>CM017572.1:2618968-2947718 GCA_007844125.1 Sinonovacula constricta
TTTACATACTAAGTGGTCATGATAAAGGAAAACATTAGCAAGCTGTTTTTAAGAGAAAAGAAACATGGACAAAGTCACATTTGATATTATAAGCAACCCAAATTACTAAATAAATATTATATAAAGCACTAGTTGGAAAGCTGTGTCTTGCTTGCAGTGGAGTTGCAGAATGCACTGAAAGTAAAGCCCGATACATGTCTTATAGTCTGAAATTGACGGTAAATGATCATTAATTATATGTTGACAAGCAATCCTAGCAAAACAAACAGTCCACTACACTATGTTGCGCCGGCGGGCATAGCGCAGTGTCAGCGCACTGGACTCACAATCCAGAGGTCCCGGGTTCGATCCTGGGCGCCGGCATAAACGGTCACTGTGGTGATTTGATCAAATATTCTTTCTGAGAGGGATTGGGATTTGCCGGCATTTTTGCCGATACTGTGCAGCGACATTTCTATCATTATAGCACAGGGGCACTTATGAGGTGCCCAAGGACTGAACCCGGCCGGTCCATTATACTGACACCGACGAGTCAGGCGTAATGCTGTCCCCTTAGCCCCAAGCGTTAGGAGGGAAGCCACTACTACCAACTTTAAAGTCTTTGGTTTGACCCGGCCGGGGTTCGAACCCGCGACCTCCCGATCCGCAAGTATTCTTTCTGAGGTCATTCGCCTTCCACATCTGATTCAAGTGGGATTCACTGGTTATGACACCCAGATGATTCCTATAAGTCTGGCAACGCCTGTATATGATCGAGAAACGGTCGAACGGGCGTTAAACCCCAAACAAACAAACAAACACTATGTTGCCTGATACAACAGACTTTGAAATAAAACGCATGGTTTAATCCTTTTTTAAAAAAGTTGAACACAGATTCAATTATGCGTTTGAGACAGGTAACTCGAGGTTTGCCTTCGACTTTTTCCTGGTAATGTTATTCAACACAAGGTTTCCTCCACACACACAACATACTAACTGTGATGCCAAATTCCCAAGTTCAATAATCCGTCGGCCATCTCTCCATGAAGGCGTATTTTCTACATTAGTGTCAACACTGATCGAATCCGGAAATGGAATGTCCGAAACACATTTAAAGTCACTATCGTCAGTATTTGTGGTTTTCGCAACATTTGATTTCCCAAAAAACTGTATGTTATCTAAGCTCCTTGCTCGCTTCTTTGAAATAAATCCACCCGTTCGCGATCGCCGACGTTCTGACATCATGACATTGTAAATTAATCGAACGCTGTATGTTTACGAAAATAGTCCGAATAACTAGTCAAGTTGAGGAATTGTCGAATGAACCCAACGGAGAAACTAAGTATATGGGGATTAGAAGCCACTTGAAGCTGCGCACAACAATGCGCATTGACCTTTACCGGAAACGCCTTTGAAAGCATGGTCATTTATAGTTCTATGTAATACAATTTTTAATAGTCTAATTTAAATAAAAGACAATCAACATTTAAAATAGGGTTTAAATGTTTAATGTAGTTACGTCTTGCTTCCTGAATCAATAAAGGATGGAATTTACGGTAAACTCACATCAAACATGCAAAATTCATTGTGTCTAGATCTAGCCATCTACATGAAACAGAGATCTAAATTGACAGCCATGGTTTTCAAATAGTATTTTAACCAAACAAACTTAAGCATAAAGCAATTTAAAAAGGCATATATTAAAAAGCATATATACAATATGCAAACTTATACTTAACAAGATATCTTTACACATCTTTGCTCAAGACCTCGCAAAATCCATCTCACTAAGTTCGTGAACTCTCAACTTGTTGATTTTTTCAAATATTGATGACGTCATATTTTGTCGCGTGAAGAATGAAACGTGTACAACGGTTTGGACACATTTACGCGATAACCTGTGTTAGGCATACTACTTTAAGAACAATGTGTGCAATTTCGCAGTATACGTACTGCTTCTTTCGATTTGTATTACTTGAACATGCGTTTTGTCCACCGTCCGTCATGATAATAATATATGTTACTATAATGATGGGATGTATCTGGTTTTTAATGGGACGGGGTGGGGGTAGGGAGGGGGTGCAAATTAAAAAATATCGCGCATATAACTGATCCTTTGTCGAGCATAGAATCGATGTTAAAGGTGGTATCCGACAGTTTGGAAAAAACATTATTTTCATAAAACATCTTAAAAAACGATTGTTACCTGAACAGATCACGCTAAATGCTGTTTACTGATGTCCTACCCCTGTCTGAAAAGTGTACCGTAATGCCATAATCGTCATTACAAACATGTATTTCCTATCTGAGCCACGCTGCACAGTTAGTTATTTTTAAACTAAGACAACCACGTGACCAACTATGTTTGAGCTCACCCACGTCATCCGCTTTGACGCCTATGTCTTTTTTTGGCCGAAATCCTAATTTATTGATTTGAACAGAATTAACATTTTAAGTGTTGATTAACGAGTTTACTGCCCCAAAATTGAGATACTGATGAAAATCGTCAAAGCTTATACTCAAATATGATGTTTTTTTCTACAGAAATTATTCACAAATACCCCGAACAGAGGTCAAATATTGACACTTATATTAGATATAAGCAAACTGTACGATACCACCTTTAAGGTTTGTAGATGTTACACCTGCCCGACTAAATCTCAAGTCCGTGAGACAATAATTAAATGTTTATAAAGTGTGGTTATTTATGGAGAATTCTAACAATTAACATTATTGTAAACCTCATGTTTAGGTAATTGTTTCATAGATAGGGCTGTATACAAACTGGTATCGTATTCTTATCTCCAATCAATGGTCTCAAAACAACAAAAATTTAAAGTCAGGACAGGACATGTCGGCAATTTGTTTAACACTAATTTTCATACTATTTAATGACATATTGCTTTGTCCTCGTGTGTTTTAACCTTCAATTAATACGTAAGACCAAGAGAAGATTACTCTCTTAAAATTCTTATGTGTTCAAAATACGAATATTGCCACAGCATTCGTTAAATGGTGTAAATGAGTAAGCGAAAATCTCCCCAAAGTTAATGCACTCAGATGTTCAATAACAGACTGGCAGATTGGCGTAGATTCGGCGGGAACTGCATACACTGTGTAAGGTTGTCGAACGGCGATTATTTGTTTCACTTGTTTTGTTGTTGTTGTTTTCGTGTTGTTGTTGTTTTCTAATTGCCATTTTACCTTTTTAACTAATAAGAATATATAAGACAAAGTAATATGAGCATTGCAACATATACAAAAATTCAAATGACACAGGACGCTAAATGTAAATGTGAGAACAAATCTGTGATGAGTCAATTAACAATAACAGCAAACCCGAGAGTTACGCCTTGGAACAGTTAGTCGGCAATATGGAATGGTTGATTTGTGCACTCAGTGTGCATGTGTGCGTGCGACTGTGCGATTAGGATTCCTGCTAAAACAGACATCGACGTAACAGCGGATGACGTGGGTGAACTAAACATCAGTCGTCACATGGTTAACTTGGTTTAAAAATACCTAACTTTGCAGCGTGGCTCAGATAGGAAATAAATGTTTTAATGATGATTGTGTTGTTATGGTTCCATTTGCCGACATGTGTAGGACATCAATAAACAGCATTTTACGAGATCTATTTATATAACAATGGTTTGCTAAGCTGTATAATGAAGATATTTTGGCACACACTGTCGGATACCATCTTTAAGGTATTTCAAAAGTTTGGACCTAAGTAAAGAAAAGTTTAATTCCTTGAAGCGTAACCGAAAATACCCACCATAAAGGGAGGTACCATTAGGTAAATGTGTAAGTCATAATAATGTCCCTTCGTTAACGAAATGAGGGAATCACTTCATTTTATTAAGTATATTTTAAAAAGAAACCGCCATTTATTATCTTACAGACTCTTCGCTTACCGAACATGTTTACTTAAACAAAAAGAACACTACTTTGGCAGAATATTGTGAAATATATTCTCGCAACAGTGACTTTGACCTGACTGACGCCCAAAGCGACCAAAACTTAGCACTATCCATAACGTACCTATGTATATTATCAGAATCCTTAAAATTTACACACATCTGCTATTCTCCTGTCTTCCCGAACGCACGCCAATTGACGGTGGTGGCAATCTTGGTGTGAAAGTTGGATCAAATACGTCACGTAGAGTATGAATATATGAGATATTTTGAATATGTTCTGCCAGAACAATCGGTTAACAGGCTTGGTCTGTTTACCTGATGATAAATATTAATTTTTCTTATACTATAACTTAAGAACATTTGCTTGTTTTCTCGAATACTGGTCGTCGGTACAGTTTGCCTACATGTCATGATTTGTCCTATTTTTTGCTAAATATACCACAATGATGACTATAAATTACTACAATGTTAATCAAAGTTTCGGTACCTGAAATAGTTTTTGTTACCATTACAATAAAGTCAGGCAATTCCGCTTACATGTATGCAAACAGTGATTTGAATCTGTTCCTGATTACGTATCAGTGTAAGAAACATGACCAACAAATCAGTATATAATAAAGACGATACTGTTCTCTGTATTTGTTATTTGACTTTTGGGGTAAGAAGGACGAAAATAAACCATTTAATGTTTTGCGTTTTGACACTATTTTATCAGTTCTTATGGGTTCTACTGGACCTAGTAGCATCATTGGTAGATGACCGACTCTAAGAGGCCCAGGAAATGGTATGAAATAATTCAGAAATTAAAGTACTTAATAATACATCACTGAAATACATTTACCCAAATACAGTTACCTTTTATAAATAAATATTAACATATAAAATTGTTCATGCAGTTTCATGTGAGAACTTCAAGTGATAAATGTTAACTTTATTGTAAGCCTGGTGTGATGCTCTGCTCTGCAGTAATTATCATGAAGGGTGCCTGTGGTGTAGTGGTGTGGTGTAGTGGTCGAGTTGGCGCATATATCGCCTCTGAATATTCAGCAGACAAATCAGAGGTATGCCACATGATGCGCTAGGGTAGAAATCACCATGTATGATTAACACAATAGCTGCTTCTAGGAAACTGGTCGGATATTTAAAAAAAGTTTGTCAAAGAAATCTTGTAGTGAAAACAAACTGACCAAAAACAATTATCTGGAGCGCTGATACATTTATCAAAAGCATGACCTTTAGATTTTCTGGATGACCACCAAATTTCCATGATGTCACAAATCCGCCTTTAACATTTCGAGTTGGCACCGATATTGTGGAAACATATATTGGGATGGAATGAGATGAGATTTGCTGTCATTTATGCAGATACTTTGCAGCGACATTTCTATCATTATAGCACAAGGACACTTATGAGGTGCCCAGGGGCCGAACCCGGCCGTTTCATTATACTGACACCGATGAGTCAGGCATAATGAAATCCCCTTAGCCCAGAAACATATATTGTCTATAACTTCAGCCTAAGAAAGTTAAAGCACCATGTAGTTTTCGTTACAAGAGCATTTGTTGTAATTTTGGTTTAGTTTAAAACTGTTTATTTGCAGTCAGTTGGGAAAGTTTTTTCCAACTGCCCACTTTCTGGGTAGAACCAGTACTGTGGTACGAAGTACACGCAGCACTGTGTAGAAAATAGTCTTGCTGAAGGACATGGATTGCATGGTCTGTTTCGGGGGTTCGAAGGGGATTCGAATGTGGGACCCTCGGATACAAAATTCAATGTCTAAACCACTGAACCATGGCCGCCCATTTAAGCTTGTTGTGGAGAATGCTGTAACATGGTATAAATTGAAACACGCCATAATTGCAATAATCATGCGCATGCAATTTTGTACTTTAAATTCTTTTATTGTTGGAATATGATTATGATACATGATAGTATACATCCCAACTAAATCACCAAAGAGACACGATAAGTATACTTACTGCTACTTCTTGTGGACCAATACAGCATACATCTGTTGGCTGTCCATCTGTAACACAGAACTTGGTCACCTTGCTACTTGATGGGTCTACAAGCTTCAGTCTTCTGTTTTTGTAATCAGCAACTATCAGACTTCCGTCACTAAGTTGACAGCAACCCTTGTTGTTACATGTTTTCTTATCCTCTTGTATCCTGACATTGATTTGTTTCTTTTCTGGTCTCACCACTGGCCTATCTCTCTGTTTCTCTATTGGTCTCCCTACTTGAAGGTCTCCTGGACTCTTTAGTACTGCCTGTACTGGTCTGTCTACTTCACCTCCCACAGCACCCTTTGAGCTGATATTCTGTACATTTGTGCTGACTTCCTTAACAAGGGAGCAGCAACAGTTAAGGAAGTCAAATATCCCCATTTCAGTCATGAAGCTGAATTGATGTCCCTTTATCAGACTGTCCGACTCGTTAAAAAGAGCATCAACTTTTTGGGCAATTGTCTGACCCTTCTTCTTAAGGACAAACACGTTGGCTTTCCACTTTTTTGACTTTGTAATTTTATCTAAACACTGGTTTATTTCGTCTTTAGTTAAAACACACGCCTGTCGATGATGTTTGGTGACTGCAAGAAGCTCTTCTTTCTTACTATTGATATCCTTCTTACTTTTCTCTTTTAGCTCCTCGATTCGCGACAAGAGTTTCTTTGCATATGCTTCCATATCAATAAGAAAAGTGTTTCCATGTTTTGTAATATTAGCCATGTGTTCATCTAATACTTTTATAGCTTTGTTTATATTGACCAGAGCCAATTTTAACTGTGCAGGGACTGCTTGCAACTCGGGAACAGCATTAAGTTCATCTGAGGATTCCTTGATGTTTTGGGGGTCCTGACACGTCCTGAAAAGAAATGGAAAAAAAAATGTCATTGGAGTACATCGCAGCGACCCCACTGTGGTCATTATAGTAATGTGGAGAAAAACTAAAGACCCATGTCTGGGCAGAACAGCATGCACAATGCATGTAAGCTGGAAGACTCCACATGAAATAGCTTGCCCATGAGTATAACTTAAACCCATGTGATGAGTGGCACAATTGGTGTCAACTTCAAATAAGACAGTATTGTTTTGAATTTTAGTATTTGCATACTTTTGCCACTCAGCTCAAAATTGTAATCGAATTAGTTACTTTACATGCCAAATAATGCAAAACCGGGGGGGGGGGGTTTCAACTAATCCTTATTGATCTGTTATATAACGAAAACTGTTTAACCTTATCTTTACATTAAACAGATTAGTCATCAATAAAATAAAAGTATTCAGCGAAGCAGATAATTGATCGGTGGCAGAATAACGATCCTGAGGGCCTCTAAGCCCCAATGCCATTATTTGGGCTTAGGATCAATTATTGGCGCTCGGCCCAGCTCCAATACATATTATCCTTTATAATACATTTTTTTTGTAAATTGGAAGCTGTCTCTGTGGCCAGAAAACAATATTTTACATGAACAGTTTCTAATATGAATGATCTTAAAATTTGACTGAAAAAACTGTAACCAGAAGCCAAAATCTTTAAGTAGATAAAATATTACATATAACAAAATAACATCAATCAATAAGTTTCCATTGATATGGTCCTTCTGGATTTTTATGATAAAATGACAGTAACATCATGACTAGCAGATTAAGTGATAAAGTGTAAAGAAACTGGCTGACCAACCAACAAAGAAAGGTTGAAGATGCTCGGACAGTTTGTTGTTTACTTATGACCTTAAATATAGCACATACATAAACATGGTCTTACTTATTCAGTGTTGAAATATATGTACTAGTAAAATGTTTAAAATAAATATCTTAAAACTATTAACTTGATAGCAAACATTATACATGTATATGTCAGATTATTGAAATAAAATGATGTAATGTATAAAAGTGAAAAAGCAGAATTACCAGAATGATGCAGTACATAAAAAATAAAAAAACGATATCCTAATCTTCACCCCATAGGTCATAATTAAATTATTTACCCTTGGTCCCCTCAGAAAACACAATAGATGAATCGAAGTTTAACTGATACCTAAGAGTAAAACAACAGAATATATAGAGACAAGAAGACGAAACCGGGTTTTCATTTTAAGTATTAATAGAAATCAGAGTACTCTTGTAAGGAAAATATCTGGTTGATAACAGTTTACATTAAAAATAAAGAAAAACTTGTATGGGGGGTGGGGGTAAAGTTGGGTTACAATTATTAACCCAGACCCACCCCATCATTGAAGAATTGTTTGTCAGTTTGAGTGCAGAAAGGAAATAAATAAAAAATGTATTGTCGTTTTGAGTTCAGAAATGAAATAAATAAAAATGTAATATTAATATGTTAATTTAATTGGGAAAGGGGCTACTACCATCCACCCCACCCCTGAAGACATTGTGTTTGGGCACGGTTCTTACACTTATTAATCCTGTTACATTTAGCTTAACAATTCTGAGTAATGTGGATGAACTCCCTTCATTAATCTATGATAAAAGCTGTACCTTAAATGGTTACTAAGAAAAAACAACTTTGACAAAAGACTTAATGAAATGTTGACACCAACCCAACGAAATACCCCAATTTAATAACCAAGATTTTACTGAAGAAAACCTGGTTAAAGATGAGGATATTCTTGGACTCTCTGATACACCGTGTGTGTGTTTAGGGGGTGATTGAGGCGGGTGGGAAAGCACCTGTACCTTCAGATGGAAGAATTTTCGGGTTCTCTTTTACTCTCTGGGAGGGTGGGGGAACAATACCTGTAACTTCAGGAGGGAAAATTTTCGGTCTCTCTCTCTGACACTTAATGTGGCCTCTATTGTGTTCACAAGCTTTTTATAAGATTTGACCTAGTGACCTCATTTTTTACCTCACTTGACCTATAAATAACTTATCCAAGATTTCATGCAGACAAACATTCTGATCAAGTTTAATGAAGATTAGGCAGATGGGGCTTCTAGTGTGTGTGTCGGGGGCGGGGGGGTATTCTGAATAACTGCTGTGGTTAGATCTCTAGACAACAGTGAGTCTCCTGTCAAACCGCTGGGGGTAGGTTTACCAACAACCGGCTATGAGTAGGTCTCCAGACAACCAGCATCACAGCAACATGTAGATCTCCTGAAAACCAATTATGGGTAGATCTTCAGACAACAGTTATGGGTAGGTCTTACAACAACCCATTGTGGTTCAGTCTCCAGACAACTTGCTTTGGTTAGGTCTTTTGACGACCATATATATGCAGGTCTTATGACAATCCGTTGTGGGTAGATTGCCTGACAACCTGCTGTGGGTAGGTCTCCTGACAACCCGCTGTGGTTAGGTCTCCAGAAAATATGCTGTTGGTACGTCTTCTGACCACCAGCAACAAATATAGGTCTCCTGAAAGCTACTGTGGGTAGATCTCTTGACAACTTGTTGCAGGTAGGTTGCCTGAAAACCTGCTGTAGGTAGGTCTCCTGACAACCCGCTGTGGTTAGGTCTCTTGACAAACCGCTGTGGTTAGGTCTCCTGACAACCCGTTGTGGGTAGATTGCCTGACAACCTGCTGTGGGTCGGAGTTAAGACAATATGCTGTGGTTAGGTCTCCAGACAATCTGCTGTCGGCAAGTCTCTAGACAATCTACTGTGGGTACGTCTCCTGACAACAAGCTATGGGTAGGTTCCCTGACAATCTGCTGTGGGTAAATCTCCTGACAACTAGCAATATGTAGGTCTCCTAAAAGCTACTGTGTGTAGATCTCCTGAAAACCTGGTGTCAGTAGGTTCCCTGACAACCTGCGGTAGGTAGGTCTCTTGACAACAAAAATGGATTCGTTTCCTGACAACCAGTCAGCTATGGGTGGATTTCCTGACAACCAATCAGCTGTGGGTAAGTCTTCTGACAATTGCTGTGAGTAAATTCTCCTGTCAGCATGCTATGGGTAGTTCCCCGGACAACAAGCTGTGGGTAGGTTCCCTGAAAACCGGCTGTGGTGGGTAGATTCCCCTGACAGCATGCTATGGGCTGTTTCCCGGACAACAAGCTGTGGGTAGGTTCCCTGATATCCAGCTGTGGTTAGATTCTCCTTACAGCATGCTATGGGTAGTTCCCCTGACAACAAGCTGTAGGTAGGTTCACTGACGACATGCTGTGGGTAGGTTCCCCTGACAAAAAGCTGCGGTAATAGATCTACTGACGACCAAATATGGGTAAGTCTCCTGACAACCAGTTGTAGGAAGGTCTCCTGACAACCGGCTGTGGGTAAGTCTCCTGACATCTTGGTATGGGTAGGTCTCCTGACAACCCGCTGTGGGTAGGTCTCCTGACAATCAAATGTGGGTAAGTCTCCTGACAACTCGCTGTGGATTGAATAGGCCTCCTGACAACATGCTGCGGATGGGTCTCCTGACAACCTGCCGTGAGTATGTTACCTGACAACAAACTGTGGGTAGGTCTCCTGACAACCCGCTGTGGGTAGGTCTCCTGACAACAAGCTGTGGGTAGGTCTTCTGACAACATGCTTCGGGTAGTTTCCCTCACAACAAACTGTGGGTAGGTCTCCTGACAACCTGCCGTGGGTATGTTCCCTCACAACACACTGTGGATAGGTTTCCAGACAACCCGCTGTGGGTAGGTCTTCTGACAACCCGCTGTGGTTAAGTCTCCAGACAACAAGCTGTGGGTAGGTTTTCTAACAACACACTGTGGGTAGGTCTCCTGACAACCCGCTGTGGGTAGGTCTCCTGACAACCTACTGAGGGTAGGTCTTCTGACAACCCAATGTGGGTAGGTCTCTTGACAACCCAATGTGGGTAGGTCTCCTGACAACCCACTATGGATAGGTCTCCTGACAACCCGTTGTGGGTAGATCTCCTGACAACATGCTGCGGGTAGGTTCCCTCACAAGACCTTGTGGGTAGGTCTCCTGACAACATGCCGTGGGTAGGTCTACTAACAACCAGATATGGCTACGTCTCCTGACAACACGCTGTGGGTAGGTTCCCGGACAACAAGCTATACGTAGTTTTCCTGACAACCTACTGTGGGTAAGTATTCTAGCAACCAGCTATGGGTAGGTCTCCTGACAACCAGCTATGGTTAAGTCGTCTGACAACACGCTGCTGGGTATGTCTACTGTCTACTTGCCAAGTTGAAAAGTATCTCAGTTCACAGGGACAAAATGGCTGTCTCACTAGTTAATAGAATTTTACTCAATATAACGTATCGGGAAAAGTAGATTTCGTATACAGTCTTCGGGTAATGCTTGACTGGTATCGGTTATAGGTATTAACACAGCATGCAAGAACTGTTGAGTGTGTAATCTACATTAGTTCTATAGTTCTATAAATCTATTGTAACATTTTATACATAAAAGCAGTACTATGTACACTCCAAGCACAAACTTTATGTCCAGTCCACTTTCTAACAAACATGATTAATTCGCCTAGTTTCATTACATGAACCGTAGCCTCCTTCGGACATGTTTTGGTGTTTTGGGATGAGATGGGATTAGCCAATATTTTTGCCGATACTGTGCAGCGACATTTTTATCATTATAGCACAGGAGCACTTATGAGGTGCCCAGGGACTGAACCCAGCCGGTCCATTATACTGACACCGACGAGTCAGGCGTAATGCTGTCCCCTTAGCACCGAGCGTAAGGAGGGAAGCAACTAGCAGCAACTTTAAAGTCTTTGGTTTGACCCGGCCAAATTTTGAACGCACGACCTCCCGTTCAGCAAGCCGATGCTCTACCACCTGAGCTATTGCGGCCTGTTTAAGTGTTGGGGACATCACTAATTATTATTTATAGGCATTTAGTAATATTAAAAATGTATAGGTTTAAAAGCCAAAAAATGTTTGCTTTAAAATAAAAGTTAAGACAATGTTCTACAATTGTCACGCAAGTCCGCCACATCACCTTTCCAGACCACATAAAAAATTTTTTTAAAGTACAATTAAACAGAAAAAAAGACAATTTGTATGTACAATGTGTACAACCCCCAAAAATAATATCCAGGTCTGCCCCTCTTTGTTATTATTATAAATAAGTCTACAGTTAACAAATAATGCTTGTTTTTGAGGGTACAGGCCTATGTCCATCGGAGGTACGGTTCGGCGAAAGCACAATAGCGCATTGGGAGAGCTGATATTGATGCATTTTCCCCATTGGATACCTCACACGTCCGACATAGTTTTATCGAACGATATAGATTAGTTATCTGCTGTAGATGTTGTTTAAATATATAAATTAAAAGCATTTAAAAGCTGCAAATGGCGTTTTAGAATAGTAGTGAAAGGTTATTCGTTTTCCACTGATCGCCATTTGCAGTAGAAATGTGTGTTAAGTTTGTGTAACGTTAAATGGGTGTTATGTGTTACTGGTACTCTGGTCACGTTTGGTTGGACGCTATCGTATTATTGATTTATTAATGATGTGTATTTTGAGCTACACCGAGCGCCTTTACATGGCTACACGGAGTTGGAGTGAAAGATTTCATTGCGGACTAAGTGTCGAACACGAGGTGACCTTCACCCACAACCACGGAAACCCGTGACTTCTGGAAGAGCAACAGAACATGGCTTGATTACCGTTATTCCTTTTTAATTTATTTAGTAACAGTCCAATATGCTTCTGTAGGATTGCTCCAACAATACAGTATCACCATAGTGCTTTAAATTACATCAATGTTTATTTTATTTATCTTTTAAAAATGTACTTATATTTACCTTTAACCTGTAAGATGGGTATAAGTGAGTACATTGAACAATGAGGAGGAACTTAGACCTTTATGCATTATATAATGTGCAATTATTTAATATTAATATTACCATATTATTATCACATAAGGTTTAATTCTTTACTTATACCGTAGTATAATTATAATCCTTTCAACTATACCAGTGATAGAATATTTCCCATAATTCGGTGTTCTTCCTGAGTAGAACCAGTGTCCTAAAATTTTATTTTTTTAGATTTGAATTATTTTTTTTCACATTTTGTTTATATTATTATTTGATGTTACTCTATGACATTTATTGAAGATTTAATTATATAATTTATGTATTATAAATCAGTTTGATAGAAAAAGACGGGTTAATACTTGGATCAGTATGTCTTTATTCAGATTGACTTTTATTATTTTTAATCCGTGTGCACCCTGGAGTGGAGTATAGATTGTTTATGAAAGATAAACACGATAGAAGGGAAAATAGAACAGGGCCGTGACTTTATGTACCCGAAATAACAATTGCATTTAGCAAGGGTAGTCAACGGCCCTGTGGAGTAGGTTTCTTTGATATTGTGTATTAAGAATGGTATGAAAGAAGTTAGTTTTCTATTTATTAAAGATTTGTGCCATAGATTGTTTTAGGGACACTGGTCTTCTGTTAGGGTACGTTTTGGTGCTCGGTGTTTGTCAGACTGTGACCCGAGTTCGCCTTCTTCCGGGTTCCTGAAGAGGCTAGCTTCCCCCACTCCATGTCCCGTCACTTGTAGGATTCCACCACCCCACCCCACCCCCCTGTATAATTTAATCTTTATGTGAATAATGATACACTGCCTATCAGGTTCTCCCAACTTCTCCTTGCCCCGCACCCCCTTGTGTGTATCAGGCCAGGGCCTGATCCAAACAAGCTGGGCTAAAATATAAGTCTAAACAAAAAATGTGATATGTGCTTATCAGGCCCTACCAAATTCTCCTGGGCCTGACTATGGATCTCCATCCATCCACAGGGCCAGGGGTCGACCCAGGCAAGCCGAGCCACTATCTGGTGTAAAAAAGTATTTATTAGTAATATAGCGTAATTCACATATAGATCTCTCCTGACTTCTACGGGCACTGTTGCATTCTTTACAGTTGCAACACTGTCCGTAGCCGATCCAAGAAGGCCGGGTCCATTAAAGTAACACATCCCGCTAGGGGGCGCCACTGTTTTAATTTCGATTTGATGTATTTGGATAGCTCCATTATAGCCCTATTTGGAAGGACTTGTACTTTATATTTATATATGAGAAAAGTTGCTTGTTTCCAAGTTCAACTCTGGGTGGTGCTGGTAGTAGGTCTCGGTTATGTCAAACTGAATATTAAGATATGGTTGATGTCCTTTACTTAAGGACAGTATATTAACTTAAAATATTATTAAAATAACAAAGAACTAATTATAGTTCTTGTTGTAGAAGGATTATAGATCCTATTTATTATTATACGTTTTTATTGTTTGAAATTAGGTGACGAGGCATGGTAAGGGGAGTCCGGACTTTTAGCTGGATTTCTATATTTTCGTGTACCACTTGGTGCTGTAAATTAAGTCACTCAGTGCCTTAAAGATTTTTGGTTGTAGTTTTTTGGCATATAGAGGATATTTGCCTTATTGAAAACCAAATTTTCTGAATTTTAAACTTGTTCTAAACAAATCTTCTACCCCCTGTAAACATCGCATTGTAGCAGCAGGTGGTTGTCGTCACACTTGACCCCGCAATGGGAACAATTGGGATGAATATTTAAAATGTATTGCCCGTGACTACCTGGTAGTAAAGTAGTGCCTAGTCTTAATCTTGTAATACGTCTATCTAATCTTAAATTATTTGAATAAATTGGTGGACGAGATAGTGATGGCTCTTTTGGTCTTCCATCATTGATGGTATTATTAAAAGTTTTACAGTGATCTTCCCATTTCTTTAAAAGATGGCTTCGAGAAATAGAATAGATTTCTGATGGAACAATGCCAGTGTGACGATCCACCTGTTCTTGGTTCAACCCGTCTTTGGCGGCCCCGTCAGCCCTTTCATTACCCGAGACCACAACATGAGCTGGACACTATATCAAAGTGACTGAGTAACCTTTCTCCATGCACTGGTTTGCTAGAATTTTGATTTTTTGTAGGTCAGGTCTAGATCTGCTTTTATTGTTTTTAATAGATAATCATGATTCCAAAGTGTCCGAAAGAATTGCAGATCTTGTTTTTTCTTGTTCTTTTAACCAGCTGACAGCTTGGAGGATGGCGTTCATTTCCGCTGTATAGATTGAAGTTTTATCAGTTAAACGTTCAGAAAAGGTTAAATTTAGAGATGGAATACATACAGCGGATGTCACCCTAACATTTAAGGGATTTTACTTCCATCTGTATAAATTTTGACCACATTGTTGTAAGTACTGTCCAAATGCTCCAGTGTTTATCTGAGCCAGTCAGTCCCTTTTAACATTCTCATTAAGTTCAAGTCTCTCTAACATCTATTTACGATGTCTTGAATATGAATCTTGAATGATAACCTCCTTTCAAGAGTCATTCCCAGAAATTTGACCTTACCTTAGAAATTTACCTTTTCCCCGCCTAAATTTACGTCCCAATCCATCTATAGTTTAAGACCGAAAAGTATGCCTACTGTTTTACTTTGAGAAATTAACCTTTTTAAAACCACATGATTTTGATCACTCCCAAATGGCATACAGTCTGCTCTGGGCTTTCTTTCTGAGCGGTTTTAACGACGAGCCAGTTAGCCAGTTAGCCAGACGCTTGATTCATCAGCGAATTGACTCACCACTAGACCTGTCCCCTCGACACTGCTAGGAATGTCATTAATGAGGACAGAGAACAGCAGTAGGGAGCGTATTAAGCCCTGGGGGTACCCCTATTTAGGGTCCCGTGTTGAGATAGTGTACCCCCCCCCACCTTAGCCTGAATTTTTCTGTTACTTAAGAAAGCTCTCAGATACCTGAAACAGTTTCCCATTATACCGTGATATTTTAATTTAGAAAGAACGCCCGCATGCCATGTTAAGTCGAAAGCGGCCTGCAGGTCGAGAAAGATGGCTGCAACATACCTTCGCCTATTCCTAGCAAAGATGATATGTTGCAGTCTAGCGAGCTGATGTAATGTGCTCCTTCATTTTCTAAAGCCAAATTGAAAAGGATTTATTATTCTTTGGTCTCTAATAAGTGTTCTAAACGTGCCTTAACCATCCCTTCGATCAATTTTCCCGTATGGAATGTCAGGCTTAATGGTCTAAAAGATTTGGGATCCTTTTTCCGGTTTGCCTTGTTTTAATAGTGGTATAACGGTAGGTACTTTACAGGCGTTGGGGTATATTCCTGTTGTCCACAACCTATTGAATAACTCAAGCCAAAGGTTTAGTGCAGTCTTTGACATATACTTGAATAACATGTAGGATATTTTATCCTTTCCCGTGGCTGAATTACTTCTTGTTTTGGAGAATTCGTGTGGTGACTGCACGAATTACAGAATTCCTCCCAGTCTTGTTCTTTAGCATTTAATATAATCTGAGCTGCGCTTCTCTGAGCCTACATGTACCTGTCATAATTCTCAGGACATGGATCACTCTTTAGTAATGATTCAAGATTTTACCTGTTGCTTTTGTATTTGGAGACCGGAACACAATCCCCCGTTATCACCAGAAACTTTTCTGTTAAGAGCTGACAGTGCATGTCTACATTGGTTGATTGTACTTCCTCAGGATTTATTCCCTCACACATATGTATGATTTTTTCCCAATCAGCTTTTTGGTAGTTGAACTTAGTCTCAGAATTTGTTTTTGGTTCTGAGATGTCATGTTTTTGAATAGAAGTGATGATTGGGAAATGATCTGACCCCCATGTATCCTCCATTACTCCCCAGTCCAAAAGTACCGAAATTCTTGGACTAGCAATTGTTAGATCTAAACAACCTAATAGTTGGCCTACCCTGGTTGGACTGCCGTCGTTTAGTAGGACTTTTCTATTTTCATTAACCCAGTCCCAAACTACCTCCCCATGACGGTCAGTACTGGTCGAACCCCAAGCTGTATGGTGTGCATTGAAGTCGCCAGTTATAATGCTGTCCTTATGCTCACAAGCCAAAATTTGGCTTAATTTGTTAGTTACTTCAGGGTTCCAAGCCGAGGGAATTGTTCTAAATAAAGGTTGATTAAATGTGGCTCAACCTTCGTGTCCCCATTTTGATCCTTGATGTTTTCCACTTCAACCTCTGTATAGTTAATGGACTCTTTGACATATACTATCAGCCCCCACACACTTGATTGTTGTTGTTTAAATAATATTTATGAATCCCCTTGTATCCATGTATTTTTTTAATTTTCTCTTTTGATAATTTCGATTCCTGGATACAGATGACATGTATGTCATGTTTGCCTAAATATTCCAAAATACTAGTATGTTTGTGTGCAGTTAACACCCTAACACTCTATTGAATTTATCTGCGGTTTGATGTCGACTTACCAATACTGGATTTCACATTTTTACACTTTCTGGGGGTTGCGAGCTTCTTATGGGTGTTCGCAATAAACGCGAACTCGCGAGCTCGGTGGGGACTTTACAGGGAGTCACGGGGTCACGTCGCGGGGGTGTGCAGGGTCGTTGACTTGGAGTTGTTTGATAATCTCGTGTTTTAGAAACTTGTTTAAAAGAGGTCCAGTTCTAATTGTTGTTTTGGACCTGATATCTTTAACTATTTGTAAGAGGTCATTTAATTTGATAGTGAGTTTAACCTCTTTGTGATCCATTGTTATGTCAAACCCAGTCTCCTTAGTTTCTTGTATATTTATTTTGAAGGGAGAAGACTGGGTGCCCTTATCCACAACCCTTGAAGGTGGTGTCTCCTTTACTGTAGAAGGGGGATTTTGTGGGAGCCATCTCTCCTTTGCCTGGTATAGGCTTGGGAATCGATGCTTTCCTCACTACGCCTTCCCGAGTCAAGGCGGTACTGGTGGTGGCCACTAGAGTGTTCACAAGCTTTTTCTAAGATTTAACCTACTGACTTACTTTTTGACCCCACGTGACCAAGTTATGAACTCATCCAAGCATAACTCATCCAAGATTTCATGAAGGCAAACATTCTGATCAAGTTTGCTGAAGATTGGTCCATAAATGGGGCCTCTAGTGTGTTCACAAGCTTTTGCTTAAATTTGACATAGTGACCTACTTGCAGACAAACATTCTGATCAAGTTTGGTGAAAATTGGGCGCTAAAAATGTGGTCTCTAGTCTGTTCAAAAGCATTTTCTAAGATTAGACCTACTGACCTACTTATTGACCCACGTGACCCAGTTATCAACTCATCCAAGAATTTATGCAGACAAATATTCTGACCAAGCTTGGTGAAGATTGGGCTATAAATAGGGTCTCTAGTGTGTTCATAAGCTTGACCTATTTGACCTAACTTTTGACCCCACGTGACCCAATAACGAACTGATAATGTAGACAAACATTATGACCAAATTTGATGAAGATTGGCCTATAAATATGGCCTCTAGTGTGTTCACAATCAGATCTGACCTTTTGACCTACCTCTTGACCCCACATGACCTAGTTAAAACTCGTCCAAGTTCACCAATTTTGGTGAAGATTGGGCTATAAATGGGGTCTTTAGTGTGTTCACAGGTTTTTTGTCTAAAATTTGTCCTTGGGACTTACATTTTTGACCCCAGGTGACCCAATTATGAACTCGTCCTAGAGTTGATGCAGACAAACATTCTCACCAAGTTTGATGAAGATTGGACAAATACTTTGGCCTCTAGTGTGTTTACAAGATAAAATGTTGACGACGGGCGAAACGGTATCACAAAAGCACCACTTAAGCACGTTGTGCCCAGTTGAGCTAAAAACCTGATCGGCCTAGTATTTCGAGAAACCTATCCGCTTGATGCTAGGTCTTCCTTGCCAATGCTCAGCGGGCAAGAGGAATTTTCACCCCTTCTATTTTCAGTTGGGTATCAGCGATCCCTTCATATCAATATGAGCACAAAATCAAGGCGGCAGTAACCAAATGATGCAAACTATCATTAACAATTGATATATATGCTGGTTTGTTTCGTTTTTATCTTACTTTAAACGCCCCTCCTCAACGAAAATTAAGCCTAGTAATTTCCATAAAATTGATAATTCCCCTTCAATAAAATTCAATATGTCCATGCTGAAATGAGGAAATAAGATGTACTGATATGTATCAGTGTCTTCAGTAGTACTATGATGATCTAGTTGAGGAGTTCAAGAACACAAATAGAAATGATGACCTTGTAATATACAAGATGTATTAAAGCAAAAAAAAATAAACATGTGCATAAATGTTCCCCTTCCCATTTCTCAAAGGCCCCTGGCCCATACCCTTTTTTCAGAAAAAAAAAACACACTCTGGTATCATGGTACAGTATTTACGTCACTCAGTATCACACTATACTGATTTACCAAACAGCACTAATGTGGTATAAATAATATCAGCTCGCAATTTACGACTGATTATTTGGCTTTTAAATTGTAGTATGATCTGGAAATGAACCTTGAGCTTAATCTTAATTCAACAGTTTGCATATTTTTCTCTCTCAGGCTACTGAAAATTAATTATTGTTACCTGAAAACATCCCACAATATGGTATTCATTGGTCCTATATATCCAAGTGTCACAGTGAAAAAATAAAGGATAAAGCCCTGATTGTCATTACAAAAATGAATTTCCTGCTTTTTTAAACAAAATAAATAAAGAAATTTCCAAGAACAGGTTTAAGATGTTTCCTCATGTATAAGATACAGGCAAACTGTCGGATACCACTTTTCAGGTAAGAAAACTGACCTGTGATCCAGGAAGCGACATTTTCTACACAGCAGTTCATCGTGCCGGCGACAGTACAATGTTATTAATTCGTCAGCATGTTTCCCACATTTCTCTGTCAGCACATCTTTGTTGTCTCCTTGTCCTTTCACTACATTGTGGTTTACATTCCAATCGTTATGAGATCCTAAGCATGGTGTACACAGATGTGTATTGCAGTCATAGCAGTAATAATCTGCAATCTGGTCTTTTCTCTTCTTGGCACAATTGGAACACTTTGCATCTTTATATTCATCCGACCACTTCTTAGCATCAAATGCAGTTGCCATATTTACAACCTGGCACAAGATTTCAAACGGTATGTTCAATAAAATATGTGCTACAAGAACAAGAAGTATGTCCTGCTGGGTATGTGAATATTCAACCCAGTGACTATTCGAACTCAGCTGGAAAAAAATTAAGTCGACCACAATAAAGCTATATGACTTTATATTGTTTAATGTATTTATGTTGTATATGATCTGTTATTTGACTGCATTATGATAACTGATACATCTACATAAGGATTCCATGATTCTTTTTCATTTATTCCATCTTTATTGATAATATTTTATACCTTATATAAATTATTAAACAACAGAACATTTATAACAATATGAACAAATTTAACGTTGTATACAATCTTATTTTGAGAATTGAGAATCATTTGAAGCTTGTTGTTTAATTAGAATTGAATTATGTACATGAAGTGTTTTGATGAAGAATACATTGCTAAAATGCAGTGAAGTGGAACAAAAGCATAATTATTGGACACAATTGTTCAATTAAAGTATTTTCTAGTGTTAAATAATAACAATAAGTATTGCTGGTTGCCATTGATGGGTTTCCGCACCTGTTGCACGATTAGATAATGATTGTTTAAGCTCTTTTATACAGCTGACTGAATAATAAGACAATCACAACTGATGCTAACCTTTTGATTGTCTGCCCAGTAGGTAGTAGAATTCAATTCAATCAAAACCGACAGGCTATGGTTAAAATATGTGTAAACATACTGAAATGACAAATATACTGGTCTGTTTACACGGGTCTGTATGTAAGAGCTCGTTCTTAACATGCAAACCACATACAGATATCCAGAAATATGGCTGATTCAGGTTAAATTAACAATGAACCGAGTAATAAGACTATGAAACCAAGCTATTAGAGGTAGATATTTTAAATATCAAAATTATATATTATGATAGTTTTCCAATGATTTATAGCTTTAATTTTTGGACATAAAATAAGAAATAACAACAGAATAAAATTTACGCTTCTATACAATTCATCTGACAATTCGTTAAAAGTTACGATCAAAGATGGCTGCGCCAAGACAAGGGATCTTTACTCATGTGGAAACTATCTATAGGAAAGAAATTAAGCTGATTGCAGTACATTAAAAAGATGAATAAATGTAAAGCTTTTGTTATCCTATTCACCAAAAAAGAAAATATTGACTTGGCTTGGACCACTAGTGGATCCTGCACACAATTTGCCACAACCCGGAAGAAGTTGCACCTATATTACCGACAGGCCACTCCCTTAGTCCAGATGAAACACTCGATCTGGCCGAAAATGCTGGCTCCTAGAAGGTCACTTTGAACTATTCTAACACAATCACAGGCACTCGATGCTACTTCAACGTATTTATGTTAAAGTTCCGGCGAAGGAATAATATGTAATTAAATTACACTACTAGGCCGACTAATTCACCATTTTTGTTTAAAACACGAAAGTGACTGCCTCGTTCTGACTTGTTCTTAGACCCGGCGTGCCTGTATGACGAACGTATGAAGCTGGAAACAGATCATTCGGAATTCCTCGCCCATTACCAATCGGAACTCTTCGGGTAATTCCGTCCACGGGGCCCTCCAATCGGAACTCCTCGGGTAATTCCGTCCTCGGGACAATCATCGATCGGATGTATCTGTTGCAATAATACTTAATGAAATCACGATCGTTTTGTTCGCCGGAAGTCGGAAGAAGAATATGGCTAAGTAGTTCGCACAAAACATTAACACTACCATCGTTTGACAGCTGCGTGTCTGATGCGCTGGTTAAATTAAAATCAGATGATTTAAATTCGATGCCGCCACAAATTGAAGTTTTACTGGCATCGTATTATAGTGAGCTGTAACCCGAGCTGCCATCTTTGTTTTGACGTCTGTCTCAAAAGAAGTCCCATTTAGATAAATGACCGAGGTGATCCGACTACCTACATACATCCGAGAGATGATTCGTAAATTAACTGAGGTGTTCCGATTGACCAATTGCTACGAAATAATTTCCATCATTCGGACAACCACGCCCATTCTCTAGCGAAATTTCTTAGAAATGGGCTCCGAATAATTTTCCATGTGATGTCAGATACATCCGAGGGATGATTGTCCCGACGACGGAATTACCCGAGAAGTGTCTGATTGGAATGTCTCGAGGACGGACTTACCCGCAGAATTCCGATTTTGATAAGACTGTTAAAGGCAGACATCTTTGAAGGCAGAAGCTAATGCAGGCCGATATCCGGAAATGTGCTGTATTAAACTCACCACTGATTTAATAAGAATCATTGATAACAGCTTAAATGATATGAAATTCGTGTTTAAAGGTGTGATTACATGCAGATATAATTTCATATTTTTGCAACTGTAATACAACTGGAATACTTTTAGATATCAGATATTTACAACAGTTTATTAGTTAATTATTAGTTAATTGACTCGCAGACAGACGACGTGGACTGTACCATTATATGTACAATGCTTAATAATAACAAAATATAACAACGTATATTTCATCATTATGTTGACTAGTATTTAAATAACACCTGCGTATGCGTGAATGCACACTGACATAACAGCAGAAAGATAATTTAGCAAAATGGCCAAAACATTTAATTAAATGTTTAAAATTTTACATTTTTAAGCGAATATCTGGATACCAAAGTCGATTCGGATATCCGATGATTCGAACGGATATCCGCTGACATCCCTATTACATACATATGTATACATATATTGACATATACGATAAATAGGCGAATGCTATTTTCGGTTATCTTAAATTATTATAAATATGTTATGCGAAACAAAATGTTTTTAGACCTGACTGTTGTAATGCATGCTTATTCAAGTATAGAACACTGCTAAAATTGGACAACTGGCAATATGCTCTAAAATAATTAATTAAAATATTTAACACAATAAAGCGCATAGACGTTGAAAGGGCAGTTATTTAGTAAATTATAAAGGTGTATGTCGTAGTTCGATGCTAATGTGAGTCAAATGTGACACATGTTCTCCCCAAAACAGAAGGTAAAGCAACTGTAATGCTGTACCTCCAATTAAAGAGTATCAAAATTAGGGTTAAAATGCTTCAACACTGGGAGGTGAGGGTTCAAAGCCCGGTCTGAGCACGAAATGGCCAACATTTTCTTTCTACTTTTTCACTTTGAGAATTGTTTCTGTATCACCCTACTAGATTAAGAAGGAAAAATGTATACTTTTTTAATTTTATTTTTGTTAATGAATTTTAATTGCTTGATTTGTGCTTAATTTGATTACAAATACGTTACCGGGTATGTGGTGTTTAATATTTTATTTATTGCAGCATCAAAATACTTTATAAAACATTTTGGGCAACTCTAAAATAAATTGTTTGGCTATGAAGAGGTCGGTGATTTCTAACAAAGCACTGTAAGCAGAACAAGTGGGAAAATCTGTCTTTAACTTTGTTGTGTTTGTAAACAAAAAATGATTACAAATTTGGGATAGTTTGAGAGTCAAACCAATCAAGTAACATGTTTGGTTGGTTTATCTCATGCACTATTTTATTTCCAAACGATACTCAGTACCAAAACACTCCTAAAGAGTATACTACAAAATATTTAGAGTTTTCTTATTTCTAAAAGAGAGACGCCTTAAATACCAATTTAAGAAGACAAAAATATCCATTAATTCAAAACTGGATGGAGAATTTTCTTAAACTGTGGCATACAAGTTCCATTAAAGTACACAAGTCGTGTTAATTTTCAAATTTTATATATTTTCTATTACACTTGCTTTACCTTAAAGTGACGATGACACAACAGAACAGTGCAGATGCTTTGTTTCTGACACATATTATCAATTAACAAAACAAATATACAAACAAATAAGTTCATATATAATAGCGGCGGCTATAAGAGGAGAAAAAAACGGCCAAGAAAGAAAACTAGCCAAGGATGCAAACAGTCTCTCATACTCGCACACGTGTGCTCACGCACAGAAAGTACGCACCCAAATGTGAATAGCGCTTTTTTAAATTTCTTAGTTATATCGGTCAATCCAATTTACACAAAATACTAACAAACACTAAATATATAATCATGAGACAATATGCCATGAGAAGCTATCTCAGTATCAGACTCATAATGATTTGTTTTTATTGTCATAATTTTTATTCCCATGCACCTGGAGGGCACCATATAGCAGTCCAACTGCCCGTTTGATCCGTCAAAAAACGTGGCCACCAGGGGCGTGGCCAATTTTTCCTGTATGGTATTATATGAAAACTTTAAAAGTGCTTTTTAGTAAGATACGTCAAGAGCTAGAGCCTTGATATTTGGTGGCCTTGTATCAAAGTTGTTAAGAAATTTATTCAAAAAAAGATGGCTGGCAGGGACGGGGCCATCCCTTTATGGCTATATCGGAAAATGTTAACAAACTTCTTATTAGAAACCACAAGATCTACAGCTTTTAATATATTGTATACACATCCAGTAGGTGACATTGTATCAAGATAGTGCAAAGAATTTTGATCCGTCAAAAACATAATATATGTTACATAAACATTGTTATACAGGGCAATATTTCTTGTCAGAAGATAAAAGAGTGAAAGCCTTGATATTTGGTGTACATATTTCTCGAGTAGGCCTGTATCAAGATTGTTTGAAGAATTTGTATCCGTCAAAAACCATAGCCGCCCATGGCATGGTCATTTTCCTATGTGGCTATAGAGGGAAACTTTTAAATTATTATTGTCAGATATCGTAAGAGGTAGAGTATTGATATTTAATAAACGTGTTCCTTTTCAAAACCAAACTGTACATACCGGACTTGGTAGCGCAATTGGTAAAGCGTCGTCTCTAGGTTCGGGAGACCCCGGGTTCGATCACATACCAAAGTCGTTGAAAATGGAAGTGGTATAGCTCCCTTGCTAACGATCAAGCAAATATAAGGGTAGTTTCACTACTGGTTGGCTCGATGGCAGGATAATGTGACTGAGTGTGGTTTTATGCCAGGTGTTCACGGCATGCTATACACAATGAAGGAAGCACTATATATACTTCAACACCGTCTCCATATAACAGAAATACTGTTGGTGGGACAATAAACCCAATAAATATAAACAAATTGCCAAAATGGAATTATTATGCACATGAATTATCGACTTGGAGTTAACGTTTGCCGACATAGAGTTCCCAAAACCAGCCGCACACTATCAGAAAGTGCGAGATTAGAGCTCTGTAAACCGGTTCAAGCACCCCAGTCGGTCGTTTTTGCCGACTGACAGTTCCAAGGTGGTAAATGTTGGGTTTGCGCTTTTTGTTAAATGACTCATCACATATTTCTTCTTACTTTTACCTTTGACTTGCATGTGAAGAATACCTTTGTCCTTTGCCTTTTCAAAGTTTGGTAGATGTTGCAATGCTCATTGGACTTTGGCATATATTCATTACATAGCAATCGGGGACTTCGAACACCCTAGAAAATATGGACCTCCCAATAATTAGCTCTTGTTTATTACAATGATTTTGCACAATGACGTGACGTGGCAGAATAATGAACAACTAACTTAATCAACTGTTGTTGAACAAATGTCGAAAACACACTTCAAACTTAAGAGATTTTAAGTGTCATGCCGGATGTCGTGCCACTTGTTGTACCAGCACAACTGAGTCATTTTAAATATAGTGTTGGCTGTCGTGTCGAAATTGTAAATTGCAGCTACTATTATGCCTTGGACTTTAGGATAATTTGATCCGCACTTCTAACTTTTGCTTTGAACATTGTCACGGTATTGAACTCAATCGTCATTTTTATAAGCAGGCGATTATGAGAAAAAGAAAATACATGCATGGTTGTTTTCCTCACTATATTACACCACACTATTTTAATGATCGAAGACACGATTCTTAACTAACGAAAAATAAGTAAACAATGTACAAACCTATCGTCGCTCCTTATCGGAAATGACGAAACTAAGTTAAAGAAGAAGGAAGTTAAAAGGTAATTGAATGTCATTGTTTATCATTCTCTGCTATGCGAAGGTCGTCAGTATACTTATATATCTATTGTTAGTTGCAAACAATGCAGTAAACACTTGACTGATATATTGTTTGCACTTGATCTTTTATTGGGCGTGTATCTCTATTGGATCTAAGACGCTCTCATATGACTTTCCTTAATAACAGTTTAACAATACATATGACTAACAATTGCATGACAAATCACAATGTCATGTGCATACGACTTTTTTGTTTTTACATGTAAGTCGAGATTTAGCAGCAGCTTCAACTCAAAATGCTGACATATAGTATTCTCATATCTATTTTTTTCTAAAACCGAAATATTGCAATAATGGCAGTTTTGCTCTTTTTCTGACTAAAACAATAGAAAACAATTGCAGGTGAATTTTTAAAACTTTACCCCACTCACTTTGTAAGTTATATGATCCGTAAACAATATAAATAGATACGTCTAACTGGATGTTTTTTAATACCATGTAGATATGTACATTGATAGTATAACCTTTCATTATTCTGAATGACCCTCCCACAGACACACAAAACAACAACAACAATAGAAACACACGAGTTTTTGGAAGATATGCTATGGTTGTTACATGAATATACATTAGCTCACTTTAGCGTTCAAATTGTATTAAACTTTTAAAACGCAAATATCCTAATATTAGAACTATTGCTTTTGTTTGTTTTTCTTCAAATAATTATTTATAATTGCGAGGGAAATAACATACTGATAGACACACAGTCAGTCGGATGTACTTAAGTAAGGCAGTAAGGTAGGTGTAACAAATTCATGATTGGCATCAAGTGGCACATATAACATGTATTTCAATCACGCTTCTGTAAACTATGAAGGCGGTGGGCAGGAAGGGAGATAGGTAAGGGTGAAAGACAACTAGATACAACATGTCCTCCTATCAACAATTGTGACATCTGTGTATCAGAAAGAGATGCCAGACAAAATATCTTTGAGCGTAACACTGGGACAAAAATGAAAAATTACTAATTAAATGTCACTTTAAAAATTATATTTAGAAGCATAGGTGAGAATGTACGCAATTTTCTGTGAACTCACCCCACAAGTTGTGCTTCATAGATTTGTCATAACCAAAATATTTCCAACATATTTTACAACACGTTCTTATCAAGCTTTAGGAATTACATATTGATTATATTAACGTAATATTCAAATAATTATCTCTTCTTTATTATTTAATTTTTTTTTCAAGAATAATTTTATTGCAATAAAAATATAATGTGCCCAGAAGAAAATGAATGACGCAGAATCTCTATTAAAATTTCTTCAAGATGTTGAAGAAGCTTAATACATTTCCTGCTTTTCCATTGGTTCATAATTCGGTTTGCAGTTATTTCATTAGTAAACAATTTTATGTTGTTGTTTTAGATTTAGTTTGGATAAATATTTTTTTCTTCCCAGCTATTTAATGGTTAACTATTTAATGTTTTAAGATTTTTCATAAGTAAATCTGGTTCAAGCTCGTTTACTGGACAAATATGTTTTTGTGTTCTGCTTCTTTATTGGCAAAGCACTTCTTTCCACTTCTTGGACTGGTTACTGGCTGTGTTTACGTACTCAGTAGACCCAATTAACTGGTACCCACTGAGTTTCTGTGCTGAGGGCATCGACTGCATCCCGGATTTCAACATATGTATCTTCGAGACTGTCATTCGCAACGTCAACTCTTATAGATCTTCTCAATCTGTGCAGACTCGTTTATGATGCGCAGGAAATCCTCCTCCTGTAAATAAATGTGTACAAATACATGGTTTGGTTTTGTGTTAATTGCATTAAAACAAAAATGGTTATGTTAGTAATGTCCAGCTAATTATTTGTGGTGGGAAACCCCAAACATGTCTGCCTATAACCAGTAGCACTCCATAATCAGCTTAACACAACCAGCATCACTCCAAAGTCAGCTTAAATCAACCAGCATCATTTCAAAGTCATCTTAACTCAACCAGCATCACTCCATAGTCAGCCTAAATCAAACAGTAGTACTCCATATCAGCCTAAATCAACCAGCAACACCCCAAAGTCAGCTTAAATCAACCAGCACCACTCAATAGTCAGCCTAAATCAACCAGCACCCCATAGTCAGCTTAAATCAATCAACAACACCCCATAGTCAGCTCAAATCAACCAGCATTGCTCCATAGTCAGCTTAAATCAACCAGCATCACTCCATAGTCAGCTTAAATCAACCAGCGTCACTCAATAGTCAGCTTAAATCAAACAGTAGCACTCCATAGTCAACTTAAATCAACCAGCGTCTCTCAATAGTCAGCTTAAATCAACTAGCATCACTCCATAAGCAGCTTAAATAAACCAGCATCACTCCGTAGTCAGCCTAAATCAACCAGCATCTATCCGTTATCAGCCTAAATCAACCAGCAGCACTCCATAGTCAGCCTAAATCAACCTGCATCACTCCGTAGTCAGCTTAAAACAACCAGCATCACTCCATTGTTTGCTTAAATCAACCAGCATCACTCCATAGTCAGCTTATCAACCAGCATTACTCCATAGTCAGCTTAAATCAACCAGCATCACGCCATGGTCAGCTTAAATCAACCAGCATTACTCCATAGTCAGCTTAAATCAACCAGCATCACTCCATAGTCAGCTTAAATCAACCAGCATCACTCCATAGTCAGCTTAAATCAACCAGCATTACTCCATAGTCAGCTTAAATCAACCAGCGTTACTCCATAGTAGCTTTAATCAACCAGCATCACTTCAAAGTCAGCTTAAATCAACTAGTATCACTCCATAGTCAGCTTAAATCAACCAGCATCACTCCATAGTCATGTTAAATCAACCAGCATCACTCCAAAGTCAGCTGAAATCAACTAGTCACCTTAAATCAACCAGCATCACTCCATTGTCAGCTTAAATCAACCAGTATCACTCCATAGTCGGCTTAAATCAACCAGCACCACTCCATAGTCAGCTTGAATCAACCAACATCACTCTATAGTCAGCTTAAATCAACTAGCATCACTACATAGCATAAATCAACTAGCATCACTCCATATTCAGCTTAAATCAACCAGTAGCACTCCATAGTCAGCTTAAATCAACCAGCCACACATTTAGCTTGAGTCAACCCCACATGAGATGCAATACTACTTTTCTTTATCATTGACATACCAAGCATAAAATTAAGATTTACATTGCTTTCCATCATTAACCCTGTGAATGTATTGTCATTTATTTCAAAGAGACACTTTAGGAAACCAACAGACAATTTTAATTTCAGGATTAAAACCTTTACAAATAATATTTATTCCATAACGGCGAAGACAGAAATCTTAAAACAGTTTTTACAAATGAATTACTTTGGTGTTTTATGAAGGCATAACACACTATGCATCACTTTAAAGGATTTTCAAGATTTAAAATTCTGTTATGATTTTCAATATGCATTTCAATATGTATTTTCTGACAAAAACAAAAGTAAAATCATAAATTGGCTGTTTGCATACTTAATAGTGGATTTAATTAAATATAATGTTATACTGGGATGGTAAAAGACCATATGAGACCTAAAATGACAATTTTATTTTCTAAAAAGCTGAATCATATATATATATATATATATATATATATATATATATATATATATATATATATATATATATATATATATATATATATATATATATATATATATATATATATATATATATATATATATATATATATATAAAGAAACTGTCAAATAAACAATAAAATAAATTAACATTGTTTTTAAAAGAAAGTTAAGTTATTCAGAATAAAGCAAGAAGAAAAGAATTCTCAAACTGTGATTGCAGTGTTATTTTCACTCACCCCTCGTCCAAAGCCTTTCCGTCGGCCATCCTTGTACATGACCATCAAGGCTCGGCACTGGGAGCAGCGATGAAGATTATGTACGGCATAAAAGACTGAAAAAAAATGTTTATATAATTTTGTTAATAATGAAGAGATTTAATAACAGTGACCTTGATCTCTCAGTCATGTAATTGTGGTATCTGGCAGTTTGGTTATTTTTTTTCTCCATTAACAAAATAAGTCATTGGTTCCAGAAAAGGTCTTCCATAATGCTGTTCATTGATGCCAAAGACCTCTGTGAACAGTCAATTATAAATCTGCACTTGTCATTGCATAAAGGTGTTTTCTATCCAAGCAACGCTGCAGATAGTTATTTTAGAACTTAGAAAACCACCCGACCACTTGCTTTTATATAGGCATCCAGCTAATCCGCTTTGACGTCAATATCTATTTTTAACAGAGACCACTATTGCGCTTTTTATAGAGTTGGAAATACTGAACATTTAGAGATTTTCTTTCGTTATTAGTACAGTCTAACAATAAAGTTCAATATTGTCTTTATAATGACGCAAATATGAATTTATGCAAAAAGTATGTCCTAATTTTCCAAAGTCGTGGTTAGATATCGGTACGTATATTTAATAAACCATCAAATACCACCTTTAACAAGCTAAACAATCTCTGTGTCAGTGGTCAAGAACACAGTATATGCTGCCAACATGTTTATATAAAGGGATGGGATGGGATTTGCCGGCATTTTTGCCGATACTGTGCAGCGACATTTCTATCATTATAGCACAGGGGCACTTATGAGTTGCCCAGGGACTTAACCCGGCCGGTCCAGTATACTGACACCGACGAGTCAGGTGTAACGTTGTCCCCTTAGCCCCGAGCATTAGGAGGGAAGCCACTAATCCAACTTTAAAGTCTTTGGTTTGATCTGGTCGGGGTTTTAACCCGTGACCTCCTGATCCGCAAGCAATAGCAGTTGAGCTATTGCGGCAGGTGTGTTGACAATATGATTAAGGTTCAAATAAACAGGATTTGAATGAGATTTATATATATTTTTATACTCATACCATTAAAATTTAAATGATAATGTCTGGGGAAAGTTTAGATTTTCAAAAATAATTTTTGATTTTATTACAATTAAAATCATGTGGAACAATTTATACATTTGATAATGGCAGAGACCATGGAACAACTACTTAAGGAAGAAAAAGTGCATGAGAGTGGTTTGGAAGCCAAAGGTTTGAGAGTAAAAATTCAAAAGACAAACATAATGCTCAGAATTTGTTTGTTTATTGGTATATCATCCCACCAACAGTATTCCAGTTATCTGGAGATTGCTTTCACTTAAAACAGATATATTGCTGCCTTCACTGTGTATAGCATGCTGTTAACACCTGGCATGATATCAAACACAGTCACATAATTATGACACCAGGCCAGCCAGTCGTGGAACTAGCCTTATATTTGCTTGAGCGTTAGCAAGGGATATATACCACTATCATTTCTAACGACTTGGTATGTTGCGACCCAAGGTTAAGCCCGGGCCTCTTGTACTTGGAGCTGACGTTCTACCAGATCCGGTAGTGTTGCTCAAAATTACAACCATTGAAAGATTTCAGCCAGTTTCATTGTGCTGTATGCAGGAGTGATGTGCTGTATGCAGAAATGGTGTCAAGTGCAATGCCATATAATGCAGTCTTATTGCCCCATGGGTGCACAAAAAGTGCAGTGACTTGCGTGGAAAGCTGGCACCAGACCCCAACTACAAGTGTAAAAGGTGTCTGGGACAGGCATGCCCATTTGGAGGTTGTAGAGTCTTTCTGCTACTGGGGAGATATGGTTAGTGCTAGAGGTGGCTGTAAACTGAGTTCAACCAAAAGTCAGCATGGGGTAAATTTCGTGAACTACTACCTATTCTCTCGAGCTATCCCCCTCACCTCCAGGAGAAAGGTGTATAGCAGCTATGTTGAGCATGGTGCTATATTATAGCAAGTGCTAGGCGCTCACTCAGTCTTCACTCAGCATACTTCAACACAATGACGGGGCCATGATCAGTTGGGTTTGTAATGTCAAGCGAGACCAAAGGCAGCATATCAGGTCAGATACCCTACTGGAAAAACTGCACCTATAAAAGCTTGATGATCTAACCGCTTACATTGGTTCAGACAAGTAGAGAGAAGCAATGCTTGGATTAACAAAGGTAGAAATGTGGAGGTGGAATGCTTAAGGAAAGCTGGCTTGCTCAAGAAAACTTGAAAGCAAACAATAAGACGTGACTGCGAGACATGGAATATGGCCATAACTAATACCAAAATTCGCTATGCCTGCAGAATGAGCATGCAGTCAACCAGAAAACATCAGAGCCCTGATAAAGGGAACTAAGATGATAAACAGGAAAGTGAGTGAGTTACAGAGAAGAGCAGAGAGATTGAGAAAAGAGAGAGAGAGATTGAGAGAAGAGAGAGACACACACACAGACAGAGACAGAGAGACAGAGAGAGAGACAGAGACAGAGGCAGATGGGAACCGGGATGAGAAGAGCAGAGAAAGAAAGAGAAGACAGAAGAGGGAGGAACTATAATTAAACATTACTGGTAAGTTATTGTCTGTGAAAAGAGACAATGTAGATACAGCAAAATCTTTTATAACAACTTTAACACAGAAACATAATGTAAGCATACAGAAACGAAGCTTGCTATTGCAACATCATTAGCGTTAAATCAGCCAATCAAACTGTGTCATTTTGATATTGATCCTTTCTTATCATTTTAGCTCTTTTGCATCAGCCAATCAAATTGCATAATTTTGGTACTGGTCCTTTCTTTTCAAAATAGTCCTATTGCAGTAGCCAATCAAATTGCATCATTATGATACTGTTCCTTTCTTTTAAAAACAGTCATGTTGCATCAGCCATTCAAATTGGATCATTGTGGTACTGGTCTTTTCTTATCATATGGGCCCTGTTGCATTAGCCAATTAAATCATTTTATTTTTGCATTGTTCACACAATTAGCATTTTTAAGTTTATTTTTTGGCCATGGCTGGTACATTTGCCTACCTACAATGGGATTGTTTTGTGCTCAACTTTACTGCATTGGAATATAGCGGAACATAGTTTATTGTAAAAATTCCTAAATTATTAATGCAAACACTGACTTCTTTCAAGGTGAATGGGTAAAGGTTCAAATATACGAAATATATTTATCAAATAGTCTAATGTTTACTTGAAAGTTACAAAGAAGATAAAATAGAATACAGATTGGTAAACATGAGTTTTTTTAAATATACTGATGGAAAAAAGTTTAGCAAGTTTTTTACACACTCAGTATTTTCGTATACATGAGGGAAATAAACTTAGGTTATGTTGTAAAGTTGTCCCGAGCGATAATCATCATACATAAACTCAGTGTGTAAACTCACGAGTGGGTAGATCGGAGAAAATCAAGATTTTCGAAAATCACGTGCAGGTTGTGCACATTGAAATCGATATTCTTTTGCAAGCCGCAAAACACACGATTACACAGCTCTGTAAGTGTACTTTAATTAACTGATAAAACACATTGAAAATTAATAATGGGAAGACGACCGGGTATGACGTTAGAAGAACGTCAAAGAGCTATTGGTATGCTCCAAGCTGGTATGCCAGCAAGAGACGTCGCTCGTCATTTCAATCGCCATGAATCGACGATTAGTCGCATACGGAGCAGATTTCAAGTGACTGGGGCCGTCAATGACAGACCTAGATCTGGTAGACCTCGTAAAACGACGCTCCGAGAGGACCGTTTTATCGTTACGTCATCTAGACGTAACCGATTTCTGTCAAGCCGGAAATTACGACGGCTCCTTCGGAATGCCACAGGGACTATAGTGAGTGACCGGACTGTCAGGAACAGGCTTCGAGCCGCTCGGCTTAGGGCCCGTCGGCCTTACGTAGGAATTCCGTTGACGTTGAGACACCGACAGGCACGGTTCCAGTGGGTTCGGACACATCGTCAATGGACTCGCAGGCAATGGAATGACGTCCTGTTTACGGATGAATCCCGTTTTAATGTGTCATTTGCTGACGGCAGGTTTCGTGTTTGGAGACGGAGGGGCGAAAGGCTCGATCCAAATAACGTCATCCAACGAGACCGTTACGGTGGTGGTAGCGTAATGGTGTGGGCAGGAATTTACCATGATGGGAAAACAGACCTTGTTACAGTTGCAGGCAATCTAACATCGCAAAGATACTGCAACGAAATTATCCAGCCAGTAGTTATGCCGTTCATGCAGCAGCACAATGTTGGGATCTTTCAGCAGGATAATGCCCGCCCACATACGGCACGACACACACAGCATGTTCTCCGTCTCAACAACGTACGTGTGCTGCCTTGGCCTGCAAGATCACCTGATCTTTCACCTATCGAGCACCTTTGGGACCATTTAGGTAGGCAGGTTAGAGAAAACCATGATGTCGATAACGTCCGTGACCTTGAACGTGCCCTCCAATATGAATGGACCAGAATTCCTCTGCGTACCATCAGGAAGCTTGTTGGCAGCATGAGACGACGTTGTATGGCTGTTCTATCCGCTAATGGCGGGCACACGCAATATTGAAGTTTTCGTGATTTTTTACTTCTGACCCCTATATCATTTAAGGCAGCACAGTTGTTTAATGCCCCAGAGCTATGGAGTAAATTTGACAGGTATCAACAGCAATTTGAATGTACATTCAAGATCAGTTCAGTATTTAAGGGATTCTTATAGACTTTTTATCTGGGGATCAAGTTTCTCCCAACTTGCTAAACTTTTTTCCATCAGTATACATCGCAGCGACAAATCATGGTAATTTTAGCAAGGTCCAGCTGTTTTGGTGGAAGAAGACCCCAGACACTTGTCTATGTAGAACCAACCGCACAAACATACGTGGCTTGGCTCTTGCAAAACGTCTGGGATCGTATTTTATAAGCGTCTCTTTCAGTGACCGTCCCCCTACACCGTTGGCAGCAACAAGAATCAGTGTTTTCTTCTGCAATGGCGGCATACAGGCAACCTCCTCATACAGTACCAAGTCAACTGTGTCCCATTCTGGAGAAAGGATAGAAAGTTTTGTATTTGTTTTGTTTTCCATTGCAGCAAACAATAAAAGTGACATCTAGCTATTTCTGGTAAAAGAAAACCATAGACAAATATCTTGATAGAACCATCTATGCACTGCTGTAAGACTGTGCCTGACAGTGACTTTAACCCATGTAAGACCAGACCTTCACTCTCACATTGAGCCCTTTACCTGACAGTGACTTAAACACATGTAAGACCTTCCCTCTCACATTGAGCCCTTTACCTGACAGTGACTTAAACACATGTAAGACCTTCCCTCTCACATTTAGCCCTTTGCCCGACAGCAACTTAAACACATGTAAGACCTTCCCTCTCATATTGAGCTCTTTGCCTGACAGCGACTTAAACCCATGTAAGACCTTTCTTCACATTTAGTCCTTTACCTGACAGAAACGTAAACCCACGGAAGACCTTCCTTCACATTTAGTCCTTTGCCTGACAGAAACTTTAACCCATGTAAGGCCTTTCCTCTCACATTGAGCACTTTACATGACAGTGACTTAAACCCATGTAAGGCCTTTCCTCTCACATTGAGCACTTTGCCTGACAGTGACTTAAACACATGTGAGACCTTCCCACTCACATTGAGCCCTTTGCCGACAGCTACTTAAACCCATGTAAGAACTTCCTTCTCATTGAGTCATTTGCCTGTCAGCGGCTTAAGTCCATGTAAGACCTTCCCTCTCACATTGAGCCCTTTACCTGACAGTGACTTAAACCCATGTAAGACCTTCACTCTCACATTGAGCATTTTGCCTGACAGCGACTTAAACCCATGAAAGACCCCTCCCCTCTAACATTGAGTCCTTTGCCTGACAGAAACTTGAACCCATGTAAAACCTTCCCTCTCACATTGAACTCTTTGCCTGACAGACTTAAACCCATGTAAGACCTTCCCTCTCACATTGAGTACTTTGCCTGACAGCGACTTAAATCCATGTAAGACCTTCCTTCTCATTGAGCCTTTTGCCTGAGAACAACTTAAACCCATATAAGACCTTTCTTCTCGTTGAGCCCTGTGCCCGACAGGAACTTAAACCCATGTAGGAACTTCCCTCCCACATTAAGCCCTTTGCCCGACAGCAACTTAAACCAGTGTAAGACCTTCCTCCTCATTGAGCCCTTTGCATGACAGCGAATTAAACCCTTGTAAGACCATCCATCTCATTGAGCCCTTTGCATGACACCACTTTAAACCCATGTAAGACCTTCCCTCAAACATTTAGTCCAGTGCCTGACAGCGGCTTAAACCCATGTTAGACCTTCCCTCTCACATTGAGCCCTGTAAAATGACAATGACTTAAACCCATATACGACCTTCCCTCTCACATTGAGCCCTTTACCTGACAGAGACTTAAACCATGTAAGACTTTCCATCTCCCATTGAGTCCTTTGCCTGACAGCTGCTTAAACCCATTTAAGACCTTTCCTCTCACATTGAACCCTTTGCCTGACAGTGACCCAAACCCATGTAAGACCTTCCCTCTCACATTGAGCCCTTTACCTGACAGTGACTTAACCCCATGTAGGAACTTCCTTCTCAAATTGAGTCCTTTGCCTGACAGAGACTTAAATCCATGTAAGACCTTCCTTCTCACATAGAGCCCTTTACTTGACAGAGACTTAAACCCATATAAGACCTTCCCTCTCAAATTGTGTCCTTGGCCTAACAGAGACTTTAACCCATGTAAGACCTTCCTCTCACTTTGAGCCCTTTGCCTGACAGTGACTTAAACCCATGTAAGAACTTCCCTCCCACATTAAGCCCTTTGCCCGACAGCAACTTAAACCAGTGTAAGACCTTCCTCCTCATTGAGCCCTTTGCATGACAGCGAATTAAACCCTTGTAAGACCATCCATCTCATTGAGCCCTTTGCATGACACCACTTTAAACCCATGTAAGACCTTCCCTCACACATTTAGTCCAGTGCCTGACAGCGGCTTAAACCCATGTTAGACCTTCCCTCTCACATTGAGCCCTGTAAAATGACAATGAATTAAACCCATATACGACCTTCCCTCTCACATTGAGCCCTTTACCTGACAGAGACTTTAACCCATGTAAGACTTTCCATCTCCCATTGAGTCCTTTGCCTGACAGCTGCTTAAACCCATTTAAGACCTTCCCTCTCACATTGAACCCTTTGCCTGACAGTGACCCAAACCCATGTAAGACCTTCCCTCTCACATTGAGCCCTTTACCTGACAGTGACTTAACCCCATGTAGGAACTTCCTTCTCAAATTGAGTCCTTTGCCTGACAGAGACTTAAATCCATGTAAGACCTTCCTTCTCACATAGAGCCCTTTACTTGACAGAGACTTAAACCCATATAAGACCTTCCCTCTCAAATTGTGTCCTTGGCCTAACAGAGACTTTAACCCATGTAAGACCTTCCTCTCACTTTGAGCCCTTTGCCTGACAGTGACTTAAACCCATGTAAGACCATCCCTCTCACATTGAGCCCTTTGCCTGACAGTGACTTAACGCCATGTAAGACCTTCCCTCTTACATTTAGCCCTTTGCCTGACAGCGACTTAAACCCATGTAAGACCTTTCCTCTCAAATTGAGTCCTTGCCTGACAGTGACTTAAACCCATGTAAGACCGCCACTCTCAAATTGAGTACATTGCCCGACAGCGACTTAAACACATGTAAGACCTTCCCTCACAAATTGAGTCCTTTGCCCGACAGCAGCTTAAACCGATGTAAGACCTCCCCTCTCAAAATGAGTACATTGCCATACAGCGACTTAAACCCATGTAAGACCTTCCCTCTCAAATTGAGTCCTTTGCCAAACAGCGGCTTAAACCCATGTTAGACCTTCCTTCTGACATTGAGCCCTTTGCCTGACAGCGACTTAAACCCATGTAAGACCTTCCTTCTCACTGAGTCCTTTGTCTGACAGCGTCTTAAACCGATGTAATACCTTCCTTTTCACTTAGTCTCTTGCCTGACTGTGGGCAAAAACCCAAGCTGAGGAGTAAGATGGACATTTCAGAATTGAAGTATTTTATAAATGGTCTGATTGATGTGGGCAAATTCAAATGTATCATTTTCCAATGTGACTGATCAAAGCCAAAACAAGCGGCCAATGATGGCTCTTAATCGCTCACCTGATGACACAGGCTTTTAGTAGGCTTAAATCTGGCACAAAGTAATAAAGAGTTATTCCTTGGTGAAAATTGAACCGTTAGTGTGGCCACTGGGTTGGTAACATTTTCTAGAATTTTACCAAGTAACCTACTGAATCCACATGACCCTCTTCAAAACATATATAAGATTTCATACTGGCAAACATACTGGCCAAGTTTGGTAAAGATTGGGCCATCTATGTGGCCTCTTAAGTGTTTTCACAAGGTTTTACTAAAATGTGACCTAGTGACCTACTTTTGACACCACTTGACCCAATAATATAGTCATCCAAGACTTGATGCAGACAAAAAATCTGATCAAGTTTGGTGAAGATTGGGCTATAAATGTTGTCTCTAGTGTGTTCACAAGCTTTTTCTAAAATTTGACCTAGTGACTTACTTTTTGACCCCACATGACCCAATAATGAATTCATCCAATATTTCATGCACACAATCATTCTGATCAAGTTTGATGAAGATTGGCCTATAAATGAGACCTTTACTGTGTTCTCAACCTTTTTCTAAGATTTGACCTAGTGACCTACTTTTTGATCCCACGTGACCCAGTTAAGAACTCGTCCAAGATTTCATGCACACATTCTTACCAGGTTTGGTGAAGATTGGGCTGTAAATGTGGTCTTTAGTGTGTTTACAGATTTTTTCCTAAAATTTGACGTAGTGACCTCCTTTTTTACGCCAGGAGATCCAATAACGAACTCATCCAAGATTTTATGCAAACATTCTGACCAAGTTTGATGAAGATCGGATAAAAACTGTAGCCTCTAGTGTGTTCACAATTCCGACTCTCGATTCTGATAAGTGAGGATCACCTGTCCTAATCACATATCCTGCTATGCTGCTATATTGCGATATCCCCTTCTTATCAACTACTCCGAGACGCTATATAACACTTCGCCGTACGCCGCAAAAACCAACCAGAAAGCCTTTTTTTTATTAAGGCTAATTTGATTTCTAATAAAGTGAATTGTAAACATGAAACTCACTGATAAAAATTCTATTTGTTGTTGAAGATGAAAAAATTGTTCATATTTACATTCCTTCAGTAATCTGATATCATTTGTGGTTGACTAAAAAACTCCAGGGACATATACTAGTGAACATTGGAGTATGTCTGCATGCAAATTATGCAACACAAATAATGTTAATGTTTAATCACAAACATGTATTCTGTTTTGCAGTATGGTACACTGGAAGACTGCACCCAGCTCTACCTAATCCCCACTTGTTAGCTTAGATAAAGGTCATACTGTAATTTCTGATAGTTAAAATAGTGTACTGCTTAGAAATGCGGATCAGTTTGACTCATTTACTGTCTCACAACACAATGACTAAGTAAAAATAATTTAAAATTTTATTAGTGCCAATATTTTTAATCTTGCATATTCCAAGATCAATCTACATAGAAAATAAAAGTTCAGTTATCACAATATAATAGGAAGGCTAAGGGATCAGGTAATTCCTTCCAGCACAAATTTCTTTATTGTTTTTTGTTTACAAGTAATTAAATTCGATATATATTTATGTACTGGAGGAGCAATTACATATATAAATCAAAATCAAAATGTTCAAATTTAACTGATTCCGCAACTTGTAATCTATTTCGACTGCAATTTTCACGGATGAATTTCAAAACATCAACTTTATTCAAATCCTTTATCCATCATTCACTGTATGTGTTATGTCCATTAATGTCTAAAAATGGATCACTCTGAATACTTTGTGTAGGGATTCCAAGTCGATTGGCTAGCCATGTTACTTCATGATTCCTCTTTCCTTTAATTGACAGGTCAATATGACTTAGTACAGTACTCAGGTCTCCATTTGTTATCTGCATGGTTTCCCTGTATGACAGTGGAAGGCATATCTGTATAGATATATAATGAAAATATATCATTAAATGTAAACAACAACTGTTAGACTGTCAATGTATGCAGACATTTTATGTCTGGTTGGGGTGATCAAAAATTTAATTACTAATAATAACCCTTTACCTCATATGTATGGGTTTTATCGCGTGTGTGATCAGTGTAGAACCAGATTAGCCGGAACATCCATTTGCTTTTGATCCATTAGGTTATTTTTGTACAAGATGCAACCAGTGTAGATCAAAATCAGACAGCACCAACGTGTCAGCAGATCTGGATCTCTACCGGTCGCATAATGCAATAAAACATGTATATATGGAGTAAAGGGGAAGCCTGGATAATTTCAAATATATATGACTGCAAAGATCTACAAATTTCTTCACACTAGTGAAAGAATTTAAAAAAAAATCGAGCATCTAACTGTTTTCTTTTTCTACCGGATTGGACCACAAGTGGTAAGTTTCCTGCTCGTTGTAGTTAACTTGTTTATTTTCTTTAAGGATGGTTTGCTTTGACAACATTGTCAGCTTTGTATGACAGCTAACTTTCAGTTAGATGATAACACTTGTTTTCTAAATCAATGTCTCGCCATTGTAAGAGTAAGAAATAAGTTCATAACATGCGTTCAATTTAAACAGTGTAATCGTCGTAAGGTCAATCATGTCATTTTGGTTGCACCCAAATCGTGCGCAATTTGCAAGCGAGTTCTTGTTTTTTAACGGATACAACACAACTATTTACAAGTGAATTCTCTGCATCATCAGATAGATATCTTCCGTTTCTTATCCATAACCCTTCTATTTCAAGTGTAAAGTGTCGAAAAATTACGGGAAATGCTGTGTGTACATGTAGATTCAGCTGTTCTATATGACTCAGTATGCGCGCGCAAGATGCCCCCCCCCCCCCCCCCGAGCTACTTATTCCCGGACCTCGGTCTGGAATTTCGAAAAGGTCAATTATCGCCATTCCTTTACACATTGAAAACATTCGGCGGCCATTTTAAACCTGCTATTGAATCGTCCTCCTTTTTGACTTCGTTAGAAATTGTAAGTATCCCCATTTTTTTAGAACTACTTTAGACCAGTGTTTGCTTATTCAAAATTGTCCCCTTAGGATTTAGGTAAAAGCAAACACGATATTTATTGATTATAGAATTTTATTTGGACTTATTTACAGCGTGAGGGTATATTAACAAACCATACCATTTGTCATTTTTCATCCACCCAGATACCTCATTCATCATATCCTAGTGGATAAATAGAAGCGACATTATCTTCCATTTAATATATTATTCACCATTCCTGATATATTTTATTCAGAATATTGACATTTTAGCTCTAATCATCTGTAATAGTCCCTTTTTGGACATAACAAATACATGTTCTGTGATTGTATAATTGTGAATAATATTGCTTTTCGTGGATCAGGGTGTCCATCACCTAATAAAATAAATAAGGGTGCACATGTTAGTTTGTTGTTGTCTTATACAAAACTTTTGTGAAGATTGGACCCTTAGTGTGGCCACTGGGTTGATAAAATTTCCTAGAATTTTACCAAGTAACCTACTGAATCCACATGACTCACTTCAAAACATATGTAAGATTTTATACTGGCATACATGCTGGTCAAGTTTGGTGAGGATTGCGCCATCAATGTAGCCTCGTACCGGACCTGGTAGCGCAATCGGTAGAGGGTCGGCTCCAGGTACGGGAGGCCCCGTGTTCGATCCCGGGCCGCGACATACCATAACATGAGTCGTTAAAAATGGTAGTGGTATAGCTCCCTTGCTAACGCTCAAGCAAATATAAGGGTAGTTCCACGACTGGTTGGCCCAGTGTCAGGATAATGTGACTGGGTGTGGTATCATGCCAGGTGTTCACGGCATGCTATACGCAGTGAAGGCAGCACTATATCTGCTTCAAGTTAACACCGTCTCCAGATAACTGAAATACTGTTCGCGGGGTCATAAACCCAATAAATAAACAAACAATGTAGCCTTTAAGTGCTTTCACAAGGTTTTTTCTAAAATGTAACCTAGTGACCTACTTTTAGACCCCACATGACCCAATCACGAACTCATTCAAGATTTCATGCAGACAAAATTCTGACCAAGTTTGGTAAAGATTGGGCTATAAATGTGGTCTCTAGTTGTTCCTAAAATTTGATCTATTGACCTTCTTTTTGACCCCAGGTGACCCAATAATGGACTCGTCCAAGATTTCATGCAGGCAAACATTCTGACCAAGTTTGATGAAGATTAGACAAAAATTGTGGCCTCTAGTGTGTTCAGAATCTAAAATGTTGACGACGAACGACGGACGCCGGACAAAGCGGTATCACAATAGCTTCCCCTGAGCACATTGTGCTCAGGTGAGCTAAATACACATGGCCACATGAACTTATCATCGGGACGGGGGGGGGGGGGGGGTAGTTGAACAAAAACTCTCTAATATATCTTTTTTGTACTGGCCAGGGAACTTAATTCTAAATTTGGCAGAGGGGTAAAGAGGGTGGTCCCCTTAGCGTCGGGGGCCTACCTTCTGGAGATGGCGTCTGCCGAGGCCTTGCTGGGCGCTCTGAAACTCAAACATCTTTTTTGGCGGGGGTGGGAGTCACAGCTGTGGAACCTTCTGCCGGAAATCACTGCGAAGGGGTATTCACAATATCCCCCTCAACACAAACATTGATACACTGACAGAGCAGATCACTTCCGCACATCATACACAGATCATCACTAATGCATATAGACTCAAAAACAAGTTCGGCAGGGAGTCCACAGATGTTCTGTTAAAAATCACAGGTAGGGAGCTGCCTACTCACATAAATGTGAGGGGTGACAGAGATCTGTCTCCAAGTGCAGGAGTACGCAGCCCTTCCCTTAAGATGTTTCAAATGCCAGGCTTCGGGCATAATTCCCAGAGATGCCGGTGAAATGTAAAGTGTGCGAGGTGCGGAGGGGGCATTTTATTAAAAATTGCACCAGTAATAGTAAGAAATGCATAAACTGTGGCGAAAGTCATGCCACAAGTTTCAGAGGTTGTCCTGCTTATCTAAGGGCATCTAAGGGCAGGTTGATGAGGAGGGAGGGGTGGGATGGCAAAGAGCACAATAGTTGATACCACCCGCTGCTTCCCCCAAAACAGAACTGAGGGCTACGCCACCAGGCCAAGTCACTGGGAATAACCAAGCCCTCCCCTGGGACTGAGAGGGCCCCAGGAGACCACAAAATTACCTGGTGAGGGACGAGGAGGGGAGGCTCTGGAGGCAGGTGGGGAATTGCAACCGGCTCCAGGCCCCAAGTAACACCCCCCCCCCCCCTTTGAACTCGGGGGCGGAAAAGCTTGATCGGGTGATTAAAACACCCGACAGCCAGACCGCAACCGGCGGATCCACTCAGGTCAATCCAGTAAAAATAGAGTGTGAGACAGAGACTAGGATGGTGGTAGAGGACGACGAAGTCCTACTGTCGGACGGGGATGACTCAATCTCGGTGTCATCCCTGTCGGAGAGTAGCATGGACTCTGACAGACTTCGAGACAGACCCCCTCAAAGCCTAGAAATGTCTAGAGGAGACCTCGCCTACCACCAGTGTCGCCTCGTCTGGCAGTGGGGAAGTGAGGAACTCGACACCCCCCCCCCCCAAGTGGCGAAGGAGGGGACACCTGTGCCTAATGTCGTGGATTAAACCACCCAATCCTCACCAATAGAAATTAATGTGTTTCAAGAAAGCTCGGACTCCATGATAAAAGTTAATAATAACACCCGAGAGTTTAAGGCATCCCTGTCCATTCAGGCCCTGGTAGACATTATCAAAGACATTAGATCCAAAACAACAATTAGGACAGGGGTCAATCTGAATCAATATTTAACACAAGAAATCGTTAAAAAATTGAAAGTCCACGACATCTTACACTCCATCCAATCATCTCATCCACCCCCGCCCCCCCCCCCCCTCAAAAACAAAATACTACTCATTAATTGTATTACGACTGGTTTAAAAAATGACACCCCTGAAGAGGCCTGCCACACCAAAAAATGCAAGAATAGTGAGGCCCCAAGTAAACGTCGTCTGACATCGGTCAGCAGATAAGATGGACAGTAACCTAAACAAAATATCATTCAACGCAGGGGGTTTCACTGCACACAAGCATGCACATCTTTTGGAGTATTTAAATAAACATAACATTATATGTATCCAGGAATCGAAATTTCAAAAAATAGCATAAAAAATACCTGGATACAAGGGTATATATAAATATTACATAAACAACAATAATCAAGTGTGCGAGGGTTGATAGTGTATGTGAATGATTATATCAATCATGCAGAAGTCGAAGTAGAAAATATCAGGGATCAAAACGGAGACACGAAGATTGGGCTACAAATAATCAATCTTTATTTAGAACAATTCCCTTTAACATTGGTCAACATTTTCTCCAGGGGTTGAAACCCTGAAGTAACTATTAAAATGAGCTCACTTTTGGTTCGTGAGCATAAGGACAGCATTATAACTGGCGACTTCAATGCACACCATACAGCTTGGTGTTCGACCAGTACTGACCGTCAAGGGGGGGTTGTTTGGGACTGGCTTTCAGAAACTGGCAAAGTCCTACTCAATGACAGCAGGCCATGCATTATCTTGATTAGATCTCACAATTGCTAGTCCAAGAATTTCGGTACTTTCGGACTGGGGAGTTATGGGCGATACATGGGGTTAAGACCATTTTCCAATTATCACATCAATCCAAAAACAAGGTATCTCGGAGCTTTAATCTAATTCCGAGACTAAATTCAACTACAAAAAGGCAGATGAGGATAAATTTTCAAATATGTGTGAGGGATTAACCCAATGAAGTATACTAGGCTGATGTAGACATGCACTGTCAGCTCTTAACTGAGAAGTTACTGGCCATCGCGGGGGAATTATACCGGTATACAAGAGATAAATAGGAGATAAATCATGATGAATGACCTATATTTCACATGATAAGTTGCATTATAATCCTCTTTCTTAAATTAAAATATCTTAACTAAAATATATTAATTTTAAAATCAATATTTTAAATTTAAAAAAATATAATAAATATATATGACATAATTAGAGAACTATAAGTGGCCGTTCTTAATGAATGTCTAGAATACACAACTTTGATAACAATTTTACATAAAAATGAATGATGTTGTTTTGTTAATCGTGTGCAGACAGATAGACAGAAAGAACAGGACAGGACAGAACAGACAGAGAGACAGAGAGATAGACATAGAGACAGAGAGTAAGACAGAGACACAGAGAGAGATATATAGAGAGACACACATAGAGACGGAGAGATAGACAGACAGGCACGCAGGCAGTCAGGCAGGCAACCAGGCATGTAGGCAGGCAGAGAGACAGACAGAGACAGACAGACAAACAGAGACGGACAGACAGACAAACAGACAGACGGAGACGGACAGACAGGCAGAGACAGACAAACAGAGACGGTCAGACAGAAAAACAGACAGACAGAGACGCACAGACAGGCAGACAGACAGACAAACCGGTTGACAGACAATAGTCATTACTTCTACTCACATTTGAAGAACATGGTCCGGGCACATGTATATACAATGTAGTGCCGTGTAGGTCTATTTGGCGGACACATGTTATCATTCTCTTTATCAACCATGGCCAAAATGACCTTCATATCGCACGGCATAGTCGTGAGCGCACATGGGCATTAGTGCCTAGTGCCTAGTGTCTCTTTGTGCACTCTTTACTTTGCCATTCACTGCGACACCATTTGTTGTATCAACAGTCATGCACTTTATTTCTTTTTAAACATATGAATAATGTCTGTTGTAAACAGAATGAAAAATAGATTTTAAATCAATAGTATAAATAATCTCTCATGTTTTGTCAAATAGAAGTAAAATAAAATAAAATTTCTCTCAAAGTTACATTCCACCTTTTATGTAAAATCTCTCTCTCTCTCTCTCTCTCTCTCTCTCTCTCTCTCTCTCTCTCTCTCTCTCTCCCTCTCACTTTTTCTCTTTCTCTCTCTTTCTCTACCCTCGCTACCCTCTTTCCCCTCTCTGCCCCACATCTCTCTCTCTCTCTCTCTTTTCCCGTTGCAAGCAGCAATAATTTTACCATCAAACCCGCTTAACTTAAACATGCAAAACTAATACACGCGTAATGAAACTATATATATATATATATATATATATATATATATATATATATATATATGTAGCTAGTCGGATCACCTCGGCTATTTCCCTTAATACTACTACTTTTGTGACAGACGTCAAAACAAAGATGGCAGCTCGGATGACAGCTCACTACATTACGATGTCTGTAAAACTTCAATTTGTGGCGGCTTCAAATTTTAAGCATCCTACTTTAATTAACCCAGCGCAACAGACACGCAGCTATCAAACGATTGCATTGTTTGTTTTGTGCAAACTTCATTTTAGACATATTCTTCAGTATCAATGCACCAGATACATCCGAGGGATGATTCACCCGAGGACGGAATTACCCGAGGAGTTCCGATTGGTTGCAGAGGTAAATGTGAGAATAACGAACGATAACTCTGTCAAGTAGGGTGATGTTTGATTTGCTTATATTTCTTTCTTTTGCTTGTTGTCTGAAAGCAACAGATACTTGTGACGTTGCTGATAGGTATTTATGACCCAGTTTTCATTTTATTGTAATCCGTTGAGCAAAGACGTGTTTCATTTGAGAAATGCACATTTTTTGTCATTGTCTGCATGTAAACAATAGATGACATTGCCGTCACTGGTAGATAATCTTGCTTTAGTTTTTATGCTTCGTCTTCCTGCCTGAAACGTGCAGTTTATGCTATTATACTACTTTAAAAAAAATGTGAAATGAGAAGTAAAATTAAAGGAAAATACTTGCTAGTGGGAGCCTGTTACTGTCAGGTAACTTGGTTGTTGCCAGCGGAGCTGCGACCTCGTCTTTTGGGTCATGAAATAGAAACGTTTATATGTATTATTTTAAATATTTCAAATTCACACAAACCTACAACCCGTTCCCTCCCCCTCCCCCCTACCCAACAATATATTGGACCAACAGAATTTGCACAAAATGAGTCATGCATGTAACAAAATCAAACAGTTTCTAATTTGGCAAATGTAAAACTATATAAACTCACAATACTGAGGTAAATGAGTAATAGAGAACCGATATATACCAGTTTGTTATACTTACATTGAAAAATACTATTACTTTAATGCTACCTTGGTGTTATGGTATAAAACACGTGCTTGAATTATACGGACAAGAGGGGAGAGCTATGTGACCGAGGTATATTTGAGGTACAATTTCCACCAACTCATGTACCAAACTGTCATTGTGTTGTGCGACTACGACTATCTGAGCCAACATGGATGAAAAGAAATCAATGTGTCCGAGCGCTATTGTTAACCCTATTGATGGTTGCCTCAATTTGACGGAATATTTTTATTTACATTGTTTGTTTGATAGAAAAAACCATAAACAAGTGCGAGGTTGGACCGCTGTACAAAACAGGTTACAGCAGACCAGTAGGTCGTTTTGCCGACTGACCGTTCCAAGGCGGTAACTGCTGGTTTTTCTGTTTGTGTGTTATAACTCGTCTCTGTGTCTTTGTCACATTTACATTTATCCCGTTGCCTTTTGTCTAGATGTATTTTTGATTTAAATATCTGTGGAAAAGTTGATTGGACATTTTCTTATTTACTTATTGAAGATTCGGGCAATAAACCAGACATTAATTTTCTAAATTATGTAAGGTCTACTGCTGTTGGCTGACGTGTTGCTTTTCCAAAACACATCGTAGAAACAATATACACATAACATAAATGAATGACACAGGAAAACCAGCCCCCACCCCAACCCACCCCACCAAAAAAAAAAAAATGCAAAACGTAATCATCCAGGCAGCATATAAACTTAATGGGTTTTCATGATAATTTCAGGTAGATTTTTTATTTATCTAAAGGCATGGAGAAAACCACTACTGCGTCGAGACATCTTTTACAAAGTATTCGGTCTTTTAAGTACCTTCTATTCACAAACATTATATGCAGAATGTATTTTTTCTGAAGAGGTGAGTCTTACATAAAATATAAGGTCGTGTCTTCTTAACGGTGGTATCCAACAGTTTGACTATATTACTAATGTACTAATGACTTATTTGGTTATTTGAGAAAAAAACTTTTGGACAAACTGTCGGATTCTACATTTGAAGAACAACCGCAGTCGGACGATGTTGTCTTTAAACGGATACACCGAATAGTCCCCCGATATACTATTTCAAACAACTCCCTCATTTGGAACATTTAGGTTGCCGGGGCTTTCATCTCCTGTGCAAGTTGTTAATATATCGATTGTTCATTATAAAAAATGTGTGTGTATATTATATTCTTTGACCAGTTTTGACCCAATGCAGGTGCTTGCTGTTAATTGTCTCACTTTGATGGGATATTTTACGCCGTATGTTCGTTAGAAAAACCTCCCGGAAGTGCGAGGTTGAAGCGCTCTACAAACCAGGTTTAAGCAGCCAAGTCGATCCTTTTGCCGACTGACCGTTCTTAGGCGGTAACTACTGTTGTGTTAAGTCTCGTCTCTGTGTTTTTGTTATTTTTACATGTACGCTTTATGCCTTTGTCTAGAGGTGATTCAGTTTTAAATGTATGTTATTCGTTTATGACTCTTTCCTTCTCAAATTTCTTTTCCGCTTACCGCGTCAATGAGAGACATTAATAAATAGTCTCCTATTAATAATCCCTAAATGCAAGCAGGTCCTTTTATTATTTTTACTCGGTTTTTATGCTTGTGCTCTGTGGAATGTATGTAGTCTCCCCTGAATAATCCCTAAATGCAAGTAGGGTCCTTTTATAATTTTACTCGGGTTTTTATGCTTGTGCTCTGTGGTTAACCATCATCAACAAACACTTTCTTTTACTTTTTTAAATAACGTATCTCTATAAGTATTGAAATGGATTTATGCAAAAGTAAGAAATTTCATTGTTTGTAATTGCAACATCTACAAAATAAAAGGCGATAAAGTCCGAAAATTCCAGCTAAAAGGACCTACCTACTGTTTGAAATACTTAGGACATTAACTAACAAGGGAGAAAATGTCCATTTCACTAATGTAGCCCATTGGGTAAACACTTTCAGGTATGGCCTTCATCCTGCTGACGATATTTGTATCGGTGGTTCTTCACAGACATTTGTATGAGTTAAATAATTGCTTATACAAATAGTTTTTTCACTGTAAACGAAGATAAACTTACCACATTGAGAGCACGTTTTACTGCACCTTAGTGCGTACGTGTATACATTTAAAATTTGTAAACCACAAAGTTCGCGAATACAGTCTGGGTTTTTATCCCTGCACTCACTGGCTGTATCACCTGTTGTAAAAACAAAAATTAAGAAAATGTCTTTCACTCCAGGTCATGCATATAATCATTTAACAAATTGCGAGTTAAGCACAACAATCTTACGTCATTATCACCCAATGTGTTTCATAAATAGTATTAATTGTTCAAGGGTGCATTTGATTGAGACCTTTTAAGTTATAACACACAACAATGCCATTTGTTAAAGTTTTCATTTAAACAAAGATGTGATTTAAAATGTACAATTATATGTATTACCAAAGCAATATATGGGCCATTTCAATAAGTCTTAGGACCATAAATTTATAATCAGTCCTAGGACAGGTACACTACTCCAAAATTTCTATAGGGTAATAAAGCTTACTCGTGTCCTATGAGGTTTATTTAAATGCACATAAGATAATTCAGTGGACTTATAAACAAAAACATGTCCTAGGACTTAAATAATTCCTAAATAACACCTTGTTGTATCAGTAATAAAATAGAAAACACTTTATATAAAAGAAAAAACTATAAAAAAACAACACTAGTTTTATACATGTAAGTATTGTCATGAACACAAACTTTATTGTGAGGACATCCGTGGCAGAGCAGTTAGAGTCGCTGACGTGAAACTCCTCAGCCACTCACCGTGTGGGTTCGAGTCCTGGTCGGGGCGAGAACTTTCATATGGCGAGGTTTTCCAGCTAACCTGCTGTGCGCCGGGGGATGTACCGATACATAAGTCTGTGGTCTTCCTCCACCAATAATGAGCTGGATGTCACCAACATGACCATAATTGTGTCTGTGCCATGTGTAACGAAAAATAAACTAAACAAAATAAAACTTATTTGATCTCATCTATAACAACATATATTCACATTCTTCATAATACTCAATATATAATTAAACAAAATGATGAAAAATTAATATTTTAAGTCCTGAAAACTTATTCTTCAAACGCTGGCTGTTGCAGGGATTCTGAAAAAGAGCAAATTGAATTTAAACTATAAAGAACATCAGAATCAGAAGTATATTTTATTTTGTTGCTTCATGAGAGTGTGAAGGATAAGTATAAAATACACAAGAAATAGCGTTTGCGTAATAAAAAGTGGATTGTAGAGCTAATGGTACTGTGCCTTAAAATTTAGCACTTAACATTCAAAGAAACAAGACTAATCAAAGCGAGAAAATGTTATCACTTGTGAAGTCTGTTTGCTTATGATAAGCAATTAATGGTTATTCTACCTCTGACAGATTCATTGATAGGGTGTAGTAAACTGATGCCATTTTGCATGATAAAAACGACACATATTTTTTGCTGTGACGGCTACATTCTTTAAGATAACAGTCTCTGTATATATTTTATATTGTGTAATATATTGCACAAGTATACTTGTCTTCACTTCAATGATTTGTGACCAAGGATTAGATAAATTATTCATATCAAAATTTTCTTTATGGGTAATCTTAAGAAATAACACCGCCCTCACCATCCCACTGCCAAGATTAGATAACGCAGCTTGCCCTAGGCCAGACGTAAATTTTTTGTCCAAAATAAAAGCATTCTCTTAATATTGCAACTTTGATACATTTCCGTGCAATTCACGTGACAATGACACTTACCGTTATACATCTGTAGCCTATCTGAGACTGGGTACCTGATGTGCCCTCTGGTGTTATAACAAACCCATCAATACAGACATACGTCAATACAAACACATTTGATTGCCAATACTATTTTAAAATGCCAAACAATTACATAACTGATCATGACTTTAATCAATCTTACTTAGTTAGTCAAACAAAAATTGATTTTAAGCATTTAATATTATTGTACCAAGCACCTAATGCAAAAACGGCTCAAGCTATACATGTATCTTACCTATCAGAAGAATTAATTTTCTTTCAATTCAATAATGTCAAACAAGAAAATTATAACTTGTTATGTAAAAGTAATTATTTCTACATGGCAGTACTATTGACAAATACACAAAAATATTATTCTGTTTCAATGTGAAGGCGTTAGGTTTAGGTATTGATGTAAATTTACTGACATTTCTTGTTATTGCTGGGCTTATCAGTCAAGGATACCCTGTCAGACAAGTCAGTAAGGTAGTATGAAGACATGGTATAGATGGCAGACCAACCTTTTTAGCTGCTATATAATGTAATAAGTTGGTAGTTGTAATGTAATTGGCAGTATAATATGGTATACATGTATGGTCTGGACAGTATATTATTGTCTGAGGGGGTATAATATAGATTAGAGCAGTGTAATATGGTATACATGGATGGCCTGGACAGTAAAATATTGCCTGATGGGTATAGCTTAGGAGTTTATAGTTTATTTCAGTCCTGGTATGGTATATTATGGTATGAAGAGGCATAATATTGTCTACTAGTAATATACTATGGTTTTAGAGCATGTTCTTAGGGCAGTATAATATAATCTTAAGACATAATAATACATGTATGTCCGGACAATTTAAATGACCATGGGGGGATTGGGTAGAGTAAAATCGCCCCTAAACAATATATTATTACATTATACATATATGGCATAGGATCTTAAGATGGGAGAGGGCCGGAAAGGGTATAATCTAGCTTTTGGGTGAATAGTATGACAGTACAGTTTAGGTAGAGAAACTGGTTACGGTGAGTATGGAGATTTGCTTCTAACACTCTTAGTCTTAAACATAAAGCTTAAAATGAGAGCAGCATAATGATATACCTGTAGACCGAGGATGAGATCTGGCATCTATTAACCTGCCAATAGACGTTACATGCATGACCTGATGATGACATATATTGGCTGGATGGGTTCTGAGCCCACTGGAGGATGTAATATAAAAGCATCTCCAAGATAGCGACCCTACCTACCATGGTATATTATCTCGAATGTCATGGCACTTCACATTTTATGAGATTGCCCCTGACAACAGTGCAAGAATTGGAGAGATTTTTCAACCAAGAGTTAAGAAAGTGGTTAGGTGTTCTTTTTCTTGAGTTTTTGCACAGTTGGTCTGTACAGCAAATATCGTGAGCTGAAGATGCATATCATCAGTTGTCCAATAGTTCAAGGTAGTAAAATATAGACTAGCAAGAGAATAATTCAGACTAAACAGATCGTGTCAGTCAGCACAACAGTATTGTACACATTGCAAAAAGTATGCTCTAGTTTTATCTTCAAGACACCTTTGGCAACACATGCAAGGATGTCAAGCTCTAGAAACAGGTCGTTTACAGCAGTGAAGCAAGGTACATTGAAAAGAAAAAAAGGCAAAGTTCTTTTAGTTTTTACTGACCGTTTTGAGGACAAAAGAAACAAACATGGGCGGCCACTGTGAAGGGTCCTTCCAGAATCCTTTCTGTGAAAACAGAGCAGAAAGCAGCAACATTATCTCCAAGTCAATCAACCTGGTGTATACTCGCTTGCGATGAGTATACATTTACTGTGGCCTGTGTGTGTATACTCATGTCCAAGGTAGGTATAGCATGGCCGTAGAGGGTAATATCATGGATGATTTGGGTAACATATTGCCGGCAATGAGCATACTATGGCCTAAGAGAGTATTGGGAAGGGGAATGTCTGATAGGGCGTCATCTTGCCTGATTTGGGTATAGTTTGCCAGAAAGGGTAAAATTTTGCCTGAAGGGGGTATAAGTTTTTTCCTGATTTGTGGATACTTAGACCTGAGAGGGTATACTTTTGACTTATTTGGATATAGTATGGACTGAGAGGGTACACTATAGCCGAGTGGATATTCTTTAGAGTAAAATGGCATAAACTTGCCTAATAGCTGTATAATTTGGTCTGAGGGGGAACAATCTTTCCTAATTTTTGTATAGTCTTGGCTGTGATGAGTATACAATGGCACATGAGGGTGTATTATTGTCTGATATGAGTATACATTGGCCTGAGGGCTTAACTCATACCTTAGTTGGTAAAATAACTAGCTTGGAGATGTAAGACAAAGTATGAGGGGTGTATAATATGGTCTTAGGGGTGTACAATATGGTCTGATGGACATATAGTATGCTCTGAGGGGGGTATAGTATGGTCTGAGGGGAGTATAATATGGTGTGGTAGTGTGGTCTGGGGAGGTGTATAATATGGTCTGAGGGGTATGTAGCATGGTCTGATGGGTGTATTGTATGGTCTGAGGGGTGTATTATATGATCTGACGGTCATGCACTCTATGGTCTGAGAGGAGTATAGTATGGTCTGAGGGGTGTTTATAATACGATCTGAAGGGAGTATCATATGGTCTGAGTGGTGTATAATATGCTCTGAGGAGGATGCATAGTATGGTCTCAAGGGTGTGTGTAATATGGCCTGACGGGAGTATATTATGGACTGAGGGGTGTGTATAATATGGTCCGACGGGAATATAGTATGGACTGAGGGTGTGTATAATATTGTCTAACGGGAGTATAGCATGGACCAAGGGGTGTGTATTATATGGTCTGACGGGAGTATATTATGGACTGAGGGGTGTGTATAATATGGTCTGACGGGAGTATAGTATGAACTGAGGGGTGTGTATAATATGGTTTGACGGGAGTATAGTTTGGTCTGAGTTGGGTATAATATGCTCTGTCTGAGAAGGGTGTATAGTATGGTCTAATGGGTGTATAGTGTGGAACAAGGGGAGAGTTATATGACCTGAGGGCTGGGTGGGTCTTTTAAACATGGTTTCATGTGTAATGTTATGACTTAAGAGTAATTGTCGGATGCGCAATCTTATTGAACATAATCTTTTATAAAGTGAATATACATGTAATATATAGCCTGATGGGCATTTTACACAACCTGAAGGACTACAACCTGGCGTGTAGTGAATAAAATATGGGCTAGATTGACTAATGTGGCTAATTAAGACTGTATATATAATCAGACAATCTGAGAAAAAGGGCCTGCTGGACTATAGTTTAACCGTAAAAAGTAAAATATTGACCCAGTACTGTTACTTGTCATTAGGGCCTATAACCTGTGTGTAGTAATATGCCCTGAGGGTCTGAGCTATAAAACGCTCATAATGTAATCTTGCATTGGCCACTGATATTTTGTACTGGTGGTATACTCGGGCCCATTTCTCAAACCTTTCTCCAATGACTGTGAGTAGTATGTATCATTCAATTCATGCTGTAGGACATGAGAAGTAAATTGGTAAATGTGTCTAGTATTAATCAATTACTGCCAGTAGAAGAGTATTTAAAAGACAGTCAGTAAGGAGTTACTTTGTTACCTGTGGGGTTTACAGCTAGGTGTAATAAATAAATATTGTGTATCAAACTGCTTAGTTCAGAGTGGTAGAGCATTTGCTCAAAATTTCATTTAGTAAGGTTAAAGATACCTTGTCTGGGACACCTGTTGGTCTGTTGGTACCTTTCCTTTGACACATGGTTGTACCTTAAATACATAATGTAAAAAATAACATGTTTTAATTTTATTTTTATTTTCATCATCTGAGAATTGCAAAACAGTTATGTCAGAATATCTAAATAAATATGTAATATAATTGATAATTTTAGAATTTCATAAAATAATGACAATTGCCTTTATACTTTTGAATGATGTATCACATGTATATGGAGCAAATTGATTGGCAATAACACAAAACTAAAAAGAAATGGCCATGTACCTATTCATAATTATCATGGACATAACAGTGGCATACTTGTTCAACACACTGCAGTGTTGTATCTTGGTCAAATTCCTCCTCTTCGATCCAAAGCTGTATAACATTAATCAAATTGAACAAAAAAAATCACACAGTTACCAAAGCAATCTTAAAAAGATTTTTATTTACATATCACCTTTTATAAACATATATGCATGGTCTTGAAATAGTAATGTAACAACTGATTACATCATAAGGTAATTAAAAATTAATTAATTTATGGTTGATTTTCATTTTATCAATACCCTTTGCAAATGATAAAATATCTAGTTGCAGATCAAACTGATAAAACCAATATGCATCAAAATGATGTTACAGACATAAAGAGGTGTAGACTAAGCCTGCATACAGTACAAATGACAAGTTCCTGGCAGAATCTTGATTTCTTAAAAACAATCGACTTAACATCTGAAAAAAAAATACATTGTTTAAAAACACATTAATTTTCCTCTGAACAATGACATACCTCACATGATTATAAAACGCCCTAAACTGGATACTAATCTAATGTATTTAAACATAAAACAATGAAAAGTACTTAGTAGCTGAGCATAGATCTGTTAATCAGAAGGCATTTTAAAGAACCCATTTTGAAGTGATTTGATTGTCTTATCCTCAGTGCTTATTAATGAGCTTTATATGACACAAGGAGTTAAACTTATAATCATTGCCAATATTGGCATCAAACTGATCACAAAGATAAAATATATCGTTAATATTCAATGCTAGAGAATAGAACAGTTTGTGTGAAAACGTACGCCTTAAGATAGTTTATTCATAAAAGGATAAATAGAATAATACTTACAAGACAAATCTACAATTGCTGCCAATGTTTACTTTAAACTTTCAAACTTCGCGCTTAATTGTTATAATTTAAAATCGCATAATTTCGGCTACAATTTGCATGCTTTTAGAGTTATCTCCCTTGCCGTGCCCAGTGACTAATAGTCATTCGCAAACGAGGCAGCTACTTCTGTGTTTGAACCAAAAATGGTGAATTAATCAGCCTAGTAGTGTAATTTAATTATATATTATTCCTTCGCCGGAACTTTAACACAAATACGTTGAAGTAACATCGTGCGCCTGTGATTGTGTTAGAATAGTTCAAAGTGACCTTCTAGGAGCCAGCACTTTCGGCAAATCGAGTGTTTCATCTGGACTAGGGCCAGTAGGGGTGGCTTGTCGGTAATATAGGTACAACTTCTTACGGGTTGTGGCAAATTGTGTGCAGGATCCACTAGTGGTCAAAGCCAAGTCCGTATGTTCTTTATTGGGAAATAAGAACAAACGCTTTACATATTTTGGTCGTTTTAAAGTACTGCAAGTCGTCGCTGCAATCAGCTTAATTTCTTTCCCATAGATAGTTTCTACATTAGTAAATATCCTGGCAGCCATCTTTGCTTAGCAACAACCGCGCACCAGGCTGCGATGGGGAGAGCACTCAGAATGTAAATATGTTAATTTATGTGTAGAAAAAGGTCAAAGTTGACGTTTATGACGTCTTAGATCCCAAGAAGAACCACAAGGGTTAGACAAATAGTTTCCAAAATTTCAGTTTATGAATTTTTAAGTCATAGGCCTTAAACGCTGGTAAAACTATTGTTATTTAAGAGGAAAATCAATATTTTAATAAACAAATGCAAACCTTTGAGTCTTTTCTCAAGTAAACTCATAGATTTTTGCTGCGGAATAGACTAGTGCTTTATAGCTGCAAGGGATGTAACTCCTTCTTCATGCGGAATTGCACAGTAACTGAGTTAGTAAGAGTTACTTCGTCCCCCCAAAAATGGTATCGAGCTAAAATTTGGTAAAATATCTGGTTTTATTTCAGTAAAGATGAAACTTTCATCTAAAATTTATTTAATGAATCGTTTGCAATCATTATATTTTTTTTGACTAGATTTAAATTTACATGAAAAAAAGGAATTTTCTGTCGGCCGTTTTCGTCCTCAATTTGGAGTTTTCGTACTCAATTTGTTTCGTACAAATTATAACAATATTTGCCGAGAAACGCGATGCTGCATTTTCTTTCAATAATTTGTGTTCATGTTAACAGTTTTCAAAATTCCTATTTATTAATTATATCAAGAGTAAATATTGACGAAGAAATTAAGGTTTTGCTAGCAACAACCACCCATTTTTACAAATGACAACATATGATCAAAACTATACATTTTCTGAAAGTGCTACTCATGCCAGTTAAGAAAATACATAGGTTTACCATGTAAACATCGCATGGAATCTAATTCTAACAGCTTGGTTTCGTAGTCTTATTACTCGTTACAGTGTTAATTTAACTGAAACAGCACTTTTTCAGGATATCTGTATGTGGTTTGCATGGTAACAACGAGCTCTTACCATAGTCCGTGGATTTTGATTGAATTGAATTCTACTACCTCCTGGGCAGACAATCTAAAGGTTAGCATCAGTTGTGATTGTCTTATTATTCAGTCAGCTGCATTAAAGAGCTTAAACAATCATTTTCTAATCGTGAAACCGTTGCAGAAACTTATTAATGACAACCAAAATACTTATTGTTATTGTTTGACACTAGAAAAAACTTTAATTGAACAATTGTGTCAATAATTATGCTTTTGTTCCACTTCACTGCATTTTAGGAATGTATACTTCATCATAACACTTCATGTACATAATTCAATTCTAATTAAACAACACACTTCAAATCATACTTAATTTTCAAAATAAGACTTCATACAAGGTATAATTTGTTCAAATTGTTATAAATGTTTTGTTGTTTAATAATTTTAATAAGGTATAAAATATTATCAATAAAGACCGAATAAATGAAAAAGAAACATCGAATCCTTATATAGATATATCTGTTATCATAAAGTAGTCAAATAACAGATATTTTACAACAGAAATACACTAAACAACATATAGTAATATAACTTTATTGTGGTCGACTTATCTCATTTTTTTGCATCTGAGTTCGAATAGTCTTTGGGTTGAATAGTCACATACCCAACAAGACATACTTCTTGTTCTTGCAGCACAGACGTTATTGTACATACCGTTTGAAATCTTGTGCCAGGTAGTAAATATGGCAACTGCAATTGAAACCGATAAGTGTTCGGATGAATATAAAGATGCTAAGTGTTCCAATTGTGCCAAGAAGAAAAAAGACCAGATTGCAGATTATTACTGCTATGACTGCAATACACATCTGTGTACACCATGCTTAGGATCTCATAATGATTGGAATGTAAACCACAATGTAGTGAAAGGACAAGGAGACAACAAAGATGTGCTGACTGAGAAATGTGGGAAACATCCTGACGAATTAATAACGTTGTACTGTCGCCAACACGATGAACTGCTGTGTAGAAAATGTCGCCTTATGGATCACAGGTCAGTTTTCTTACCTGAAAGGAAGGTGGTATCCGACAGTTTGCCTGTATCTTATACATGAGAAAACATCTTAACCCTGTTCTGGGAAATTTGTGCCTAGTTACAGCATAAACTTACTTTAAGCAATTGCTGTTTGAAACATGACCTAATTGTTAGACAATACAAATTATGAAATATATCAATGTACATAGCCATACTTTCCAAATCTATAACTATCAACGATGGGGGTTCAGCATAATAAATGTCAGAACTGGTAACGAAGTCGATCAAGAAAACGTGATCTCAAAAGTAAATGGTTACGTCACAATGGGGTTGATATAAAGGACCAATGAGTACCATATTGCGGGATCTTTTCAGGTAACAATAATTTATTTGGTAGCCTGAGAGAACAAAACTATGCAAACTGTTGAAGACCACCTAAAACAAAATGCAATTATTTAAGAATAACCTCGAAGTTCATTCCCAAATCATACTGCAATTTATAAGCTGAACAATCAGTCGTAAATTGTGAGCCGATCTTATTTATACCCCATTAGTGCTGTTTGGTACATCAGTATATTGTAATACTGAGTGACGTCAATACTGTACCATGATACCAAAGTTTTTTTCTGAAATTTTTGTATTGGCCAGGGGCCTTTGAGAAATGGGATGGAGACATTTTACTGTGAGTTATTGAAAAGGAGAAAAAGTTCATGTTTATTTTTTATTTGCTTTCATACATCTCGTATATTACAAGGCCATTTCTCTATTTGTCTTCCTGAACTCCTCAACCAGAACATCATAGTACAATTCACTCAATGTACAACTGAAGTCACTGATACATGTCAGTGCATCTTATTTCTTCATTTCAGCATGGGTACATTGAATTCTACTGGAGGAGAATCATCACTTTAAGGGGAGTTGCCAGGGTTAATTTTCGTAGAGGAGGGGCGTTAAAAGTAGGATAAAAAGGAAACAAACAAGGATATATATCTATTGTTGATGATATTTTGCATCATTTGGTTACTGCCGCCTTGATTTTGTGCTCAAATTGATATGAAGCGATCGCTGATACCCAACTGAAAATACAAGGGTTGGAAATTCCTCTTGCCCGCAAAGCATTGGCAAAGAAGACCTAGCATCAAGCGAGTATGTTTCTCGAAATACTAGGCCGATCAGGTTTTTAGCTCACCTGAGCACAACGTGCTTTATCAAACTTGGTAGAAAGTTTGTCTGCATGAAATCTTGGATGGGTTCATTATTGGGTCACATGGAGTCCCAAAAGGAGGTCACTAGGTCAAATTTTAGGAAAAATTTGTATACACACTACAGACACCATGTATAGCCCGATCTTCACTTGGTACCTGAGAGCGTTTGTAAATGATATGAAAATTCAGGTTAAAGTGAGGGACACACCATCTTAACATGAGACCCTAAATAGGGGTACCCCAGAGGGCTCAATACTCTCCCCACTACTGTTCTCTCTCCTCATAAATGACCTTTCTAGCAGTGTAGAGGGGTGACGGGACTAGTAGTGAGCCAATTCGCCGATGATTCGAGCTCATGGCTAACAGGCTCCTCGTTAAAACTGCTCAGAGAGAAAGGCCCAGAACGAACTGGATGCCATTTGGGAGTGGTAAAAAAACTGGAGGTTCAAAATCTCACAAAGTAAATCTGTAGGCATACTTTTTGGACTTAAACTAGAGATGGATTTGAACGTACATTTAGGGGGAGAAAAAAGTCAATTTTAAAGATAAGGTGAAATATTTAGGAATGACTCTTGATAGGAGGTTATCATTCAAGTCATATATAAGCCATCATAGAAAGATGTCAGAGAGACTTAAACTTAATAAGGATGTTTAAAGGGACTGACTCAGGTTCAGATAAACACTGTCTCCTGCTACGTTATAAGTCTCTCATACGTCCAAATATAGACTACGGCTGTCAAATTTACTCCATCGCAGCTAAAACAAATCATAAGAAGCTAGATAGTCTACAAAATCAAGCTCTCAGGATAGCACTAGGGGCCCTTAGATCCACACCTATAAGCATATTGGAACAAGAGGCCGGGGTGCCTCCCCTAGGCCTGCGGAGGGATGATCAGTCAATACAATATTGGACCGGGCCCCGTACCAGACCGGACAACCCTGTGAACAAAATCTTCAGCACAGGCTACTATTACAAAGCCCCAGGGAGGGAGTCAAAAAGGTATCCCCCCTTCCTATTGGAACACATATCCAAAACCTTGATGAAGCCTGTGGTGTTGAAGAGAGGGGCGTGGCGGTGTTCGGCCCGACCGAAGTGGAACCGTGGACCCTGTAAAAACCCGAGATCGATCTGTCTTACAAAACTGTTCATTAATGACTGCCCTAATAAAATCAAGGCACTAACACTGGAGCATTTGAACAGCAACTACAATAACTGGGTAAACATATTCACAGATGGAAGTAAAGACCTACAAAAGGCCAGGGTGGCTTCCACTTTTTGTATTCCTTCATTAGACCTAACATTTTCGGAAAGAATATCAGACAAATCTTCCATCTACACAGCGGAAATGAATGCCATCTTACAAGCATTGAGCTGGATAAACAAACAAGAAAAAACAAGATCTATTATTCTTTAGGACTCTTTAGGATCACTATTTTCTATAGATAAAAACAAAAGCAGATCTAGGCCTGATATGGCTTTATGATAAAATACTTTTTCTAAGCTGTGATAAGTGTGGGATAAAGGGATATAATACCAGCCCTCCCAGAATCGAACTGGGGAGCCATCCCTCTTCCTTAATAACCATTAATATGGGGAGCTGGCTCGTCCAACAAGGGCTACAATGGTAAATCCATCCATACCAAACCATAACTTAATATGGGGAACGCCCTTGCGGGATATACTTAAAGATAATACATTAATAACACATTGTGACCCGACTTGCCCAGATCGACCCCCGACCCTGTGGGTGGACGGTGTTCCATAGTTAGGACCGGGGAGCGGGGGGCAGTTGGTAGGGCCTGATAGGCACACGGTGCTATCTATTTTAGACCAATATTATCGCTCTTTCACAAGGTGTCCGATGATAACCGAGTGCCTTACAATTACAACAGACACAGAATCGTGTAACAGTTCATGGCAAATGAATTTAATAAGAACCCAAAAATTAAAATTTCTTATAATGAATAAAAATAACTATCCCTGGTAAATAATAACTTACATGTACTTCTCGATGACTACCAATGCTCTATGCAATTGTCAAATCTGGTTTAAGTCCCGGCCCTGTTCTTTCCACTATCGTGTTGTCCCATCTATCATAAAACTCTTTTATTCTACTCTAAGGTGTACATGGACAAGAAGAAAATTACAACATCAAACTGGTATAATAAAAGAATAATGTCCATGTATTTACCTGTCTTTACTATCTCGAACAATAGGGAGAAAAAACAAATTTACTACTATAATAGCAATGAAGGTGGTTTTACCCAGGAAGTGTCCAATTGTAAAAATAAGTTTGGACACTACATAACATCTCTCAAAATTATTTTGTCTCTTTAAGTGCTGATCCAGAAAGACGATCAACTATAAAGGACCATGAGCTCAACCACGATGCTGTTAGAACTTTAAACTAATTCACTAGAATGGAAAGAAATCATACATTTACATGAATTAAGCAATACTACTTGGACAAGGAGCAAAGCAGACAACTCTAAAACATTTTTTTACAAGTAAATATTTTCATAGTCATAAGACAAATATCATGAATATAATACCACTATTTATAATAAAAACCTACATTATATCAATATAATAAGCAGGCAAAGTATAAAGAAATTTAAAGAAATTAAACATATAAAGAAATTTAACATAAAAGGACTGAATTAAATACTTGCCTATATCTTCCACGAATAGCGTGGGAAAGGAAACCGAAGAAGGTAAAGGTCGCCGTGTAGACATAAACAATCTTTGCCGTTGCATATGGCTCCCATTCATAAGGAGGCATCCGGTTAAATAAGCAAGCACATGAAAAGTCCGTGCAGCGCCCCACACCCCCCACCCCCACCCCCCCCCACCCCCCTCCACGCCACGACACGGTTAGAGTAGAATACACATATATACGGCCGATTTAAATCTACCCCGCCAACACATGGTCCCAATAATAATGGCGAACCCAAGAGACAGGAAGAAGATTTAATCTCCACATTCTAATATAAACATCATTCGTAACAATTGTTAGTTATATTGTAACTATAACAGCGTTTTTAAGCACAATATTAAACATGACAACGATGAACAACCATTGGACTAAAGAAAAAGTATCAATACAGTTCTACAATTATAATAAAAGTATACACGCTACATCTACCGTGCTGTTATGACACGGATTAAAATCATACAGGGGGCGCCGCATGGGGTTCATCGGACGATTGAAGTATCTGATGGGGAAATGTTACCACTTATATCTCACCTGCGCTCTTTATATTGTCACCCTACAGTGCCTCTGAGGAACGCAGGCTTGTCCATACATCAATATAAAAAATACTAAAGAAACGTGTTTCTATGATTCACATAGAATAATAAATCTCTCCTTCCCCTTACAAACTCAAGTACTCAAATAAATTCTTACTCTATAGGGAATGGGAGATATCCTTTGTGATTGTCAAGCACGGGTATACATATCTCCCTTACCTTCTTTCTCTCGATCTTTCGTCTTGTACAATATTATCTCTTATAACTCTACTTCTATGGTGCATGTGGCCAAATAAAAAGAAAACGGAAATCTGATTGCCAGCTGGACCACAGAAATAAAATACCAGTCCCATCATCCACATGCTAGCCAGTCTCTCATATACAGATAAAACATAGTTTAGTAACTTAGGACAGGCCTAAGGACTAGGCACTACTTTATTACCAGGTAGTCAAAGGCAATACATTTTAAACATTCATCCAAATTGTTCCCATTGCGGGGTCAAGTGTGACGACAACCACCTGCTGCTACAATGCGATGTTTACAGCGGGAGAGGATATGTTTAAAACAAGTTTAAAATTCAGAAAAGTTGTTTTTTAATAAGGCAAATATCCTCTATCTGCCATAAAACTACAACCAAAAATCTTCAAACCACTGGGTGACTTTATTTACAGCACCATGTGGTACACGGAAATATAGAAATCCAGCTAAAAGTCCGGACTCCCCTTACCGTGCCTCGTCACCTAATTTCAAACAATAAAAACTTATTATAATAAATAGGATCTATAATCCTTCTACAACAAGAACTATAATTAGTTATTTCTTATTTTAATAATATTTTAAGTTAATATATTATCCTAAAGTAAAGGACATCAACCATATCTTAATATTCAGTTTGACATTATCGGTACCTACTACCAGCCCCACCCAGAGTCGAACCGGGAAACAAGCAACTTTTCTCATATATTGATATAAAGTACAAGTCCTTCCAAATAGGGCTATAATGGAGCTATCCAAAAACATCAAACTGATATTAAAACAGTGGCGCCCCCTAGCGGGATGTGTTACTTTAATGGACCCGGCCTTCTTGGATCGGCTACTGACCGTGTTGCAACTGTAAAGTGTGCAACAGGGCCCGTAGAAGTCAGGAGAGCTCTATATGTGAATTACGCTATATTATAAATACTTTTTACACCAGATAGTGGCTCGGCTTTGTTAAAGACATATTTTACCCCGGCTTGTTCGGATCAGCCCCTAGCCTCATACACTACGGGGGTGCGGGGCCAGGAGAAGTTGGGAGAACCTGATAGGCAGTGCATTATTATTCACATAGAGATTAAATTATACAGGGGGGTGGGGGTGGGGTGGAATCCTACAAGTGACGGGGCATGGAGTGGGTGAAGCCTCTTTAGGAACATGGAAGGCGAACTCGGGTCACCGTCTGACAAACACCGAGTGCCAAAACGTACCCACACAGAAGACCCTAAAACAATCTATGGCACAAATCTATAATAAACAGAAAACTAACTTCTTTCGTACCATTCTTAATACACAATATCAAAGAAACCTACTCCACAGGGCCGTTGACTACCCTTGCTAAATCCAATTGTTATTTCGGGTACATAAAGTCATGGCCCTGTTCTATTTTTCCTTATATCATGTTTATCTTTCATAAACAATCTACTCCAGGGTGCACATGGATTAACAATAATTAAAGTCAATCTGAATAAATACATTCTGATCTATGTATTAACCCGTCTTTTTCTATCAAACTGTTTTAAATTACATAAATTATATAATTAAATCTTCAATAAATTCCATAGAGAAACATCAAATAATAATATAAACCAAATGTGAAATAAAATAATTGAAATCTACAAAAGTAAAATTTAGGACACTGGTTCTACTCAGGAAGAGAACCGAATTATGGGTAATATTCTACCACTGGTATAGTCGAAAGGAATGATACAAATATTTTAATAATACTACGGTATTAGTAAAGAATAAAATCTTATGTGATAATAATAGGGTAAAATTAATATTAAATAATTATACATACATAATGCATAAAGGGCTAAGTTCCTTTTCGCTGTTCAATGTACTCACTTAAACATATCTTAAAGGTTAAGTGTAAATATATATAAATTTTTAACAGATAAATAAAATAAACCATGATGTATTTTTAATCACTATGGTGATACTGTATTGTTGGAGCAATCCTATAGAAGCATATTGGACTGTTAACTAAATAAATTAAAAAGGTATAACGGTAAACAAACCATGTTCGGATGCTTTCCCGGAAGTCTCGGGCTTCCGTGGTTGTGGGTGAAGGTCACCACGTGGTCGACACTTTGTCCGCAATAAAATCCTTCACTCCAACTCGTAGCCATGTAAAGGCTTTCGGTGTAGCTCAAAATACACATCATTAATACGTTAGCGTCCTACCAAACGTGACCACTCTTCCATTGCAAATGGCGATCAGTGGAGAAGGAATGACCTCTCGCTACTATTCTAAATTGCCATTTGCAGCTTTTAAATGTTTTCAACTTATAGATTTAAATGGAACATAATAATAAAAAAAAAACATCAAGCAGATAACTAATCTATATCGTTCGATAAAACCACATTTATATTTTACTGAATACTATCCCTATGCATAGAGGCTATTTTTGGAAAAAGAAGGGTACTCTGATCGCGTTTGGGGGCACCCCCGGGGTATGTCGGACGTGTGAGGTATCCAACGGGGAAAATGCATCCATATCAGCTCTCCAAAGGCGCTCTTGTGCTTTCGCCGAACAGTAACTCCGATGGACACAGGCCTGTACCCTCATAAACAAGAATTATTTGTGAACTGTAAACGCATTTATAATAATAACACAGAGGGGCAGGCCTGGATATTGTATTTTGGGGTTGTACACATTGTACATAAAAATGGTATATTTTGTTTAATTGTTCTTTAAAAAACAAACTTTTATGTGGTCCTGGAAAGGTGCTGTGGCAGATATGCGTGACAATTGTGGTACATTGTCTTAACTTTTATTTTAAAATAAATATTTTTGGCTTTCAAGCCTATAAATTTTAAATACTACTATATGTCCGAAATAATGATTAGTGGTGTCCCCAACAGCAAAACATGTTCGGAGGAGGCTACGGTTCATGCAATGAAACAAGGCTAATTAATCATGTTTGTTAGAAAGTGGACTGGACATTATATTGTAGAAAGAAAACTCTTTGTGCTTGGAGTGTACATAGTACTGTTTATATGTATATAATGTTAAATAGATTTATATGACTTACTACCTATACGGTAGATTTTGCTCTTAACTGTTTATTATTATTATTATTATTATTATTATTATTATTATTATTATTAACTCTTTGTCCAAGGTTTTATTGTTTATTTTGAAGTTGGTAGTAGTGGCTTCCCTCCTAACGCTCGGGGCTAAGGGGGCAGCATTACGCCTGACTCGTCGATGTCAGTGGACCGGCAGGGTTCAGTCCCTGGGCACCTCATAAGTGCCCCTGTGCTATAATGATAGAAATGTCGCTGCAAAGTATCGGCAAAAATGCCGGCAAATCCCATACCAAAATTGAAAAAACACCTGCCGATCGGGTGACTAACTATTTTGCTGAGAATATATTCTTTAAAAAACTTTTAAAATTACAATGATTGTGCTCAGAAAGCGTCTTAAGTTACTATCATATTGTCCCCACAATCCATTGCATTTTAAGTTCATTTTAAGTTCTAACTGAAAAAGCAAAGACATCCACAATGTATACTCACTATCAGGTTTTACCAACGTCTTTACCAGCGTGTTGTCAAGAGACCTACCCACAGCAGTTGTCAGGAAACCTAACCACAGCATGTTGTCAGGAGACTTACCCATAGCTGGTTGTCAGAAGACTTACTCACAGCAGTTTGTGAAGGGAACTACGTATAGCTTGTTGTCAGGGAACTTACCCTCAGCAGGTTCTCAGGAGACCTACCCACAGCATGTTCCCTGGGTGACCCTGTATCAAGATTGTTAAAAGAATTTTGATCCATCAAAAATTTGCCTGCAAGTGATCTACCCATAGCAGGTGGTCAGGAGACTAAACCATAACTGGTTGCCAGACCAGACCTACCCACAGCATTTTGTCAGGGAACCTACCCACAGCGTGTTGTTAAGAGACGTAGCCATATCTGGTTGTACGTAGACCTACCCACGGCATGTTGTCAGGGAGGCTACCCACAGTGTGTTGTCAGGAAACCTAGACGCAGCATGTTGTCAGGAGACCTACCCTGAGCGTGTTGTCAGGAGACCTACCTACAGCTTGCTGTCTGGAGACCTATCCACATGGGGTTTTCAGGTGAACTAGCCAAAGCGAGTTGTCAGGAAACTTACCCACAGCAGGTATCAGGAGACCTACCCACAGCGGTTTGTCAGGAGACCTACCCACAGTTTGTTGTCAGGGAACATACCCACGGCGGCAGGTTGTCAGGAGACCTATCCACAGCATGTTGTCATGAGACCTATCCAATCCACAGCGGGTTGTCAGGAGACTTACCCACATTTGTTTGTCAGGAGACCTATCCACAGCAGGTTGCCAGGAGACCTACCCATATCTGGTTGTCAGGAGACCTACCCACAGCATGTTGTCAGGAGACCTACCCACAACGGGTTGTCAGGAGACCTACCCGTACCAAGATGTCAGGAGACTTACCCACAGGCGGTTGCCAGGAGACATACCCATATGTGGTTGTCAGTAGATCTACCCATAGCTGGTTGTCAGGAGACTTACCCGCAGCTTTTTGTCGGGGGAACTACCCATTGCATGCTGTCAGGGGAATCTACACACAACAGGTTGTCAGGGAACCTACCCACAGTTTGTTATCAGTGGAACTACCCAAAGCATGTTGACAGGAGAATTTACCCACAGCACTTGTCAGGAGACTTGCCCATAGCTGATTGGTTGTCAGGAAATACACCCATAGCTGACTGGTTGTCAGGAAACCTATCCATTTCTGTTGTCAAGAGACCTACCCACAGCAGGTTGTCAGGGAACCTACTGACACAAGGTTGTCAGGAGATCTACACACAGTAGCTTTCAGGAGACCTACATATTGCTGGTTGTCAGGAGACTTACACAAAGCAGATTGTCAGGGAACCTACCCATAGCTTGTTGTCAGGAGACTTAATTACAGTAGATTATCTGGAGACTTACCCACAGTAGGTTGTCAGGCAAACTACCCACAACAGGTTGTCAAGAGATCTACCCACAGTAGCTTTTAGGAGACCTATATGTATTGCTGGTTGTCAGAAGACTTACCAACACCATATTGTCTGGAGACTCACCACAGCGGGTTGTCAGGAGACCTACCCACAGCAGGTTGTTATTCAATCTATCCACAACGGATTGTCATAAAGCCTGCATATAGCTGGTCGTCAAAAGACCTAACCACAGCAAGTTCTCTGGAGACTGAAACACAGTGGGCTGTTGGAAGACCTACCCGTAACCGTTGTCTGGAGATCTACCCATGGTTGGTTTTAGGAGATCTACATGTTGCTGTGTTGCTGGTTGTCTGGAGACCTACACATAGCCGGTTGTTTGTGAATCTACCCACAGCTGGTTGACAGCAGATTCAATATTTTGTCTAGAGATCTAACCACAGCAGATAGTAAGGATACCCCCCCCACACACACACACACAAACACACACTAGCAGCCCCATTTGCCCAGTCTTCAATAAACTTGATCAGAATGAGCCCGAAAATTGTGGTCTCCCGCCACCCCCCACCCCCCCCCCAAATACAAGTTGTTCTTTATTTTTAATGTAATCTGTTATCAACCAGATATTTTCTTTACAAGAGTACTCTGATTTCTATTAATACCCAAATGAAAACCCGGCCTTGTCGCGTGGCAACGTGTCTTCTTGTCTCTATATATTCTGTTGTTTTACTCTGAGGTATCGGCCAAACTTCGATTCAAGCTATTGTGTTTTCTGACAGTTTCATGCGTAAATTATTTAATAATGACCTATGGCTTGAAGATTGGGATATCAGGTTTTTAAATCTTTTTTTATTATGTACTGCATCATAATGGTAGTTCTTCTTTTTCACGTTTATGCTTTACAACATTTTTTATTTCATACTTATATGCTATATTCACAGTCATAAGTAAACAACAAACTGTCCGAGTATCTTAAACCTTTCTTTGTTGGCTTGGTCAGCCAGTTTTTTCACACTTTATCACTTAATCTGTCAGTCATGATGCTTCTGTCATTTTATCATAAAAATCCAGAAAGACCATATCAATGGAAACTGATGTTATTTAGTTACGCAATATTTTATCTATTCAAAGATTTTGGCTTCTAGTTACATTATTTTCAGTCACATTTTAAATCATCCATATTAGAAACTGTTTATGTAAAATATTGTTTTCTTGACATAGAGGCAGCTTCCAATTTAAAAAAATGAATTATAAATGATAATATTGGAGCTTGGCCGAGCGCCGGTAATTGACCCTTAGCCCAAATAATGGTATTGGGTCGTAAAGGCCCTCAGGGTCGTTATTCAGCCACAGTCAATTATCTGCTTCACTGTATATTTTTATTTGATTGATGACTAATCTGTTTAATGTAAAGATAAGGTTAAACAGATGTCATAATATAGACAGAGACCAATAAGGATCAGTGAAAACCCTGGTTTTGCATTGTTTGACATGTAGAGAATCTATTTCGATTAGAATTTGGAGCTGAGTGGCAAAGTATGTAAATATTAAATTCAAAACAATGCTGTCTTATTTGAAGTTGACAACAATTGTGTTGATGTGTGGCAGGCCTGTATTTGAACGGTAGAGTCGCCGACTTGTAAATCATCGTAAATATTGTGCCAGTCACCCCATGGGTTTAAGTTATACTCATAGGCAAACTATTTCATGTGGAGTCTTTCAGCTAACATGCATTGTGCATGCTGTTCTGCCCAGACATGGGTCTTGAGTTTTCCTCCACATTACTATAATGACCACAGTGGGGTCGCTGGGATGTACTTCAATGACATTTTCTTTTCCATTTCTTTTCAGGATGTGTCAGGACCCCCAAAACATCAAGGAATCCTCAGATGAGCTCAATGCTGTTCCCGAGTTACAAGCAGTCCCTGCACAGTTGAAATCGGCTCTGGACAATATAAACAAAGCTATTAAAGTATTAGATGCACACCTGGCTAATATTACAAAACATGGAAACAGTTTCCTTAATGATATGGAAGCATATGCAAAGAAACTCTTGTCCCGAATCGAGGAGCTAAAAGAGAAAAGTAAGAAGGATATCAAAAGTAAGCAAGAAGAGCTTCGTGCAGTCACCAAACATCATCGACAGGCGTGTGTCTTAACTAAAGACGAAATTAACCAGTGTTTAGATAAAATTACAAAGTCAAAACAGTGGAAAGTCAACATGTTTGTCCTGAAAAAGAAGGGTCAGACAATTGCCCAAAAAGTTGATGCTCTTTATATCGAGTCGGACAGTCTGATAAAGGGACATCAATTCAGTTTCATGACTGAAACGAAGATATTTGACTCCCTTAACTGTTTCTGCTCCCTTGTTAAGGAAGTCAGCACAAAAGTACAGAATATCAGCTCGCAGGGTGCTGTGGGAGGTGAAGTAGACATACCAGTACATGCAGTAGTAAAGAGTCCAAGAGACCTTCAAGTAGGGAGACCAATGGAGAAACAGAGAGATAGGCCAGTGGTGAGACCAGAAAAGAAACAAATCAATGTCAGGATACAAGAGGATAAGAAAACATGTAACAACCTGGGTTGCTGTCAACTTAGTGACAGAAGTCTGATAGTTGCTGATCACGATAACAGAAGACTGAAGCTTGTAGACCCAGTAAGTAGCATGGTGACTAAGTTCTGTGATACAGATGGAAAGCCAACAGATGTATGCTGTATTGGTCCACAAGAGGTAGCAGTAAGTATACTTATCATGTCTCTTTGATGATTTAGTTGGGATGTGTAATATCATGTATCATAATGTCGTAGGATATTCCAACAATAAAAGAATAAATAAATTTAAAGTAAAAGAACTGCATGTGCATGGTTATTGCAATTATGGCATGTTTCAATTTAGGCTATATTATAGCATTCTCCACAACAAGCTTAAATGTGCGCCCATGGTAAAGTGGTAAAGACATTGGATTTTGTATCAGAGGGTCCCACATTCGAATCCCCTTTGAACCCCCAAAACAGACCATGCAATGCAAGTCCTGCAGCAAGAATATTTTCTGCACAGTGCTGCGTGTACTTAGAACCAGATTACTGGTTCTACCCAGAAAGTGGGCAATTGGAAAAAACTTTCCCAACTGACTGTAAATACTTTTAAAACTAAACCAAAATTACAACAAATGCTCTTGTGAAGAAAACTATATCATTTACATGGTGCTTTAACTTTCTTAGGCTTAAGATATAGACAATATGTGTATCTGGGCTAGGGGGATGTCATAACGCCTGACTCATCGCTGTCTCAGGATAATGGAACGTCCGGGTTCGGCCCCTGGGCACCTCATACGTGCCCCTGTGCTATAATGATAGAAATGTCGCTGCATAAGATCGGCATAAATGCCAGCAAATCCCATCCCGTCCCATTACATGTTTCCAGAATATCGGTGCCAACTCGCAATGTGAAATGCGGATCATCAAGGACATTTGGTGGTCATCCAGAAAATCTAAAGGTCATGATTTTGATAAATGTATCAGTGCTCCTGAGAATTCTTTTGTTCAATTAGTTTTCACTACAAGATTTTTTTGACAAACAGTTTTTAAATATCCGACCAGTTTCCTAGAAGCAGCTATTGCGTTAATCATACCGGGTGATTTTTATCCTAGCACATCATGTGGCTCTGATTTGACTGCTAAATTCACGTGTAATCGATTAAACGGCGCACCCATATCTTTTACCCTGTAAGTTTTGCCCAACCGGAGTGTATATACATTTCTGCCTTGATATTTTTTGCTGTTAACAAAACAATGAGGAAATCGATTGTCAATCGTTTTTCACTTCCCCAAATCGTGTTAGTACATAAAATTTTACTTTTAATTCGTTTGACATTAAAATCATTTCGTAAAAACGATAAAACGATGTTTATCTAGAGACTGATGTATAGATCAAAATGATACTGAAACTTGTTTTAATGTTAGTTTTTATGTTTCAAAAATTTATTATTTATTTTATAGTTAGCATAACAATAACTCCTATGTGTAGAGTGACAAAATCATTACCAGATAACAATTTTACCCAAAATGATAAATGATGCAATGCAAAGTTCATGTATTGTTTAGATGTGTAATACAAATCACTGGTCTCATTTGCAATGGTAATTTAGTTGTTGTTTTGTTTTTGAAATACATCACAGAGACCAATTATGATCACTATAGCAACTTTCAGCTGTTTTAGTGGAGGGATACCCCAGACGAATGTCTGGGTTGAACCACTGGCGAACCGCAGGTCAGCCAAAAGCCCATCCCACAGTAAGTCCTTCGGCCCAAATGTGACTCCAACCCAGGCGGTGGAAAGCTAAGCAGTCAGAGGCGATATATGCGCCAACTCAACCACTACACCTCACCACAGGCACCCTTCATGATAATTATTGCAGAGCAGAGCATCACAAAAGGCTTACAATAAAGTTAACATTTATCACTTAAAGTTCTCACATGAAACTGCATGAACAATTTCATATGTTAACATAAATTTCTTAAAGGTAATTGTATTTAGATAAATGTATTTCAATGATGTATTATTATGTACTTTTATTTAGTAATTATACTATATTAATTAATTTATACCATTTCCGCACGAGGCCCGTTTGTTTCTTTATTGGGTTTTCCATCCCACCAAGATTGTTTCACTTATTTGGAGACGCTGTCTCCAGTATAAGCTTTGAAGATTTTCAACAGTACCTCAATTTTGGGGCAGTAAAACTCGTAAATTAACACTTAAAATGCTCATTCTGTTCAAATCAATAAATTGGGATTTCGACTAGAATAGATATGGGCATCAAAGCGGATGACGTGGATGAGTTAAATGATAGGTGGTCACGAAGTTGTCTTAGTTTAAAAAAGCTACTTGTGCAGCGTGGCTCAGATAGGAAATACATGTTTGTAATGACGATTTTGGCGTTACGGTACACTTTTAAGACATGTGTAGGATCAGTTATGGGCGAGATATTATTTAATTTGCCCCCTACCCCCACCCCGGCACATCAAAAGCCCAGCTACGCCCCATCATTATACTAACATATATCGTTATCATGACAGACGGTGAACAAAAGGCATGTACAAGTAATACAAATCGAAAGAAGCAGTATGTATTATCCGAAATTGCACACATTGATTATAAAGTAGTATGCCGAACACAGGTTATCGCGTACACGTTTACAAACAGTTGTACACATTTAGTTCGTCACGCGACATACTATGACGTCATAAATATTTGAAAAAACAACAAGTTGAGCGTTCATGAACTTAGTGAGATGGATTCTGCGAGGTCTTGAGGAAAAAATTGTAAAAATATCTTGTTAAGTATAAGTTTGAATATTCTAAATATGCTTTTTAATATATGCCTTTTTTTAATTGCTTTATGCTTAAGTTTGGTTAAAATAATGTTTGAAAACCATAGCTGTGATTTTAGATCTCTGTTTCATGTAGATGGCAAGATGTAGACTCAATGCATTTTGCACGTTTGCTGTGAGTTTACCGTAAATTCCATCCGTTATTGATTCGAAAAGCAAGAGGTAACTAGATTAAACTCTAGTTTAAATGTTGATTGTCTTTTATTAAATTTATACTATTAAAAATAGTTTCACGTAGTCCTTTAAATGATCATGCTTTTACGTTTCCACACTTAAGACACAAATGGCGACTTTCCACGGTAGATCTACACAAGCTTAACCGAGCCAAAAGGAGAGCGAGTGTAGCATGTGTACAGAACTTTGAGAGTATTGAGTTCTATTTGTCTGATATTTAGTCCAGGCACTAGCAAGCTGACCGACTATGAACGACTGAATAATGGTTTATTTTCTAGCAATTGTTTACATAATTTTCATTCTAATGTTTACCTGATTTACATGTCTATATTTGCAGGTTGTTGTGTCGATGACTGCCGGCCATGTTTACTCCACAGCAAATTGATCGAACTTGTGCCACGATATAAAGGCCTGTGTTCAACAAGCATTTTTGACGCAAGTAACGAAATGAGCCCAAGTTACCATTTCATATCAAGAAAACTAAACTTTTGTATATAGACAGCTAAATTGTGACTTTAGGCTCAAAATAGCAAATTTAAATTGCCATGCAACATTTTCAGACTTATAGCTGAATATACGCTGAAGATATTGTAAATTAAAATCTATGACTTTAGATATTGTACATTAAAATCTATGACTTTATCAAATCTTACTGAAAAATGGTTGGTGTATACGGGCCAAAGACTTCATTTATGTTCTGCTTTATCTCCCTCTATTTTCAGGTTGCATCATTTACGACTATGGACGCTGACGTGTATTTTGTCACCAACACAATCTGTACATTTACAATGTTTTACTCTGGTCTACATTTCCATATTTCCAGGTTGCCTTCTCTAATTCTGCCAAAGTCCACGTGTACAACACGGTCAGCCTGACCAGGACACGAACCGTCGAGTTGGGACATAGGACCGCCTGGATCGCTTGTCACGGCGGACTGCTGTACTGTGCTAAGTGGAATAGTACCATCTTGTATGTAGACGATGTGAGTAGTGGCAGGAATCTGAGTGAGATCTCCACTGATACCGACGACCGGAAACTGTTCTCTGACATCCAACACATCGCCGTGAACAGTTCCGGCGACCGAGTCTATGTGACTGACTGGAGGAGAGGTCTTGTATGTGTCGGCGTGGACGGGAGGCCGATATTCTGTCTCTCCCAGCAAGATCTCGGACTGTCTGATGCCACGGGTGTGACCACTGACCATCACGGTCACGTGTTTGTGTGTGGATATTGGTCACAGAACGTAGTCAAGGTGACCGAGGATGGTCACGTGGTAGGTAAGATATTGTCCAAGGAAGATGGGATCAGGAATCCATACTGCCTCAGTTATGATGTGAACAGGAGTTCCTTGTATGTCGGAGGATGGAGTGATCAGCTTCTGATGGTGGAATGGAAGTAAAGTTTATATGCATTATTGCCGGACATTTTGTTTTCCATTTGTGTTTCTACTTTTGTTGCTGATTGTGACATTTTGTGAATTAGTGACTTGTTATAAAAGTGGAATTAAATCAACATTCTAATAAAACAATCTTCCATCGACATTTTGTTTAGGAATAAAATTAAGTTTAAACGTATCTTTGAAACTCTGTTCTTCTGTAAATGTTACAGATAAGTATGTAGTTGATATATTGTTGTATTTCCATTAAATATTTTCTACAAACATTCCTATAATTAAAGTCTATTTCAATGCAGTTTTATATTTTCATCTCAGTTCGCCATGTTTGTATATTTTACATCAACATCAAAACAATGACGTCATTAAGCATAACAATATGACGTCATCACATGCGGATAATACGTTTTCCCGCAAAATCAACAAAAAGACGCGACGTCATCAATGCATTACTGCAATGCTGAATAATCTTCTGAATTTAATCAATTTTCAATTAAAACATTCATAATACTACTGACATTTTGGGTTAATGCATATGTTAGCATTCGTGTCACATGTAGTGGTATGTGTATGTCCAGCAGTTGTTATATAAACAATCGGCAATAGACTGAAACAATTGTAGCCGTGACCAGCAAGTCGTCAAATTTAGTATATAATGTATAGTATCTAGTTAGTATAAAATATTTGTAATAAATAAACTTTACAAACAATTAACAACTACGAGATGTGTGGTTCAGTTAGAACTCTGCATAACTGTTTTATCTGCAGAAAATCAAATATCAGTGACAAATGTTGTAAAATAAAGTACATATTGAGTAGATCCGTGACAAGTTGATTAAGAAGATAAATGTATTGTTCAGTGCTTCTAAAGAGATGTGATCAGTTTATAAGTCAAATCGAAATTGATCATGCATTCAGATATGTTAATCGTAAAATAACGATAAGCAATTTCGACTAGGGCAAGGTATGTATGCGGAATTGTACATAAAGCTAGAATTCTTACAGTTGTTACAGTTAAAATATTGATTTTCTCTACATGACTATAGACATGGTCATTTATGTGCTGTTTAGAGGCATACACCACCCCCACATAGACATTTATAGAACGTTTGTAGGTGCGTTTTCCAAAGTATCTTGGAGTGGAATGGAGTGGGGTGTATTCCATAATATTGCATTCAAACACTAAGTAACATTTATGTAAAGATAATTGGCAAGAAATAGATGTTTCTATTGTGTATAGCAACTGTTTTGATTCAACAATCGATGTTTATGCAGGAATACATGCTTACGTAACAAGTCTGTTTTACCTATCATTGCATATCCCATATTGTGCATGATTCCAAGAGCGGATCTAGGATTTTACCCTTGGCGGGCAAGAACTTTCTTCAAATGTTTAAACGACCTCATTTTATGATTTCTGGATTTCTTTACAAGCCAATGGCATATAATACATATAGAATACATAAGATGACCGTTCAAGGTGGTATTCGGCAGGTTAGACCCAAAATATCTTTTTCTCAAATGACCAAACAAGTCATTGTTACCTGAAAAGATCCTGCAAAATGCTTCTTATTGATTTACCCTAGATCAGTATGAACAGTGAAACATACATCCTCAGTTTTAATTGGCAGGAATTTCCTATCCGAGACACGCTGCTGAGATAGCTATTTTTAACTAAGAATACCACGTGACCACCTAATTTTGAGATAAAGTTATATGGTCATCTGGTTAATACGCTCTGACATTGACATCTTTTTAGCAGACACTCCGTCGTGTTTATTTATAGATTTGGAATTGTTGAACTTTTAGAGTGTTTTATCACGATTTGTGCTAACAATATATGCAGTCTTCAAAGCCGTCTTTACTTACACTAAAGTATGAATTTATGCATAAATTAGGCCTCGATTCCCCGAAGCAGTGTTAATGTATTGTGACATTAATTTGATGTAGGCAAACTGTTGGTACCACCTTTTAAGATACAATTTTACCAGTCTTTAAAATGTAATGTATTTATTAGATATGTTCCACGATTTTTATTCTTGTTCCTTGCGCGCACCCTAAATCCGCTCCCGGATTAGCAAAAATGTTGATATATGAAATTTGAACAAGTAATATTGCACCTTTATAATATAGTTATTATATTGTTAATCGATTATCTTTTATATGAACAAATGTGTCAATGGAGATGTATATATATAATCAATGTATATACAGTCAATAATTGTTTTATTGTGTTTATTTTTTGTTGTTGAAAGAATGGGTTTAAGGCGGCATTGACATAGTTTAACATATAGATTATGTGTACATTGATTCAAACTACCTTTTTTTAATATTTCGTCAGTTTCGGCCAATTATTATTGTTTATTTTATTATTCACTTTGCCTGTTATTTTCAAATATTGCATAAGTGTGGGATCAATGATTGTTCAGTTTATGCAAGAAGTATACACGTGATATGTATTCGAGAAAACGCTGTTTCAATGTATTCTAGTTAGATTGGGTTTTCTGTAGGTAATTAATATTGAAGAACGCTACTAAGTTTGTTTTAAACTTTGCTTTCCCTAAATGCAATAGATTCTGTTGTCGACTATTCACAAATGACTGACACTTTTCTTAAATTTCGCCCAAGAACTTAAATATGATTCCATACATTTGCTACTAGGAGGGCCCGGGGACTGCTGTCCTGTGAAAATGTCGATTTCTAGAATGTCGAATTCATGATCTGATGTGACTAGAGGACTAAATGCGATACATTTTCCATACATTTAATGAAGAAAGTTTTGGCGAAAACTCAAGAGCAGCGTTGTTTATGTGTGAAAAAACCATTGTTTCCTGAATAGGGTCTTTATTCTGTGCCTTTTCGGAGTTTGGTATATGTTGCAATACTCATGGGACTTTGCCATATATTCTTTTTCATGATCACAACAATGTTACTTGTGCAGTGTGGCGGTTGTAAAAATATCCCCGTGCATGTAATCCTATAAGAATTGTTACGTGTATTTCCTTTGATGGACATTGAACTTTGGTTCTTCAGTTCCATCTTCACATGAACAGGATGCTACAACCATTTATTCGTCTCTGGTCATGTTTGTTCATGATTCAGAAAGTTAATTTTATTTGTGGTCAACCATTTTTGTGTTGTTTTTTCAAATCGAAATACTACCATTTTCCTTTTCTGAACACTATGTGGACATTATTTTTCGATGACGTCACTACTTTCGTCATAACGCATAGAAAATATCAGCGCATGGAGATTTTGTTTTCAAATAGATCGGTTTCCTTTTCGTTGCTTGCATTTGATAAACTCGTCAGGAAGTGCGAGGTTAGAGCTCTGTAAAACCGGTTTAAGTAACCCAGTCGGTCCATATTGCCGACTGACCGTTCCAAGGCGGTAACTGTCGGGTTTGCTCTTTTCCTTAAATGACTCATCACAAATCGTTCTTACTTTTCGCTTGGCTTGCATGTGAAATACCTTTGTTCGGTGCCTTTTCGGAGTTTGGTATATGTTGCAATACTCATAGGACTTTGTCATATATTCTTTTTTATGCTGATTAACCATTTAAAATATGATACCAATGATTGCTATTTGAATTGTTTAATTGATGTTAGAATATAGCTTAAACTAGTAGATGTTTTCATTGATTTGTACATCTAATAGAATATTATAATAGCTGTAATTATGTACGTGTATTTGAATGTAGAATGTAAAACCTGTGTTTGATAGAGATGACAACATATACCATGTATTTGCTTTGATTATTTTCTCTTCTCCGGCCGCAATAGCTCAGGTGGTAGAGCGTCGGCTTGCGGATCGGGAGGTCGTGGGTTCGAACCCCGGCCGGGTCAAACCAAAGACTTTAAAGTTGGTAGTAGTGGCTTCCCTCCTAACGCTCGGGGCTAAGGGGACAGCATTACGCCTGACTCGTCGGTGTCAGTATAATGGACCGGCCGGGTTCAGTCCCTGGGCACCTCATAAGTGCCCCTGTGCTATAATGATAGAAATGTCGCTGCGCAGTATCGGCAAAAATGCCGGCTAATCCCTAATCCCTAATCCCTCTTCTTTAAGTAGCTAAACTAATAATTATATATAATAAACTATTTAATCTATGCTTTTGGTCATTCTGTCTTTGAAATTCCCATAACCTCCAAACCAGAAAAAAGTGTCAGTTTGCTTTAACTAACCCTAGCGGTATTTTCCAAACACTAAATACTGCTAGGGGTAAAACAGTATTATAAATTATATTTAACATAAAGTGTTGTCTTATAAATGTCACAGTACACTGTAAAGCTAACACACACACACACACACGCTCGCACGTACACACACATATATGCAGAAGATAACTATTTTGAAAATTGTCAACTCCCTCTGTAAATGAGAGCGAGATTTGCGGGGTCGGAGGTTACCACCTCCCGAGAGTTATGTTTTGTATAGCTTAATATTTAAGGATTCCACAATGTTTATATGAGTTGGCTTACTTTATAAGTATTTTACGTTAATTTAAGCGTTAACGAGAGGAAATGGTGATATAATATCAAGACCACTTTTATTTTTACCCTCCTGATTGATACATATATATTTAAATAAATATATATCGTTATGAGAACAACTCCAGGCGAAACAGACGAAATGTCAACGCTTCGTTTGATATTTGCTACAAATCTGTTATAACTTTTTATTCATTAAGAATCTTTAATAATTTGTCGATGCTTAATTTAAGCTCACCTGAGCACAACGTGTTGTGGAGGAGGTTGCGTTAAACAATTCCCCTAGTATCTTCTTGAATATTAAAGTGATATATTTTATTAATCATAGCACGGATTTACATTTAAAATACACTTGAAATTAAATTAGTAGTAAGTCCTGTCTGCATGCCAATGCTGCTGGTTTCTATTATTTATCAAAATATTGAAGTTATTTACGAAAGTATAACTGAAAAAACTATATATCAAATTTCAATTAACAGTTTATGTAAACGTGTGGCGAGTATTTTTATAACAGTCTGATACTGTTTAAATAGTACCTATGCACATTTTCGACTTTTGTATAATAACAGTTCAAGCCTACCATGTAGGTTCGCCACCTCGCGAACGCGTGACGCGTGACGCACATGCGATGCACGATCATTTTATCCAGGCATTACACTTGCAGATCAACGTGAGAATGGCTGGTGAAATAATATTCCGTTTCTCTAATTATTTTTGCCGAATGAATTACAGACATTTAGTTACTATGTCGTAATACATCAAATTCAATATCGGTCTGAAATTTAAAGAGGCTAATAACAAACATGAAGGCAAACATAAAACAACGCACACAAACAAAACCAAAATTAATTAAAATCATGTCGGCAATACTATTATCTCCATCTTGGTAACTTGAAGGTCTTAGTTACAACTAAATGTCGGTAATTTATAGGGTTTTATAATGCCATGTATAGGACAAACACTTCATGACAGCAAGGTATAGGGCAAAATAAAGTCATGAAACGGGAACGCCATATTGTCGACGGTTTGCGGCAGGTCGTTCAGTGTTCACACAAACAGATGTATTTTGGTACTGAATGCACGCCTGATCACTTAAAACTAATCCATCATTAGCCCCAATTTTTATTATCTATCAATTGCGAAAAACAAATGTACACGTGAGGAGCAAAATGCATCCACTGCGGACCGCAATTAAGATACATACCGATGAGGGTATTAACTATAGACAAATTAAGATCATGCGTTACTTCCCTCGTCCAATCAGATTGCGGGATTTCTTTGGGACACAGGCATGATAATCTCATGATTAATTTCCGTGTTGGAGACGACTCTGATGTTGAAGACGACACTCAATATTTAGCACCACGGCTTCACAAACGTTGTTAACATTTATCATGAATAACAAGCAGATGCCCAACTGCTGGGTTAAAAATGGAACGTGGCGAAACCGCAGTCGGAGACAATTCAACAAAAGCTAGATTCTTATAAGGTAAGATATCCTTTTCTCACTCCCACCTACTCAATATTATTATCGTCATTGTCAACAAAATTTACCCTCACAGCCAGAAAAAAAAATAACCATTTACCTTTGCCGGAATTTAGAGTCGCCAACGTGTAATCTTATTCTGGGGCCCCACGGCGTGTGTTCGAGTCCCTGTATAGGATAGTAACTTCATTAAAACTACCATCACACTAATCAATAATTCCGAAACCACTCGTCACCATAACCATCATCACATTACTATTATCATCACACAACAATCAACAACGCACCACTATCATCATCACACCACCACAATCATCACACGACTATCATCATCACACCACTACCATCATCACACCACTATCATCACACCAAAATCATCATAACAATATCATTATGACACCACTCTCATCACACCACTACCATCACACCACTACCATCACACCACTACCATCACCACACCACTATCTTCACACCACTGTCATCATCGCACCACTATCATCACACCACTGTCATCATCGCACCACTATCATCACACCACTGTCATCATCACACCACTATCACCACACCACTGTCATCATCGCACCACTATCATCATCACACCACTGTCATCATCACACCACTATCACCACACCACTGTCATCATCGCACCACTATCATCACACCACTGTCATCATCACACCACTATCATCATCACACCACTATCATCATCACACCATTCTCATCACACCACTACTATCATCACACCACTATCATCACACCACTGTCATCATCACATCACTGTCATCATCACACCACTATCATCAGACCACTGTTATCATCACACCACTATCATCATCACACAACTATCATTATCACACCACTCTCATCACACCACTACCATCATCACGCCACTATCATCACACCACTATCATCATCAGACTACTATCATCATCACACCACTATCATCATCACACAAATATCACCATCACACCACCATCATCATCACACCACTATCACCATCACACAACTATCCCCATCACACCACTATCATCATCACACCACTATCATCATTCTTGGAACGGTCAGTCCGCGGCATGGCCGACTGCAGAGCTTAAACTGGATTTACAGAAATCTAACCTCGCACTTCCTGGCGGGGTTTTCGCAAATACAAGCATCAAAAGGAAAACATCCTTTAGAAGCAAAACTGTCAAAGTGATGTCATATTCCTAGACCAAAGTGACAACCTCACTAACAAGAAATCAGTGCCATCATTAAGAGAAAAATGTCCGCATTGTATTTAGGAGAGAAGATCACTATTATTTCTGTTAGAAGTTAAGGTTCAGGATAGCATGGTCGAAAGTTCCTATTGTAAACCTACGCTTGTGATTTGGTCCCAAATCAGTCCATTGACCACCAGGCGCGTATCTGGGCCGATTTGGAAATTACGCACAATTACAAGGGAAATAACCTTTGTAATAATATTTTTGAAAATATTCGGTTCTTTTCTAATGAATAACATGTAAAATGCGGACATGCGAGGAACTTAACGCAAAAAATATGAACGACTAAAATCCTGACGTGTTCAAGTTTAATCATTTTAAACCTTTTCAACTTGATTGGTGTAGTAATAAGATTTTATAACATTGAAACTAGTGAAATACAATATATCATTCCTAACCTGGGTTAGGCATCGACTTTCTTAGTGTGTTTGGTACTTTCAGATTTTTTATTTTTTAAACGGAAGTTACGCACGTGCGTAAAGTGCGTTATGAGAGAAACGCGCCTGGTGACCACCATGTGCCACCCTACAAATCGTCCATTCTACCACTCAGATACTGTGTATATAGTTAAAGTTGCCGCTTCATATCGTTAGACAATTATTGCGGCAGATCAAAAAGCGCGGTAAGCCCTGCGGTATTCAATGCTTCCTTGAGGCGAAGACAATCTTTGGTACATATTGTTATCAGATGAACTGTTCTTTCACAAATCATTTTAATATTGCAGATATAAATATAAAGATAAAGATCGAGAACCAGGTCCGGTCGAACTATTTTACCGCGTGAACGAAAGCCACTATCGCGCAATGATGGTTACGTCACACGTAGGTTTTTCCGCTATTTTCTTCCGCGCTCTGATGGTGTCATGAATTCGTAGATCATTTATTGGTGCATTATATAATGACATTTGCATCTTTTATTTATATTCATTTATGCGGTGATCTTTCTTAAAAAAAAACACATAAAAACACATAAAAACAAACAAAACACCACCAACAACAACAAACAACAACAACAAGAAGTTCAGAGAAGAAAAGATAGGCAAAGAATAATCACGCATGTATACGCCACTGCTTCTTTGTTCCGAGTTATTTTTTTTTTAATTTTCTTTCCAGTTTTATTTTAATCGATTACAGTACAAAGCCAGGAAAAAAACTTAAATACTATGGGGGGCGGGTGTGTGTGTGGTGGGGTGGGGGAATACGCCGAGCTTACACTTCTCTGTACAGTGTATTGTCTGAGGGTTTTAGTGAAGCATTGCAGTCGTCCTGAAGACAACAGTAGGTGCACTCAAAGTTATGAGTGAACACGGAACTTTCCTGGAAATTCTGGCAGAATTCTTTATCAGAGGAGCCTTCGTACCAGTCTAGGTAACACGTCTCGAAATTTCCACACCTGTTAAAAGAAAAGACGCCGTACATCTTATTGTTTGTTTTGTTTTGTCTTTTTGTTACATCGTACTGACACAATTATGGTCACATTGGCGTCGTCCAGCTAATTATTGGTGGAGGAAGATCCCAGACTTTAGTCTGGGCAGAACCACAGGATGACCTGGATGAACTAAAACATAAATGGTTTTCTTGGTGTAAAAATAGCTTCTTGTGCAGTGTGGCTCAGATAAGAAATATTTATTTGTAATGACGATTGTGGCGCCATGGTAGACTTATCCGACAGGCGTAGGACACCAATAAACATCATTGTACGAGATCTGTTCAGATAACAATGGTTTACCAAGGTCGTAACTTCAAGGGATTTTCAGACAAATTTTAAAATTGCGTAAATGTTATTTTCTTGTAACTTCTTCATTTGTAGTTCAAAAAAAAAGCTATACACCATTGGAAAGCTCTAAGTATTTTTTTTAAAATACAATATTTTTTAAATTGAGAAATGCACAAAGAATTAATGCACAGAAATAAATAAAATTATTGGCTCATCCTTAAACAAAATGAACAGTGTATCTTTTTTGGTTGTATTATAGATATATAAAATACTTCATAAAAACTGTTTAATTTGATATCAAATTCAGTAAAATTGACTGAACAATAAAACAAAACATAGTGGTGAGTTTAATACAGCACATATTTCCAGACTTCGGCCTGCATTAGCTTCTGCCTTCCAAGATGGCTGCCTTAAACTGTCTTATTAGTGCCTATGACATCACATGGAAACTATCTATAGAATACATAAGGGGAGATAAATGACTCACGTTCTATTGATTGTGCGTGACCCGTCCTTGTGGTTCTCAACGTGATTGATGCAGTAGTTGTTTGGCGGGTTACATGTTAAGGGCACGTACAACATCTCGCAGTATTCGGGCTCTCCGTCACAAACAGCGCATGACACTGAATATAATAATGACATTCTTTTGAAAAAAATGAAATAAAGCCAAAATCCTTACTGTTAGTTGTCTGCCTTTGACGGGAAATTTTTATTTACACTATTTGTTTGTTTGATAGAAAAACCTTAAGGTGCGAGGTTGGAGGGCTCCTCAAACCAGGTCAAATCATCCTAGTCTGTCCTTTTGCCGACTGACCGTTCCAAGGCGGTCACTGCTGTTTTTTTCTTTTTGAGCGTTCGTCTCTGTGTCTTTTATCACATTTGCATAAACCCAGTTTGTCTTGGTCTAGAGGAAGTTTAGATTTAAATATATGTGGTTACTTTGATTGGACCTTTTTTCTTATTTACCTTTTTAGTAGTTTACATTCAGGTAACTCACTCGAACACAGTAAATGTTTCCTCTTAAAGTGTTTGTAAAAGGGTGTGGACAGTTTCAAAAAACGGTCAGTATTTTTACAATATATGGTGCTGTTCGATCATTTTTAGTATGAATGTAAACGAACTTTCGAACAATCGAAATATAGCAGAATACAAGCATGTATTCATGTATTCGAATGGTCATACAATTATATTTTACAGTTTAACTTCATTAGTAACGACCGTCGTTCTAATGCGGCAATTGTTTTTTTTCTTTTTGTGTGTTATGACTCGTCGCTGTGCTTTTGTCACATTTACATTCATCATGTGTGCCTTGGTCTAGACGTAGATTAGACTTAAATATACGTGGTTATTTTGATAAGACCTTCTTTTATTTACCTTTATAAATGGTTCCTCTTAAAGAGTTTGTAAAAGCGTGTGGACAGTGTCAAAGAATTGTCAATTGTTTTTCATGAGGGAATATAATAAAACTTTCACTTTTATCGTGGCTTTTTCTACATCTTTGTTTTACAATCCGTGTGCTCTATGACCGTTTGACCGTAATCGATCCCGATAACTTCTCTGCCTATATCCGTTATATCTTATTACGAAAATCCTGATAGGAACGTTTTTTTGGAGGATTGCTTAACAATGATAATTGTCACATCTACGTATTTTTAACACGGTAATGTTTTTGATTTATTCTTTAAAATTACAGCGATGGACTTAAAGCTTGTGGGTCGAAACCGAGTTTTTATAATAATAAAGGGACATGTATTGCAAAGCAATGTGTTTTTGTTTTGGTAATGGAGGCAATGGAAGCACGACCGCTTCTTAAGGTGAAAAATGTGCTTCTAGAAGCATTTGCTAATTATTTCATAGATACGTCTATAAGGTACCATGAATCTTGTGTTTCTTTTTATTGTTGCCATATTTCTCTTACTGGCACAATACATACTTTTACGTCGTCTTTGATGCTTTTCATCAATGTTTTTCTTGTCTTTTTTGAAGGGATCTCTAATGTGAGCTACAGTAGAGTGAAATTCATATCGACAAGGAAGATTGCGAATATCGCTTCTTTCTTTGTTTGGAAATCGAAATAAGGAATTTCAGTCTCGTATAATATAGAAAAATTCAGTTTTACCTGGACTGTTGTGCGGTATGTTGGGTGTACGAGGTGCAGGCGTAGTAGTAGCTGTTGTCGTCGGTGCCTGCGTCGTAGGTGCCTGCGTCTTTGGTGCCTGCGTCGTCGGGGCCTGCGTCGTCGGGGCTTGCGTCGTCGGGGTTTGCGTCGTCGGTGATTGCGTCGTCAGTGCTTGCGTTGTCGGTGCTTGAGTAAGGGCTGACGTTAGTACGGCAGTGCTGGTTGCTGGGCCTGAAGTCGTAACAGTTTCGACTGATGAAAATACATTGTAAGAAAATCTTACTTACCAACTGAACCAACTTTAACAGATTATCAAAAACATGCCCAAAATGGGCTAAGATGAGAAGCATTTACTAGTAGAACGACTAGGCAAACAATTCAACATAACGAGAATTAAAACAACAGTTAAATGATTCACAGATTATAAATTAAATTCCGAATTTCCGATGTCAGATTTATTGCTGTTCTTCACTTTTTCTTGTATCTGATATGTACATTGATTAGTATAATAACTATAAACATTTGATCTTTCATGCTTCTGAAAAATCAAGTCAATATCATTCGATATTCACCGTTTTTTTCACAGAAAACTCCATTTTTGTTTTAACAGGCGTGGAGAAAATCTGCAGATGAACAAAATTTTATCAACCTCCGCTTCTTCAGTTTATCTGAGCGCAGAAAGTTCTTCCTTACAGCTGAACTGCATACGTCACAATCGGAGCACCTCGGTAATTCCGTCCCCGGGACAATCATCCCTCGGATGTATCTGGTGCAATGATCGGAAGAAGAATTTGTCTAAAATGTAGTTCGCTCAAAACATAAACAATGTCATCGTTTGACAGCTGCTTTTCTGCTGCGCTGGGTAAATTAAAATTGGATGATTCAAATTTGAAGCCACCACAAATTGAAGTTTTACAGGCATCGTACTGTAGTGAGCTGTCATCCGAGCTGCCATCTTTGTTTTGATGTTTGTCACAAAATTAGTCCCATTCAGGGAAATGGCCGAGGTGATCCGACTACCTACTTACATCCGAGAGATAATTCGTGAATTATCCGAGGTGTTCCGATTGAATACGTCAATCGAGGTGACGTCAGACCGCGTGAAAAAGCAATTTAGTGCATGGTAAGTAATAGGGTTGCTTACCAAAATAGAAATTAATTAAACGTTGCTTTTATTGTAAGCATAATTTGCTACATAATGAAAGGTACCCGTATGCTTTAATTACATGGCATTTCAAAAAGGGAGAGCGGCCGCAATAGCTCAGGTGGTAGAGCGTCGGCTTGCGGATCGAAAGGTCATGGGTTCAAACCCCGGCCGGGTCAAACCAAAGACTTTAAAGTTGGCAGTAGTGGCACCCATCCTAACTAACGCTTGGGGCTAAGGGGACAGGATTACGCCTGACTCGTCGGTGTCAGTATAATGGACCGGCCGGGTTCAGTCCCTGGGCACCTTATAAGTGCCCCTGTGCTATAATGATAGAAATGCCCCTGCACAGTATCGGCAAAAATGCCGGCTTATCCCAATCCCATCCCTTAAAAAAGGACATACGTAATAAATAGGTAATAATGATACAGTATTTGTAGTATTTGCTATATGGTTCTAAAAACTTTCGGTTGCGTGATTATAAGATTGATGACAGTCAATTAAGATCATTGATAAGTTCCCTCTGTTTTGTGTCTAGAAAGGCGGAGTGCATTTAGGAATATACGTTTGTAAAGATAATGTGTTATATAATATACTGTTATTGACTGCTCACCTACCCTACGGATAGTAATGGTCTATTTTTATCACAATATGCATACCAGATAAAATAAATTTATATTTTCGCAGGTAGACAACAATTTGATTTGGCTGGATGTTTGTTATGTTTAGTTGAAGTATTTACGGTGCTGGCATTTTCAAAACAATTGGTTCTCTACACACCTGGTATTGATTGTGTTACAAAACTTAAAATTATCTATTTACACTGCCTTTTACTAAAATGTCAATAGAATTTCAAATTGTCGAAATATACAATACCAATTTCTTTGGTATCAAGAGTATATAACAAAACCACTCCTGGTACCACATTTTTGAAAAAATGTCGTAAAGTAAATAACAGTAATCACCAAAATGGACAAAAAAGTTTCCACGGTACGTATAAACGACCCAATTTGGAGAATTCCACTCCGCGTTAATGCTGAGTGACCTGTCAAGTACAGTTATAGTTGTTTTTTCTTTGTGTATTTAGAAGTCGCCCGACATTTGTAGCCCATCAAAAACTATAAAAATTTAAATTCCTTGGCGTTTTATTTTAATAGAACACCTTTCTATTTTTTATTTTACAATGAACAAAATAGATCGATCTATTTTACTAAATGGTTTCATTTTCAACTGCGCATGTGCAACAAACCACGCATTCTGGCTTGACTCCACCCCTTGTGACGACATGTTTGAACACGTCAAGACGATTGACCGTGCAATTGACAGTTTTATGGGGCGGATTACATGTCACTTTGGTAGAACAGATAGAAGTGAGGAGAGGACGTCTAAGTCGGATAGACTCTACTAAGACTTTTCCATAGAAAATAGAAGCCTGCACTCGCTGCGCTGGTTTCGGCTTCTATTTTCTAAAGAAACGTCATAATAGACTCCATACGTAATGTATCGTCATTACTTCGTACGCCTTTTTCTTGTGGTAGTTTAAATTTTAATATTTGTGATAATTCAGTGAGGAACTTTTTCTTATTTTCCTATTGTCAATAAAAGGTGGCCGCAATATGTTCATATGGATGTCCCTGTAAACGAAAATTCACAATGTACTTTTGTACTGCTTTCCTAGCAACCAAGACTACACAACGAATATTTTATTCTGGTTTCCTAACAACCAAGAATATACAATGCATATTTTATACTGGTTTCCTAGAAACCAAGAATACACAATTAATATTTTATACTGGTTTCCTAGCAACCAAGAATACACAATTAATATTTTAAACTGGTTTCCTAGTGTAGCCGGGTGATAGGGAGAGAATGTGTAAGCGGTCCGGTTAGCTCAGTCGGAGGAGCATTCGCCCTGTTAGCGAAGGGTCCCGGGTTCGAGTCCCGGACTGGCTGCACATTTTTCTCCCCATGTTACATTGGCGCCCAACGTAAACGACCCGCGGTCGTTACGGTACTCAAGTGTTTGAGTTGGTTATGAGCATACGGTCTGTGGAAATTCGAGGACGAATTTCAAGTTGCCCGGGGTTACACTAGCAACCAAGAATACACAATGAATGTTTTATACTGGTTTCCTAGCAACCAAGAATACACAATGAATATTTAATACTGTTTTCTTAGCAACCAAGAATACACAATGAATATATTATACTGGTTTCCAAGCAGCCAAAAATACACAATGAATATTTTATACTGGTTTCCTAGCAACCAATAATACACAATGACTATTTTACGCACCTGTTGGAGAAGGAGGGGCCACTATAGATGCTCCAATCGGTGGTTTAGAAGTCGTTGTCGGGGTCGTGGGCGAGGCAAAAGATGATCCTATGATATGATATATAAAATCATCGTACAGGAAAATTATGTTATTTATATTGTATATGTCTATTTGTACATTAAATATGCCTTTATTGCAGGTGTTCATGTTAACATATGATTAGCTATGGTAGCAACGTTTGACGATGTGAATTTTTAGCATTTTTGTTCCATTTGGCGAGGCGCAGCCGCTGTGTAAGTTTTTGCACAAATTCCCGTTAACTCTCACTGTTTCTCTTTCTCTCACTCATAGTTACATACGTTCGTTCATTGCCGTCAACATATAAGCGTTTTGAAGAAAAAAAAACGCACACACAACAACTTAAACATTGAAAAAAAAATATTTCCAGCAACAAAAAGCGGCTGCGAAAGTGTTATTTATACAGAGGATAATTTACAAAATGTTCCCGATGCTCTCGTTTACATTGTTTTATTGTTTTGATAATTTTTCCCACCTTGCTTCAGAAACCCTACCCCTTTTCAGAAACATTACTCTACCCTTTTAGAAACCCCATCCTATTTCAGAAACCCGACTCCACCCTTTTTAAGAACCCCACCCATTTTCATAACCCCACCCACACTTTTTCAGAAACCCCACCCTTTTTCACTTCATTCACCCCATTTTCAGAAACCAAACCTTTTTTCAGAAATCCTTTTTTTTTTTTTAAAACCCCACCACTTTTTCAGAAATGGTGGTCCCACCAACAGTAGTTCAGTTATCTGGAGACGGTGTCAACTTGAAGCAGATATAGTGCTGCCTACACTATGTAAAGCATGTTTGTTTATTGGGTTATCGTCCCACCAACAGTATTTCAGTTATTTAGAGACAGTGTCCACTTGAAGCAGATATAGTGCTTCCTTCACTATGTATAGCATACCGTGGACACCTGGCATGATACCACATCTAGTCACATTATCCTGCCACCGAGCCAACCAGTTGTGGAACTACCTTTGTATTTGCTTGAGCATTAGCAAAGGAGCTATACCACTACCATTTTAACTACTTTGGAATGTCGTGGCCTGGGATCGAACCCTGGGCCTCCCATACCTGGAGCCGACGCTCTACCGATTGCGCTACCAGGTTCGGTATCTGTGTACATTTCCTTGGAAAATGTATTAGAAATACGTTTATATGTCGTGGCTAACACAATTCGTCAACAATTATAGTAAGAGGGAATACAAGATACAAGTAAATGTGAAGCGTAAACAACAACTATAACAAAGATTGACAAAATTGATTGACGCGAAACAGGCAATTTGAAAATTATCGCCAAAGCTTAAATGCCAAGACCAATATAACTGCACTTTGCAGACTTGAACATATTTCTTCTACAGGCGAAATCTGACCTGTTAACCCTTGCGTATAAATACAATCATCGAAAGATGATTGATCTAACTGCACGTGAATACGTGTGCCATGTAAATATTAATCAATATTAACTATTCTCTAAATTAAAGTAAATTTATATTTTTGGCGGTGTCGCTTGTGAAAGCGTACATAGTTGTGAGAAAGCTTAATTTTAGAAAGATTGAACGTGCATGGCCTTGACTACACGCGGTCAGTAACTGCATGGCGAAAAATTAGTGCGGCTACAAAAAAAAAAAACACAAAGGAATACTTAACATCTCATACCTGCGTGGTTTTTTATATATATTCTTAGATATATCGCTACGACAGGTTAAAAGGAAAATTGGCAATGCCAAACTGTTTTTAGTGAAGGAAGCCATCGGGACAAATGACTGGGTAGAACCAATGGCACACTACATCTAAGCTGGGAAACCTCTTTCTCATATTTTCTCACTCGCATTTAGCATAGGTCGATTAAACAACAACAACAACAAAATGCGTTTTATAGTTTGTTTTGTTTTGCTTTAACGCCAAATAAAAGTTAACATACCTTCTGCTGCTGTTAGCGGTACCACCAGGACAAACAGCAGAAAAACTGAAAAACGATGATCCAGGGGTTATGCCTTATTGTCACCCTTATTAGATAGCATGTTGTTTTAAAAGGAAGAATTAGTGTATTGTTATATTAAGGCCTTGTTATATAGAATAGCTTTCAATACTATTTTATTAATTTTAGTAGTAGTAGCAGTAGTAGTAGTAGTAGTAATAGTAGTAGTAGCAGTAGTAGTAGTAGTAGCAGTAGTAGTTGTAGTGGTAGTAGTAGTAGTAGTTGTAGTAGTAGTAGTAGCAGTAGTAGTTGTAGTAGTAGTAGTAGCAGTAGTAGTTGTAGTAGTAGTAGTAGCAGTAGTAGTAGTAGTAATAGTAGTAGTAGCAGTAGTAGTAGTAGTAGCAGTAGTAGTTGTAGTGGTAGTAGTAGTGGTGGTGGTGGTAGTTGTGGTAGTAGTAGTGTTGGTAGTGGTGATGGTGGTGGTTGTAGTAGTCGTAGTGGTGGTGGTAGTAGTAGTAGTAGTGGAAGTAGTAGTAGTAGTAGTTGTAGTGGTGGTGGTGGCATTAGGAGTAGTATTAGTTGCAGTGGTAGTAGTTATGGTGGTGGTAGTGATGGTGGTGGAAGTAGTGGTGGTGGTGTTAGAAGTGGTGGTGGTGGCAGAAGTCGTAGTGGTGGTAGTAGTAGAAGTAGTAGAAGTAGTAGTAGTAGTGTTGGTTGTGGTAGTAGTAGAGGTAGTAGTAGTTGTAGTGGTAGTAGTGGGGGTGGTGGTGGTGGTAGTGGTGGTGGTGGAAGTAATGGTGGTGGTGGTGGTAGTAGTCGTAGTGTTGGTAGTAGTAGTAGTGGTGGTGGTTGTGGTGGTGGTAGTAGTACTGGTAGTAGTAGCAGTAGTAGTAGTAGTGGTGTGGTAGTAGTATTGGTGGTAGTAGTAGTTGTGGTAGTAGTAGTAGAAGTAGTAGTGGTGGTGGTAGTAGGAGTAGTAGTTTCAGTGGTAGTTAAAGTGGTGGTGTTGGTGGTGATAGTGGTGGTGGTGGTAGTAGTGGTGGTCATGGTAGTAGTGGTGGTGGTGGTAGTAGACCTGGTAGTAGTAATACTGGTAGAAGTAGTAGTAGTGGTAGTAGTAGTAGTAGTAGTAGTGGTGGTAGAAGTAGTAGTTGTAGTGGTAGTAGTAGTGGTTATGATGGTAGTAGAAGTACTAGTAGTAGTAGTAGTGGTAGTAGTAGTAGTAGTAGTAGTAGTAGTGGTGGTAGAAGTAATAGTTGTAGTGGTAGTAGTAGTGGTTATGATGGTAGTAGAAGTACTAGTAGTAGTAGTAGTGTATTTGTAGTAGTGGTGGAGGTGGTAGTAGTAGTAGTGGTGGTGGTGTTATCGGTAGTGGTAGAAGTAGTTGTAGTAGTAGTGGTAGTAGTAGTGGTGGTAGAAGTAGTAGAAGTAGTAGTAGTAGTTGTTATAGTAGTAGTGGTAGAAGTAGTAGCAGCAGTTGTAGTAGTAGTGGTAGTAGTAGTAGTGGTAGTAGTAGGGGTAGTAGTAATAGTAGTAGAGGTAGTAGTAGTAGTAGTAGCAGTAGTGGTATTAGAAGTGGTAGTAGTAGTAGAAGTGGTAGTAATAGTAGTGGTAGTGGTAGTAGTAGTAGTAGTAGTAGTAGTAGTAGTAGTAGTAGTAGTAGTAGTAGTGGTAGTAGTAGTAGTAGTAGTAGTAGTAGTAGTAGTAGTAGTAGTAGTAGTAGTAGTAGTAGTAGTAGTAGTAGTAGTAGTACAATCCAGAACAACCCCGTCTCAAAGTCGATTTTTGCAGGTTTTTGACAGAAAATCTTGTTTAGAAGTCGCCCTACATTTGTAGACCATCAGAAGCTATGAAAATTCAAATTCCTCAGCGATTGATTTCAATAGAACTCCTTTCTATTTTCTTTTTTACAATGAACAAAATAGATCGATCTATTTTAATAATTTGTTTTATTTTCAACAGCGCGTGTGCAACAAACCACGCATTCTAACTTGACTCTTCCAATTGTGACGACAAGTTTAAATATTTCAAGACGATTGACAGTTTGATTGACAATTCACCTTTCCGCGAGTCTAAAAATAGAGTGTAAGCTCCGCCCCCTTGCCCACAAACAACCTGGTTTAAAGTGACAGATCTTACAGATTATCTAACAGATCCGCGAAAATATTTTAATTTGATATCTCCCAAATGTAAAGACCTTGTGATAGAGATGTTTAGATGAAGATTAAGACAGTTTTACCCAATGATGCATTCATGACTCAAAATTATGAAAGAAAGTTGTTGCTGGCTACAGCGAGATTTTACCTTTCGATGCAGAAATGGACAAGCCTCATCCAATAATCTAAATTAAGATGCAAACAGAGAAGCGATTACAGCAACATACGATTCCATGCAAACCACAAACAACAAACAACCCTGTTGCTTTTAAATTTAACCAAAGGCTCAAAAAGATTTAAACTGATCGCTTGTTAAAATCATTGTTTGTGGGACAATGTGTAAGTGAGAATCAGCACAACGCAGGTAAAGTGTCAATCAACGCGATGTGATTGGCTAATTCCATGCTTATACACAATGTGTAATATCTATTTTTAGATCTCGCGGAAAGGTGAATTTTATGGGGCAGATTACATGTCATTTTGATAGAACAGGCAGAAGTGAGGCGGAGACTTCGTGTCGGCTTCTATGTTTGTATAGAAACGTCTTAATAGACTCTATCCTATACTTAGCTACTTGCCTCAATTAAGAGTAGAGGTTTGTGGTATCTTAAAGTAACATACTATGCGTTAAACATATACCGATATAAATCTAAACAAACTTCTCCTGGCTAGATAACAAGCAAGTGTGTCCTGGTTGTTAATTTACAGTGTTTATTTTGCGGGCGCACCGTGTATTCACTATCTGTACTATGTACTATGTTTATCAATCGTTTATTTGGGACACTTTAATAATTAATTATTTGGTAGACCTTCCGCTTAATTGAATCCATCATCATCATCATCATCATCATCATCATCATCATCATCATCATCATCATCGTCGTGGTTGTCGTCGTCGTCGTCGCCGCCGTCGTTATCATCATTATCCTCAACATCGCCGTCGTCGTCATCATCATCATCATCATCATCATCATCATCATCATCTTCATAATCATCGCCGTCGTGGTGGTCGTCGTCGTCATCAAAATCATCATCATAATAACCATCATTTTCGTCATTTTCATCATCATCATCGTCATCATCATCATCATGTTTTAAAGTCATCGTTATTATTCATTTCATCATCGGTCACAAATGTTTTTCTTGCTGTTTTATGAGTGGCACTACACACAAGGTCAGTTTCTGCCCTGGTATGTTGGTATAACATTGTCTCCTGTGTTTTGTCGTTTGTGGATTAAAGTTTACTTTTAAAGGTGGTATTCGACAGTTTGCCTGTATCAAATATATGTAACAATATGTGACTTTCGGTGAATTTGTGCATAATTTCTGCAGAAAAAAAGCAAACAAACATCATTTAGTCTAAGGCTAGACGATTTCAAACCGTATTCTCAATTTGAATGCAGCAAAACGCGTTAATCAACAAACAAAATGCTCATTGGCTTCAAATCTATAAATAAAAACAATTGGGATTCCTGCTAAAAATAGACATCGACGTCAGAGCAGATGATCTGGATGGGCTCAAATATAAGTGGTCACGTGGATTTCTTAGTTTAAAAATAGCTAATGGTGCAGCGTGGCTCAAATAGGACATACATTTATTTAATGACGATAAGGGATTGATGCTTCACTTTACGTATAGGTGTAGAGCATGAGTAAGCAGCATTATATTAACCATATAGTTTATTTGGTTGTTTAAGGAATAGATTTTTTGTCAAAACTGTCGCATACAACCTTTGATGAAGTACAAACTTTATTTATTGACGATTTGATAATTTTGCACTTTTAACAAATAACAATAGCTGAAAAAATGGTATTTATCGACATTTCATATGTTTAACCTTAACAACACACACTAGACAAATTGTTTGTTAATTGGGTTAACCGTCCCACCAACAGTATTTCAATTATCTGGAGACGGTGTCCACTTGAAGCAAATATAGTGCTGTCTTCACTGTGTATAGCATGTCTGTTTATTGGGTTTATCGTCCCACCAACAGTATTTCAGTTATCTGCAGACGGTGTCCACTTGAAGCTAATATAGTGCTGTCTTCCTTGTGTATGGCACGTTTGTTTATTGGGTTTTACCGTCGCACTAACAATATTTCAGCTATCTTGAGACAGTGTCCACTTGAAGCAGATAAAGTGCTGCCTTCGCTATGCATAGAATGTTGTGAACCCCTCGCATAATACCACACCCAGTCACATTTACCTGACACCGAGCCAATCAGTCGTAGAACAACCATAATATTTAAACATAAAACATAAAACATTTTTAATTTACCTGGTGCATGTTGTAACCGCGCCATCTTTGTTTCTTATCGAAACCACAGTTTATAACTTCAACTATTCACACCGAAGATTAGAACAACTAGAGCAACCATGAGTTGTTTTCGCGCCGCGCAATGCAGTGTATGTCATAGATAATGGTTTATTTCACTTTTTATCATGCCATTAGGTACAAAACATGCTTCAAAATACGAAGTTTATTTAAAAAGGCACACTCTGCAGAACACCTTACAATTTAAATAAGAATATATGGCAACGTCTTATGAGCATTGCAACATATACCAAACCCTGAAAAAGCAAAGGACAAAGGTATTCACATGCAAGCCAAATACAAAGGTAAGAACAAATCTGTGATGAGTCATTTAACAGACGAGCAAACCCATAAGTTACCGCCTTCGACCGGTCAGTCGACAATATGGACCGACATGGGTGCTTAAATCAGTTTTACAGAGCTCTAGCATCGCACTTCTTGGGGTGATTCTTAAGTGAAAGATGAAAGGAAAAGCGATCTATTTGAAAAAAAAATGTCCAAGCGCAGACGTTTCTTTGATATGTATTGACTAACGTCGTATCATTTCTATTAGAAGAACCAAACACAATTGTTGATTGTAAGTGAAGTTAGCATTTTTTTAATCAAGAAAAGAAAATGACTAGAGAAGTGTAAACAGTTGTAGCATCCTGTTTATGTTAAATTGAGAAACCAACGTTCAATGTCCATTGAAGGAAATACATGTAACAATCCTTATAAGATTAATTAAATAGCAACATGCACGGGGAGATAGGTCAAAGAACATTGTGAAGAGAACCATCAATTACGGACAAGTAACCTCACAGAGATCGGGAGGTCGCCGTTTCAAACCATTGGCTGGTCAAACCAAAGACTTTAAAGTTGGTAGTAGTGGCTTCCCTCTTAACGCTCGGGGCTAAGGGGACAGTATTACGCCTGACTCGTCGGTGTAAATTTATGAACCTGCCGGTTTTAGTCCCTGTGTACCTCATAAGTGCTCCTGTGCTATAATGATAGAAATGTCGCTGCTCAGTATCGGCAAAAATGCCAGAAAATCCCACCCTATCCCACGGAAAAAAATCACAGATGTGAGACATCCAATGCGCCACAGAAAGCATGCGCTTTATACAAGAAGAAGATTATCCTGGGAACTAAATACTCTTCTCCACGGTTGTAACGAACCTTAACTCTGATGGGAACGAGCAGGCTGTCTGCTACTTTGCTTTCGTCCCTAGTGTCTGATACATCTGTAATTACAAGCTGTATTGGGTGTATCGTCAACCAGTTCCGAATTCATGTTAATGCCTGCTACCATTCTCTTTTAAAATGCAAGCTGCAATTTATTGTTGCAAGCTGCACTGTTAAAAGTGCTAAAAGTTCGCTTCTTTCTCTAAAAAAGGTCTCACAGAACAGCTGACATTTTCTGGTATTGCCTGCTACCATATCGTTCCCATTTAAAGTGCATTCCGTACAGGTCTGCAGAGCGACGGAAATAAATATTATAAGAGAGACTTAGTGATTGCACATTCAGATCTTTCAGAATGACCTTGTCTCAGCTCTAGCAGCACCAGACGCTGCCGCTCCTATTTATTTATTTTGTTGCGCTTGACAAGAAAGTGGGTCATTGTTTGTTTCCATTGCCAGTCTTAACTGCTCACCAGTTTCAATGAATGTCTAATTATAAGGAAATAGTTGATATACTCCGCTTGCAGTGCAGCAGGCAACACAGAGATACCAACACAGCAAGTGCAGCAGGTAACACAGAGATACCAACACAGCAAGTGCAGCAGGTAACAAAGAGAAATCAACACAGCAAGTGCAGCAGGCAACACAGAGATACCAACACAGCAAGTGCAGCAGGCAACACAGAGATACCAACACAGCAAGTGCAGCAGGCAACACAGAGACACGAACACAGCAAGTGCAGCATCCAACACAGAGATACCAACACAGCAAGTGCAGCAGGCAACACAGAGATACCAACGCAGCAAGTGCAGCCGGCAACGTAGAGAAACCAACACAGCAAGTGCAGCAGGCAACACAGAGATACCAACACAGCAAGTGAAGCAGGCAACACAGAGAAACCAACACAGCAAGTGCAGCAGACAATACAGAGAAATCAACACAGCATGTGCAGCAGGCAACACAGAGAAACCAACACAGCAAGTGCAGAAGGCAACACAGAGATACCAACACAGCAAGTGCAGAAGGCAACACAGAGATACCAACACAGCAAGTGCAACTGGCAACACAGAGATACCAACACAGCAAGTGCAGTAGGCAACACAGAGAAACCAACACAGCAAGTGCAGCAGGCAACATAGAGATACCAACGCAGCAAGTGCAGCAGGCAACGTAGAGAAACCAGCACAGCAAGTGCAGCAGATAACACAGAAAACCAACACAGCAAGTGCAGCAGGCAACACAGAGAAACCAACACAGCAAGCAATAACGAAAGTCTTAATCATAAAAGGATTTATATTTTAACTTCCAGTATAAATTAAGCTACCAATATTGAACTGATTATTATTTACGAACTAAGATATATAAACTAAGTTGCGCGACCTAACAGTAACTCAATGCTACATACTTATAGTGACATGGACCTACCGTAATATAAGATCATTTACAAAATAAGGTTGACATACGTGTCAGCGAATAGTTTTATTTCCAATAAACTGTCCTATTAAAATGTTTACAAAAATCACAAAAAAACATCACTGATCTAGCAATGGTTAAAAAAGAAAGAAAAAAAGAAAGAGAGAAGAAACAAAGGAAGAAAGAAGGAAAATAAAAAAAATCAATGAAAATCAACAACAAACTAACACTACTATTTAATATAGCAATTACTTCTGACCGAAAGTATTTAGAAATAAAAACAGCACTTGAATTGCGGTGAGATAAACAAGAGATAAACAAGAGAACAAGAGATAAATCATTATGAAAAAACTATATTTCACCTGATAAGTTGAAATATAATCCACTTTCTTAAATTAAAATATCTCAATTCCCATTTTAACTTTAACAGTTTTATGAAGGTTTAAACGGAATTAAGGTGAATAAATTAAAGTTATATACTTTTCTTAAATTGAAAAGCAGAAAACAGCTATATTTCATAAATATATTAATTTTAAAATCAATATTTTAAATTAAAAAAAGAAAATAATAAATATTTATGACAAAATTAGAGAATTGTATGTGGCCGTTCTAAATGAATGTCTAGAATACACAACTTTGATAACAATTTTACATGAAAATGAATGTTGTTGCTTTGTTAATCGTGTACGGACAGATAGACAGACAGGACAGAACAGACAGACAGAGAGATAGACAGAGTGACAGACAAAGTGAAAGAGCGATAGACAGAGACAGACAGACAGGCAGGCAGACAGACAGAGACAGAACGACAAAGAGATAGACAGAGATAGACAGACAAACAGACAGACAGGCAGACATGCAGACAGGCAGACAGGCACGCAGGCAGTCAGGCAGGCAATCAGGCATGCAAGCAGGCAGACAGACAGATAGAGAAATACAGGCAGACAGACAGAGACAAACAGGCAGACAGACAGGCAGATAAACAGACACACAGACAGAGACAGACGGACGGACAGACAGACAAACAGACAGACAAAACGGTTGACGGACAATATGTTATTACTTCTACTTAGATTTGAAATACACTTTCCGGGCACATGTATACACAATGTACTGATCTGTAGGTCTATTTCGCGGACACATGTTATCTTTCTCTTTATCAGCTATGGCCAAAATTACCTTCATTTAGGACGGCATAGTCGTGAGCGCACAATGGCATTAGTGCCTAGTGTCTTTTTGTGCACTCTTTACTTTGCCATTCACTGCTACACCATTTGTTTTGTCAACAGTCATGCCCTTAATTTGTTTTTATACCTGGGACATGTTATAAGGATACGGACTTGTTAAAAGTCCTTCTTACGCTGACGATGCTTCAGCGATTTTTTATTTTTCAGAAATCATTTAAAATAATTACTAAACACAATGAAAATAAGATTTTAAATCAATAGTATAAATAATCTAAGTTCAAATAGAATAAAATAAAATTGAATTTCTCCACTTTTTATGTAAAATCTCTCTCTCTCTCTTTCTCTCCCCCTTTCTCTCCCCTGTCTGTCTCTCTCTTAAACATGCAAAACTGATACCCACGTAATAAAACTTGAACATATATATATAAAGGTGCCGGTTATAACGTCTAACCATTTCTCTGGGGTCTTCCTAAACAAAAAGGCTGGATGTAGCTATAATGGCCATTTTTTGTTGCTGTGATGTATTTTACATGAAAAGAAAACCCCACTTACAACATGAAATAAAAAGTAATTAATTAATACATAAATCATTAAACAAATAAGAAGATATACATGCCATTGCTAGGGTGTCAACATCGAATAACATCGATGAGTGTCTTTAACCTTTGTTTGCATGTCTTTATACAAAAAGCGGGTTATGTCTTTAATACAATACAAACCGTGACACAAATAAATATTAATTGATTTTGTCTATGTCTAAGCAGCAGGTTATATCGTTATTGCTGGCAAGATTAATTGACCTAGATATGGTTGTCCTATTAAAAATAAACCACTACCTTAAGAGTATTAACACACACACAAAATATTTGAGAAATGTATTTTGCCATTAACACATTTTATAATGAAACTGAAAGTGAAGTTTTAAAGAAAGAAAACTAAAACGACCTATTTCTTTCTGTTAGTTGTACATTACAAAAGCAAACATGCAACTTAAATGTTGCTGAGACATAACCTTGGCCTCTTTAACAACTCTCTTACACGGTTCGGTTATTTACACATATCTGTCACAGGCTCGGATTATTTTAGGCCAAGTGACTCTGTATGACGTCAGATAATACGTCGGTTGGGAATTTGAAAATAAAACGGCTACTCGCATAGGTTGTGAAAAAAGTTAAATAAAGATGGATTATTTGTATATAGTAAAATTAGATGTCAGCAAGAAATGTCATTCGTTTTACCCGGCGCAGCAGACACGCAGCTGTCAAACTATGGCATTGTTTATGTTTTGTGCGAACTACATTTTAGGCATATTCTTCTTCCGACTTCAGGCGAACAAAACGATCTTGATTTCAGTAAGTATCATTGCACCCGATACATCCGAGGGATGATTTTCCAGGGGACGAAATTACCCGAGGAGTTCCCATCGGTTGCAGTGGTGAATGTGATAATAACGAACGATAACTCTGCCAAGTAGGCTGATGTTTGATTTGCTTGTTTGCATTTAAAAAAACACAGCTTACATTTCTTGCTTTTGCTTTTTGTCTGAAAGCAACAGATAAATGTGACGTTGCTGGTAAGTATTTATGACCCAGTTTTCATTTTATTGTAATCCGTTGAGCAAAGACGTGTTTTAATTGAGAAATAAACACTTTTTGTTTGCATGTAAACAATAAATGACATTGCCGTCACTGGTAGATATACTTGCTTTAGTTTGTATGCTTCGTCTTCCTGCCTGAAATGTGCAGTTTATGCTATTATAATACTTTAAAGATAACTACCAATGGAAAATGAGAAGTAAAATTAAAGGAAAGTACTTGCTAGTGTGAGCGTGTTACTGTCAGGTAACTTGGTTGTTGCCAGCGGAGCTGCGACCTCGTCGTTTGGGTCATGAAAATAAAAAGGTTTGTAATTATAATTATAGATATTTCAAATTCACACCCACCTACCCGCCGTACCCCCCCCCCCCACACACACACAATATATTGGACCAACAGAATTTGCACCGAATGAGTCATGCAGGTAACATAATCAAACTTTTTCTTATTTGGCAAAAGTATAAGATTTATAAACTCACAATACTGAGATAAAAAATAACAGAAAACCTTGACATACAAGTTTGTTATACTTACATTGTAAAGAACTTTTACTATAATGGTAATATTATAAAAGACATGCTTAAAGTAAACGAACAAGAGGGGAGAGCAATGTGGCCGAGGTAAATTCGAGGTATAATTTCCTCATGTACCAAACTGTCACTTTGTTGTGCGACAGCGACTATCTGAGCCTATATGGATGAAAAACACTAAATTTAATGTGTCCGAGTGTTATTGTTAAACTTATTGTTGGTTGTCTCACTTTGACGGGATATTTTTATTTACATTGTTTGGTAGAAAAGACTTCAGGAAGTGCGAGATTGCGCTCCACAAACTAAGTTTAAGCACCCAGTAGGTCCTTTTACCGACTGACCGTTCTTAGGCGATAACTACTGTTTTTTTCTGTTTGTGTGTTATGTCTCGTCTCTGTGTTTGGTCACTTTTACATTTACGCTTTATGCCTTTGTCTAGAGGTGATTCAGTTTTAAATGTATGTTGTTCGTTTAGGACTTTTTCTTTCTTTCCTTCTCACATTCCTTTTACGCTTACCGCGTCAATGAGAGACATTTTCAAGTAGTCTCCCCTGAATAATCCCTATATGCAAGTAGGATCCGTTTATTTGTTTTACTCGGTTTTTTTGCTTGAGCTCTGTGGTTAACCATCATCAACACATACTTTCATTTTCTTTTTTAAATAACGTATCTCTATAAGTATTGAAATGGATTTATGCAAAAGTAAGAAATTTCATTGTTTGTAATTGCAACATCTACAAAATAAAAGGCGATCAAGTCCAAAAATTCCAGCTGAAAGGACCTACCTACCGTTTGAAATACTTCCGATATTAACTAACAAGGGAGATAATTTCCATTTCACCAATGTAGCCCATTGGGTTAACACTTTCAGGTATGGAATTCATCCAGCTGACGATATTTGTATCGGTGGTACTACACAGATATTTGTATGAGTTCAGTAATTGGCAAATAGTCTTTTCACTGTAAACGAAGATAAACTTACCACATTGAGAGTACGTTTTCCTGCACCTTAGTGCGTACGTGTATACATTTAAAAATTGTAAACCACATAGTTCGCAAATACAGTCGGGGTTTTATCCCTGCACTCACTGGCTGTATCACCTGTTGTAAAAATAAAATTAAATAATAAAAAATAAAGAAAATGTCTTTCACTCCAGGCCATGCATATAATCATTTAACAAATTGAGAGTTACCCACAACAATCTTACGTCATTATCACCTTATTTGTTTCATAAATAGTATTAATTTTTCAAATAACACTAATTATATACATGTAGTTATTGTCATGAACACAAACTTTATTGTGGGGACACCCGTGGCAGAGCAGTTAGAGTCGCTGACGTGAAACTCCTTAGCCACTTACCGTGTGGGTTCGAGTCTTGGTCGGGGCGAGAACTTTCATATGGGGAGGTTTTCCAGCTAACCTGCTGTGCGCCGGGGGATGTACCCAGAGTCTTGGGTCTTCCTCCACCAATAATGAGGTGGATGTCACCAACATGACCATTATTGTGTCGGTGCCATGTATAACGAACAAACTAAACAAAAAAAAACTGTTTTTATCTCATCTATAACAACATATATTCACATTGTTTATAATACTCAATATATAATTAAACAAAATGATGAATAGTATATATTTTAGATCCCGTAAACTTATTCTTCAAATGCTGGCTGTTGCAGGGATTCTGAAAAAGAACAAATTGATTTTAAACTATAAAGAACATCAGAATCAGAAGATTATTTTATTTTGTTGCTTCATAACAGTCTCTGTATATATTTTATATTGTGTTATATATTGCACAAGTATACATGTCTTCACTTCAATGATTTGTGACCAAGGATTAGATAATTAATTCCTATCAAAATTTTCTTTTATGGGTAATTTTATGGAATAACACCGCCCGCACCATCCCACTGCTAAGATTAGAGAACACAGCTTGCCCTAGGCCAGACATAAAACTTTTGTCCAAAATAAAACAATTTCCTTAATACTACAACTTTGATATATTTCCGTGCAATTCACGTGGCAAGGACACTTATCATAATAAATCTGTAGCCTTTCTGAGACTGGGTACCTGATGTACCCTCTGGTGTTATAACAAACCCATCTATACAGACATCCATCAAAACAAACGCATTTGATTGTCAATACTATTTTAAAATGCCAGACAATTACATAACTGATCATGACTTTAATCAATCATACTTAGTAAGTCAAACAAAAATTGAATTTTTAAAGCATTTAATATTATTGTACCAAGCACCTAATGCACAAACGGCTCTAGCTATATCTTACCTACCAGGGTGGAGTTAATTTTCAATCAATTCAATAATGTCAAACAACCAAATAATAACTTACTATGTGAAAGTAATTATTTCTACATGGCAATACTATTGACAAATACACAACACATTAATAATAATGTTTCAATGTGAAGGCGTTAGATTTTGGTATTGATGTAAGTTTACTGACATTTCTTGTTATTGCTGGGCTTATCAGTCAAGGATACCCTGTCGAACAAGTCAGTAAGGTAGTATGAAGACACGGTATGGATGGCAGACCAACCTTTTTAGCTGCTATATAATGTAATAAGTTGTTAGTTGTAATGTAATTGGCAGTATACTATGATAAAGCTGTATAGCCTGGACAAAATAATATTGACTCAGATGGTATTATGTAGCTTAGGGCATATACTGTGTGGACAACATATTATTGTCTGAGGGGAATAATATAGCTTAGGGTAGTAAAATTTGGTATACATGTACTGTCTGGACAGCATATTATTGTCTGAGGGGGTATACTATAGCTTCGAACAGTATAATATGGTATACGTATACTGTCTGGACAGCATATTTTTGTCTGAGGTGGTATAATTTAACTTAGAACAGTGTAATATGATATACATGTATAGTCTGGACAGCATATTATCGTCTGACGGGGTATAATAAAGCTTAGAGCAGTGTAATATGGTATACATATATGGTCTGGACAAGCATATTACTGTCTGAGGGAGTATAATATAGCTTAGAGCAGAATAATATGGTATACATGTATGGTCTGGACAGTATATTATTGTCTGAGGGGTATAATATAGCTTAGAGCAGTGTAATATGGTATACATTAATGGTCTGGACAGTATATTATTGTCTGAGGGGGTTAAATATACCTTAGAGCAATGTATTATTGTATACATGTATGGTCTGGACAGTACATTATTGTCTGAGGGGGTATAATATAGTTTAGAGCAGTGAAATATGGTATACATAAATGGTCTTGACAATATATGATTGTCTGAGGGGGTATAATATAGATTAGAGCAGTATAATGTGGTATACAGGTATGGTCTGGACATGCATATTATTGTCTGAGGAGCCATAATATAGAGAGTGGTATAATATGGTATACATGTATGACATGGACAGTTAAATATTGCTTGACGGGTATAGCTTAGGATAGTTTATTTCAGTCCTGGTATGGTATATTATGGTATGAAGAGGCATAATATTGTCTACGAGTAGTATACTATGGTTTTAGAGCATGGTCTTAGGGCAGTATAATATGGTCTTAAGACATAATAATACATGTATGTCCTGGACAATATAAATGGCCATGGGGTAGTGTAATAGTGCCCTTAAACAATATATTATATTTTAATACATATATGGCATAGGATCTAAAAATGGGAGATGGCCGGAAAGGTTATAATCTAGCGTGAGGGTGTATAATATGGCAGTAAAAGTTTAGGTACAAGAACTGCTTACTGTGGGTATGAAGATTTGCTTCTAACACTTTTTTGTCTTAACATAAAGCTGATTATGAGAGCAGCAGAAAGATATACCTGTAGACCTAGGATGTTATCTGGCATCTATTGAACTGCCAATAGAGGTAACATGACCTGATAATAACATATACTGGCTGGATGGGTTCTGAGCCCACTTGAGGATGTGGTAAGAATAAAAGCATCTCCAAAATAGCGACCCTACCTAGCATGGTATATTATCACGAATGTCATGGCACTTCACATTTTATGACATTGCCCCCAACAACAGTGCAAGTATTGGAGAGATTTTTCAATCAAGAGTTAATAAAGTGGTAAGGTGTTCGTGTTCCTGAGTCTTTGCACAGTTAGTCTGTACAGAAAATATAATGAGCTGAAGATGCCATATCATCAGTTGTCGAATAATTCGAGGTAGACAAATGTAGACTAGCAAGATAATCATTCAGACTGGACAGATCGTGTCAACCAGCACAACAGTGCTGTACACAATGCAGAAAGTATGCTCTATCTTTATCTTCAAGACACCATTGGCAACACATGCATGGATGCCAAGCGTCGTTTAGGGCAGTGAAGCAAGGTACAATGTAAAGAAAGAAAAAGGCCAAGTTCTTGTAGTTTTTACTGACCGTTTTGTGGACAAAAGAAAGAAACACGAGGGGCCACTGTGAATGGTCCTTCCAGAATCCTTTTTGTGAATGCAGAGCAGAAAGCAGCAACTTTATCTCCAAGTCCATCAAGTTGGCGTCTACTTGCCAGCGATGAGTATACATGTACTATGGCCTGAAGTCTATACTCCTGTCCAAGACGGGTATAGGCTGGCCTAAGAGGGAAATATCTTGGATGATTTGGGTAACATATTGCCCGCAATGAGTATACTATGGCCTAAGAGAGTATAATTTTGCCTAATTTTGGAATCGGATGGTCTAATAGTGCGTCATCTTGCCTGATTTGGGTATCGGTAGCCCTGAAAGGGTAAAAGTTTGCCTGAGATGGGTATACCTTCGGCTGAGAGGGTATAAGCTTCCCTGATTTGTGGATACTTGGGCCTGAGAGGGTATATTTTCGCCTTATTTGGATATAGTATGGACTGGCAGGATACAATATAGCCCGAGTGGATATTCTTTGGAGTAATATAGCATAAACTTGACTAATACGTGTGTCATTTGGTTTGAGGGGGAACAATCGTAAAAAAATGGTCTGAGTGGGGTGTATAGTATGGTCTGCGGGGCTGTATAGTATGGTCGGGAGTGTGTAAAGTATGGTCTGATGGGAGTATAGTATGGTCTGAGTGGGGTATAATATGGTCTGACGGGAGAATAGTATGGTCTGAGTGGGGTATAATATGGTCTGACGGGAGAATAGTATGGTCTGAGTGGGGTATAATAAGGGGAGAATTATATGACCTGAGGGTTGGGTGGGTCTTTTAAACATTGTTTGATCTGTAAGGGTTAGAGTTATGTTATGACTTAAAAGGGCTCATTGTCTGATGCACAGGGCGATCGAGCATAATCTGTTATGAAGTGAATATACATGTAATATATAGCCTTATAGGCATTTTACACAACCTAAAGCGCTACAACCTGGCGTGTGGTAAATAAAATATGGGCTAGGATGACTAAAATGGCTAAGAAGACTATATATATAATCAGACAATCTGAGAAAAAAGGGCTGGACTATAGTTTAACCGTAAAAAGTAAAATATTGACCTAGTACTGTTATTTGTCATTAGGACCTAAAACCTGTGGGTATTAATCTGCCCTGAGGGTCTGAGCTAAAAAACGCTTATAATGTAATTTTGCACTGGCCACTAATATTTTGCACGGGTAGTATACTCAGGCCCATTTCTCAAACCTTTCTGAAATGACTGTGCGTAGTATTTCATGCTGCAGGACATAAGACGTAAATTGGTAAATGTGTCTAGTATTAATCAATTACTGCCAGTAGATCTATGACTATTCAAAAGACAGTCAGTAAGGAGTTACTTAGATACCTGTGGGGTTTACAACTAGTGCAATAAATAAATTTGTGTATCAAACTGCTTAGTTCAGAGTGGTAGAGCATTTGCTCAAAACTTCATTTAGTAAGGTTAAAAATACCTTGTCTGGGACACTTGTTGGTCTGTTGGTACCTTTCTTTTGACATATTGTTGCACCTTAAACTCATAATGTAAAAAATAACATGTTTTAATTTCTTTTTTTATTTTCATCATTTTAGAATTGTAAAACAGTTATGTCAGAAAATCCTAATAAATATGTAATATAATTGATAATTTTAGAATTTCATCAAATAATGACAATTGGCCTTTTTTGACTGATGTATCACATGTATATGGAGCAAATTGATTGGCAATGACACAAAACTAACAAGAAATGGCCATGTACCAATTCATAATTATCATGAATATAACAGTGGCATACTTGTTCAACATACTGCAGTGTTGTATCTTGGTCAAATTCCTCCTCTTCGATCCAAAGTTTACAAAGCAATCTTAAAAAAGTGTTTTATTTACATATCACCTTTTATAAACATATATGCATGGCCTTGAAATAGTAATGTAACAACTGATTACATCATAAGATAATTTAAAACCCTAGTTAATTTATGGTTGTTTTTCATTTTTTATTTGTAATACCATTTAATTATCAAATCACTTTGCAAATGATAAAAATGTCTAGATACAGATTAAACTGATAAAACCAATATGCATCAAAATGATGATACAGACATTAAAAGGTGTAGACTAAGCCTGCATACAGTAAAAATTACAAGTTCCTGACAAAATCTTTGTTTCCTCAAAATGATCGACTTAACATCTGAAAAAGAAAAAAATACATTGTTTAAAAACATATTTATTTTCCTTTGAACAATGACATACCTCACATGATTATCAAACGCCCTAAACTGGATACTAATCTAATGTATTTAAACATAAAACAATGAAAAGTACTTAGTAGCTGAGCATAGATCTGTTAATCAGAAGGCATTTTAAAGAACCCATTTTGAAGTGATTTGATTGTCTTATCGTAAATGCTTATTAATGATTTTTTATATGACACAAGGTGTTTAACTTGTAATTATTGCCAAAATTGGCATCAAGCTGATCACAAAGATAAAATATGTCGTTAATATTCAATGAGAATAGAACAGTTGGTGTGAAAACGTACGCCTTAAGATAGTTTAGTCATCAAAAAATAAATAACATAATACTTACAAGACAAATCTACCATTGCTGCCAATGTTTACTTTAAACTTTCAAACTTTGCGCTGAATTGTGATAATTTAAAATCGCATATTTTCGGCTACAATGTGCATGATTTTAGAGTTATCTCCCTTGCCCTGCCCAGTGACTCATAGTCATTCGCGAACGAGGCAGCCACTTCCGTGTTTTAAACAAAAATGGTGAATTAATCAGCCTTGCAGTCTAATTTAATTATATATTATCCCTTCGCCGGAACTTTAACATAAATACGTTGAAGTAACATCGAGTGCCTGTGATTGTGTTAGAATAGTTCGAAGTGACCTTCTAGGAGCCAGCATTTACGGCCAGATCGAGTGTTTCATCTTGACTAGGGGTGACTTGTCGGTAATATAATTGCAAATACTTCTGGGTTGTGGCAGGATCCACTAGTGGTCCAAGCCAAGTCAGTATGTTCTTTGTTGGGGAATAGATAACAAACGCTTTACATCTTTTGGTCTTTTAAATGTACTGCAAGTCGTGGCTGCAATCAGCTTAATTTCTTTCTTGTAGATAGTTTCCACATATCTTGGCAGCCATTTTTGCTTAGAAACAACCGCGCACCATGCTGCGCAGTGGAAATAATTTTGGATAATCGAACAATCTGACCTCATAAGCTTTCTTTACATTAAGCTGTTCTGCGATTAAATCCAAGCACTCAGAATGTAAATATGTTGATTTATGTGTAGAAAAAAGGTCAAAGTTGACGTTTATTACGTCTTAGATCTCGAAAAGAACGACAGAGGGTAGAAAAAATAGTTTCCAAAATTTTAGTTTCTGAATTTTTTACGTCATAGGCCTTAACCGCTGGTAACACTATTGTTATTTAAGAGGAAAATCAATATTTTAATAAACAAGTACAAACCTTTGAGTCTTTACTCACGTAAACATATAGATTTTTGTTGCGGAATAGACAAGTGGTTTGTAGCTGCAAGGGATGTAACTCTTTCTTGCGGAAAGTTACTGAGTTAGTAAGAGTTGCTTCGTCCCCGAAAAAAAATGGAATCGAGCTAAAATTTGGTAAAATATCTGGTTTTATTTCATTTAAGATGAAACTTTCTCCTGAAATTTATTTAAAGAATCGCATGCAATTATTGTTTTTTTATGACTAGACTTAAATTTTCATGTAAAACGGAATTTTCTGACGACTGTTTCCGTACTCAATTTGTAGTTTTCGTACTCCATTTGTTTCGTACAAATTACAACAATATTTGCCGAGAAACGCAATGCTGCATTTGCTTTCAATAATTTGTGTTCATGTTAATGAATAGTGTATCTTTTTGGTTGTCCTTTTTTACCGTTTAAACTATCATAATATATAATTTTGATATATAAAATACTTCATAAAATTTGTTTAATTTGATATAAAATTCAGTGAATTAGACTGAAAAATAAAATCAGCTCCTGCCTTCAAAAATGGTTGCCTTAAACTGTCATCAGTGCCTATGACATCACATGAAATCTATCTCTAACAGCTTAGTTTCGTAGTCTTATTACTCGTTAGTGTTAATTTAACCTGAAACAGCTCTTTTTCTGGATAACTATATGTGGTTTGCATGTTAACCACAAGCTCTTACATAAAGTCCATTGTAAAGAGACATGTATATTTGTCATTTCAGTATGTTTACACATATTTTAACCATAGCTCGTGGGTTTTGATTGGAGGATTGAATTTTATTACCTCCTGGGAAGACAATCTAAAGCTTAGCATCAGTTGTGATTTATTTCTTATTCAGTCAGCTGCATAAAAAGGCCTAAACAATCATTATCTAATCGTGCAACAGTTGCGGAAACCTAACAATGACAACAAACAATACTTATTGTTATTATTTACCACTAGAAAATTCTTTAATTGAACAATTGTGACCAATAACTAATTATGCTTTTGTTCGACTTAACTGCATTTTAGCAATGTATACTTTATCATAACACACCATGTATATAATTCAATTCTAATTAAACAACACACTTCAAATGATTCTCAATTCTCAAAATAAGATTTTATACAAAGTAAAATTTGTTCATATTGTTATAAATGTTTTGTTGTTTACTAAATATATAAGGTATAAAATATAATCAATAAAGATGGGATAAATGAAAAAGAAACATTGAATCCTTATATAGATATATCTGTTATCATAATATAGTCAAATAACAGATCATTTACAACAACAATACATTAAACAACATGAAGTCATATAACTTTATTTTGGTTGACTTGTCGCCTTAAATTGTTTTGCAGCTGAGTTCGAATAGTCTTTAGGTTGAATAGTCACATACCCAGCAAGACATACTTCTTGTTCTTGCAGCACAGGCTTTATTGTACATACCGTTTGAAATCTTGTGCCAGGTAGTAAATATGGCAACTGCAATTGATGCAGGGAAGTGGTCGGATGAATATAAAGATGCTAAGTGTTCAAATTGTGCCAAGAAGAAAAAAGACCAGATTGCAGATTATTACTGCTATGACTGCAATACACATCTGTGTACACCATGCTTAGGATCTCATAACGATTGGAATGTAAACCACAATGTAGTGAAAGGACAAGGAGACAACACAGATGTGCTGACTGAGAAATGTGGGAAACATGCTGACGAATTGATAACGTTGTACTGTCGCCAGCACGATGAACTGCTGTGTAAAATATGTCGCTTCCTGGATCACAGGTCAGTTTTCTAACCTGAAAGGTGGTATCCGACAGTTTGCATGTATCTTATACATGAGGAAACACCTTAACCATGTTCTGGGGAAATTTGTGCCTAGTTGCGGCATAAACTTACTTTAAGCAATTGCTGTTTGAAACATGACCTAATTGTTAGACAATACAAATTGTGAAATATATCAATGTACATGGCCATACTTTCCAAATCCATATTTAAGGTCAATGGGGGCTCAGCATAATAAATGTCAGAACTGGTAACCAAGGTGATCAGGAAAACATGATCTCAAAAGTAAGTGGTCAAGTCACAAGTTTTTTTTTAGTTCTAAAAAAAGCAGGAAATACATCTTTGTAATGACAATCAGGGCTTTATCCTTTATTTTTTCACTGTGACACTTGGATATATAGGACCAATTAATACCATATTGTGGGATCTTTTCAGGTAACAATAATTTATTTGGTAGCCTGAGAGAACAAACGTATGCAAACTGTTGAAGACCACCTTTAACAAGTTGTATTTTTTAAGATTAACCTCAAGGTTCATTCCCAGATCATACAACAATTTAAAATCTGAATAATCAGTCGTAAATTGTGAGCTGATCTTATTTATACCACATTAGTGCTGTTTTGTACATCAGTATATTGTGATACTGAGTGACGTCAACACTGTACCATGAAAAAAGGGTATGGGGTAGGAGGCTTTGAGAAATGGGAAGGGGAACATTTTACTGTGATTTATTGAAAAGGGGGAAATATGTGCATGTTTATTTTTATTTGCTTTCATACATCTTGTATATTAAAAGGCCATTTCTCTATTTGTCTTCTTGAACTACTCAACTAGATCATCATAGTACAGTTCATTCAATGTACTACTGAAGTCACCGATACATATCAGTGCATCTCGTTTCTTCATTTCAGCATGGATATATTGAATTTTATTGGAGAGGAATTATCACTAGCCCCGTACCCACACTAGGTGTTTTTCAGTGTGCATCCCACAAGGGGGGTGGGGGTCATCCCCAAGTGAAAGGGCATGATGCAAGGAGGATGATAGGGGCCCTGGATAAGCCTCTTCAAGGAACCCAAAGCGAACTCCGTTCACCGTCCGATGACAACCGGGGGCCTTACAATTAACAGACAACAGATCGTGTAAAAGTTCATAGCACATGAGTATTATAAGAACCCAAAAATGAAATATAATGTATGAAAATAACTATTTGTGGTAAATAAAATCGTACTTCTCAGGGCCTATGACTACCAATGCTCTATGCAATTGTCAAATCTGGTCTAAGTCCCGACCCTGTTCTATCCACTATCGTGTTGTCCCATCTGTCATAAAACTCCTTTACTCTACTAAGGTGTACATGGACAAGAAAAAAATACAACATCAAACTGGTATAATAAAAGAATAATGTCCATGTATTAACCTGTCTATACTATCTCGAACAATAAGGAGAAAAAAATAAATAAATATTTTACTACTATAATAGTAATGAAGGTGGTTCTACCCAGGAAGAGTCCCAAAGTAAAAATAAGTTTGGACACTACATAACATCTCTTAAAATTCTTTTGTCTCTTTAAGTGCTGATCCAGAAACACCATTAACTATAAAGGAACTCAACCACGATGCTGTTAGAACTTTAAATTAAATCACTAGAATGGAAAAATCATACATTAACACGAATTAAGCACTCCTAATTGAACAAGAAGCAAAGCAGACAACTCTAAAACATTTTTATAAGTAAATATTTTCATAGACATAAGACAAATATCATGAATATATTACCACTATTTATAATAAACACCTACGGTATATCAATATAATAAACAGGCAAAGTCAAAGGAAATTTAAAGAAATTTAACATTAATGGACTGAATTAAATACTTGCCTATATCTTCCACGAATAGCGTGGGAAAGGAAAACGAAGAAGGTGAAGGTCGCCGTGTAGACAAAAACAATCTTTGCCGTTACATATTGCTCCCATTCATAAGAAGGCACCCGGTTACATAAGCAAACACATGAAAAGTCCGTGCGCCCCCCCCCCCCCCGCCCCACCCCCTCCCCGCCACGACACGGTTAGAGTAGAATACACATATATACGGCCGATTTAAATCTTCCCCGCCAACACATGGTCCCAATAAAAATGGCGAACCCAAGAGACAGGAAGAAGATTTAATCTCCACATTCTAATATAAACATCATTCGTAACAATTGTTAGTTATATTGTAACTATAACAGCGTTTTTAAGCACAATATTACACGCTACATCTACCGTGCTGTTATGACACGGATTTAAATCATACAGGGGGCGCCGCATGGGGTTCATCGGACGATTGAAGTATCTGATGGGGAAATGTTACCACTTATCTCTCACCTGCGCTCTATATATTGTCACCCTACAGTGCCTCTGAGGAACGCAGGCTTGTCCATACATCAATATAAAAATACTAAAGAAACGTATTTCTATGATTCACATAGAATAATAAATCTTTCCTTCCCCTTACAAACTCAAGTACTCAAATAAATTCTTACTCTATAGGGAATGGGAGATATCCTTTGTGATTGTCAAGCACGGGTATACATATCTCCCTTACCTTCTTTCTCTCGATCTTTCGTCTTGTACAATATTATCTCTTATAACTCTACTTCTATGGTGCATGTGGCCAAATAAAAAGAAAACGGAAATCTGATTGCCAGCTGGACCACAGAAATAAAATACCAGTCCCATCATCCACATGCTAGCCAGTCTCTTATATACAGATAAAACATAGTTTAGTAACTTAGGACAGGCCTAAGGACTAGGCACTACTTTATTACCAGGTAGTCAAAGGCAATACATTTTAAACATTCATCCAAATTGTTCCCATTGCGGGGTCAAGTGTGACGACAACCACCTGCTGCTACAATGCGATGTTTACAGCGGGAGAGGATATGTTTAAAACAAGTTTAAAATTCAGAAAAGTTGTTTTTTAATAAGGCAAATATCCTCTATCTGCCAAAAAACTACAACCAAAAATCTTCAAACCACTGGGTGACTTTATTTACAGCACCATGTGGTACACGGAAATATAGAAATCCAGCTAAAAGTCCGGACTCCCCTTACCGTGCCTCGTCACCTAATTTCAAACAATAAAAACTTATAATAATAAATAGGGTCTATAATCCTTCTACAACAAGAACTATAATTAGATATTTCTTATTTTAATAATATTTTAAGTTAATATATTATCCTAAAGTAAAGGACATCAACCATATCTTAATATTCAGTTTGACATTATCGGTACCTACTACCAGCCCCACCCAGAGTCGAACTGGGAAACAAGCAACTTTTCTCATATATTGATATAAAGTACATGTCCTTCCAAATAGGGCTATAATGGAGCTATCCAAAAACATCAAACTGATATTAAAACAGTGGCGCCCCCTAGCGGGATGTGTTACTTTAATGGACCCGACCTTCTTGGATCGGCTACTGACCGTGTTGCAACTGTAAAGTGTGCAACAGGGCCCGTAGAAGTCAGGAGAGCTCTATATGTGAATTACGCTATATTATAAATACTTTTTACACCAGATAGTGGCTCGGCTTTGTTAAAGACATATTTTACCCCGGCTTGTTCGGATCAGCCCCTAGCCTCATACACTACGGGGGTGCGGGGCCAGGAGAAGTTGGGAGAACCTGATAGGCAGTGCATTATTATTCACATAGAGATTAAATTATACAGGGGGTGGGGGTGGGGGGTGGAATCCTACAAGTGACGGGGCATGGAGTGGGTGAAGCCTCTTTAGGAACCTGAAAGGCGAACTCGGGTCACCGTCTGACAAACACCGAGTGCCAAAACGTACCCTCACAGAAGACCCTAAAACAATATATGGCACAAATCTATAATAAACAGAAAACTAACTTCTTTCGTACCATTCTTAATACACAATATCAAAGAAACCTACTCCACAGGGCCGTTGACTACCCTTGCTAAATCAAATTGTTATTTCGGGTACATAAAGTCACGGCCCTGTTCTATTTTTCCTTATATCGTGTTTATCTTTCATAAACAATCTACTCCAGGGTGCACATGGATTAACAATAATTAAAGTCAATCTGAATAAATACATTCTGATCTATGTATTAACCCGTCTTTTTCTATCAAACTGTTTTAAATTACATAAATTATATAATTAAATCTTCAATAAATTCCATAGAGTAACATCAAATAATAATATAAACCAAATGTGAAATAAAATAATTGAAATCTAAAAAAGTAAAATTTAGGACACTGGTTCTACTCAGGAAGAGAACCGAATTATGGGTACCACTGGTATAGTCGAAAGGAATGATACAAATATTTTAATAATACTACTGTATTAGTAAAGAATAAAATCTTATGTGATAATAATAGGGTAAAATTATTATTAAATAATTATACATACATAATGCATAAAGGGCTAAGTTCCTCTTCGCTGTTCAATGTACTCACTTATACATATCTTAAAGGTTAAGTGTAAATATATATAAATTTTTAACAGATAAATAAAATAAACCCTGATGTATTTTTAATCACTATGGTGATACTGTATTGTTGGAGCAATCCTACAGAAGCATATTGGACTGTAAACTAAATAAATTAAAAAGGTATAACGGTAAACAAACCATGTTCGGATGCTTTCCCGGAAGTCACGGGCTTCCGTGGTTGTGGGTGAAGGTCACCACGTGGTCGACACTTTGTCCGCAATAAAATCCTTCACTCCAACTCGTAGCCGTGTAAAGGCTTTCGGTGTAGCTCAAAATACATATCATTAATCCGTTAGCGTCCTACCAAACGTGACCAGAGTACCAGTAACACACAACATCCACTTAATGTTACACAAACTTAACACACACTTCCATTGCAAATGGCGATCAGTGGAGAAGGAATGACCTCTCGCTACTATTCTAAATTGCCATTTGCAGCTTTTAAATGTTTTCAACTTATAGATTTAAATAGAACATAATAATAAAAAAAACATCAAGCAGATAACTAATCTATGTCGTTCGATAAAACCACATTAATATTTTACTGAATACTATCCCTATGCATAGAGACTATTTTTGGAAAAAGAAGGGTACTTAGATCGCGTTTGGGGGCACCCCCGGGGTATGTCGGACGTGTGAGGTATCCAACGGGGAAAATGCATCCATATCAGCGCTCCAAAGGCGCTCTTGTGCTTACGCCGAACCGTAACTCCGATGGACACAGGCCTGTACCCTCATAAACAAGAATTATTTGTGAACTGTAAACGCATGTATAATAATAACACAGAGGGGCAGGCCTGGATATTGTATTTTGGGGTTGTACACATTGTACATAAAAATGGTATATTTTGTTTAATTGTTCTTTAAAAAACAAACTTTTATGTGGCCCTGGAAAGGTGCTGTGGCAGATATGCGTGACAATTGTGGTACATTGTCTTAACTTTTATTTTAAAATAAATATTTTTGGCTTTCAAGCCTATACATTTTAAATACTACTATATGCCCGAAATAATGATTAGTGGTGTCCCCAACAGCAAAACATGTTCGGAGGAGGCTACGGTTCATGCAATGAAACAAGGCTAATTAATCATGTTTGTTAGAAAGTTGACTGGACATTAGATTGTAGAAAGAAAACTCTTTGTGCTTGGAGTGTACATAGTACTGTTTATATGTATATGATGTTAAATAGATTTATATGACTTACTACCTATACGGTAGATTTTGCTCTTAACTGTTTATTATTATTATTATTATTGTTATTATTATTATTATTATTATTATTATTATTATTATTATTATTATTATTATTATTATTAACTCTTTGAACTGTTGTTCCAAGGTTTTATTGTTTATTTTGAAGTTGGTAGTAGTGGCTTCCCTCCTAACGCTCGGGGCTAAGGGGGCAGCATTACGCCTGACTCGTCGATGTCAGTGGACCGGCAGGGTTCAGTCCCTGGGCACCTCATAAGCGCCCCTGTGCTATAATGATAGAAATGTCGCTGCAAAGTATCGGCAAAAATCCCGGCAAATTCCATCCCAAAATTGAAAAAACACCTGCCGATCGGGTGACTAACTATTTTGCTGAGAATACATTCTTTAAAAAACTTTTAAAATTACAATGATTGTGCTCAGAAAGCGTCTTAAGTTACTATCATATTGTCCCCACAATCCATTGCATTTTAAGTTCATTTTAAGTTCTACCTGAAAAAGCAAAGACATCCACAATGTATACTCACTATCAGGTTTTACCAACGTCTTTACCAGCGTGTTGTCAAGAGACCTACCCACAGCGGTTGTCAGGAAACCTAACCACAGCATGTTGTCAGGAGACTTACTCATAGCTGGTTGTCAGAAGACTTACTCACAGCAGTTTGTGAGGGGAACTACGTATAGCTTGTTGTCAGGGAACTTACCCTCAGCAGGTTCTCAGGAGACCTACCCACAGCATGTTCCCTGGGTGACCCTGTATCAAGATTGTTAACAGAATTTTGATCCATCAAAAATTTGCCTGCAAGTTATCTACCCATAGGAGGTGGTCAGGAGACCAAACCATAACTGGTTGCCAGACCAGACCTACCCACAGCATTTTGTCAGGGAACCTACCCACAGCGTGTTGTTAAAAGACGTAGCCATATCTGGTTGTACGTAGACCTACCCACGACATGTTGTCAGGGAGGCTACCCACAGTGTGTTGTCAGGAAACCTACCCGCAGCATGTTGTCAGGAGACCTACCCTGAGCGTGTTGTCAGGAGACCTACCCACAGCTTGCTGTCTGGAGACCTATCCACATGGGGTTTTCAGGTGAACTAGCCACAGCGAGTTGTCAGGAAACTTACCCACAGCAGGTATCAGGAGACCTACCCACAGCGGTTTGTCAGGGGACCTACCCACAGTTTGTTGTCAGGGAACATACCCACGGCAGGTTGTCAGGAGACCTATTCACAGCATGTTGTCATGAGACCTATCCAATCCACAGCGGGTTGTCAGGAGACTTACCCACATTTGTTTGTCAGGAGACCTATCCACAACAGGTTGCCAGGAGACCTACCCATATCTGGTTGTCAGGAGACCTACCCACAGCATGTTGTCAGGAGACCTACCCACAACGGGTTGTCAGGAGACCTACCCGTACCAAGATGTCAGGAGACTTACCCACAGGCGGTTGCCAGGAGACATACCCATATCTGGTTGTCAGTAGATCTACGCATAGCTGGTTGTCAGGAGACTTACCCGCAGCTTTTTGTCGGAGGAACTACCCATTGCATGCTGTCAGGGGAATCTACACACAGCAGGTTGTCAGGGAACCTACCCACAGTTTGTTATCAGTGGAACTACCCAAAGCATGTTGACAGGAGAATTTACCCACAGCACTTGTCAGGAGACTTGCCCATAGCTGATTGGTTGTCAGGAAATACACCCATGGCTGATTGGTTGTCAGGAAACCTATCCATTTCTGTTGTCAAGAGACCTACTGACACCAGGTTGTCAGGAGATCTACACACAGTAGCTTTCAGGAGACCTACATATTGCTGGTTGTCAGGAGATTTACCCACAGCAGATTGTCAGGGAACCTACCCATAGCTTGTTGTCAGGAGACTTACCTACAGTAGATTATCTGGAGACTTACCCACAGCAGATTGTCTGGAGACCTAACCAAAGCATATTGTCTGGAGACCTACCCACAGAGGTTGTCAGGCAACCTACCCACAACAGGTTGTCAAGAGATCTACCCACAGTAGCTTTCAGGAGACCTATATGTATTGCTGGTTGTCAGAAGACTTTACCAACACCATATTGTCTGGAGACTAACCACAGCGGGTTGTCAGGAGACCTACCCACAGCAGGTTGTTATTCAATCTACCCACAACGGATTGTCATAAGACCTGCATATAGCTGGTCGTCAAAAGACCTAACCACAGCAAGTTCTCTGGAGACTGAAACACAGTGGGCTGTTGGAAGACCTACCCGTAACCGTTGTCTGGAGATCTACCCATGGTTGGTTTTTAGGAGATCTACATGTTGCTGTGTTGCTGGTTGTCTGGAGACCTACACATAGTTGTTTGTGAACCTACCCACAGCTGGTTGACAGCAGACTCAATATTTTGTCTAGAGATCTAACCACAGCAGATAAGGATACCCCCCCACACACACACACACAAACACACACTTGCAGCCCCATTTGCCCAGTCTTCAATAAACTTATTCAGAATGTTTGTCTGCATGTAATCTTGGATGAGGTATTAATGGGTCACGTGAAGTCACAAATGAGGTGACTAGGTCAAATCTTATAAAAAGCTTGTAAACACACTAGAGGCCACATTTAGTGTCAGAGAGAGCCCGAAAATTCTCCCTCCTGAAGTTACAGGTACTGTTCCCCACACACACATTGTCAGAGAGAGCCCGAAAATTTTGGTCTCCCGCCCCCCCCCCCCCCCCCACACACACAATACAAGTTGTTCTTTATTTTTAATGTAAACTGTTATCAACCAGACATTTTCTTTACAAGAGTACTCTGATTTCTAGTAATACCCAAATGAAAACCCGGCCTTGTCGCGTGGCAACGTGTCTTCTTGTCTCTATATATTCTGTTGTTTTACTCTGAGGTATCGGCCAAACTTCGATTCAAGCTATTGTGTTTTCTGACAGTTTCATGCGTAAATTATTTAATAATGACCTATGGCGTGAAGATTGGGATATCAGGTTTTTAAATCTTTTTTTTATTATGTACTGCATCATAATGGTAGTTCTTCTTTTTCACGTTTATGCTTTACAACATTTTTATTTCATACTTATATGCTATATTTACAGTCATAAGTAAACAACAAACTGTCCGAGCATCTTAAACCTTTCTTTGTTGGCTTGGTCAGCCAGTTTCTTCACACTTTATCACTTAATCTGTCAGTCATGATGCTTTTGTCATTTTATCATAAAAATCCAGAAAGACCATATCAATGGAAACTGATGTTATTTAGTTATGCAATATTTTATCTACTCAAAGATTTTGGCTTCTAGTTACATTTTTTCAATCACATTTTAAATCATCCATATTAGAAACTGTTTATGTAAAATATTGTTTTCTTGACATAGAGGCAGCTTCCAATTTAAAAAAAATATGAATTATAAATGATAATATTGGAGCTTGGCCGAGCGCCGGTAATTGACCCTTAGCCCAAATAATGGTATTGCGTCGTAAAGGCCCTCAGGGTCGTTATTCTGCCACAGTCAATTATCTGCTTCACTGTTTATTTTTATTTGATTGATGACTAATCTGTTTAATGTAAAGATAAGGTTAAACAGATGTCATAATATAGACAGAGACCAATAAGGATCAGTGGAAACCCTGGTTTTGCATTGTTTGACATGTAGAGTATCTATTTCGATTAGAATTTTGCGCTGATTGCAAAAAGTATGTAAATATTTAAATTCAAAACAATGCTGTCTTATTTGAAGTTGACAACAATTGTGTTGATGTGTGGCAGGCCTGTATTTGAAAGGAAAAGTCGCCGACTTGTAAATCATCGTAAATATTGTGCCATTTACCACATGTGTTTAAGTTATATTCATGGGCAAACTATTTCATGTGGAGTCTTCCAGCTTACATGCATTGTGCATGCTGTTCTGCCCAGACATTGGTCTTGAGTTTTTCTCCACATTACTATAATGACCACAGTGGGCTCGCTGATTTGTTCTTCAATGACATTTTCTTTTCCATTTCTTTTCAGGACGTGTCAGGACACTCAAAACATCAAGGAATCCTCAGATGAGCTCAATGCTGTTCCCGAGTTACAAGCAGTCCCTGTACAGTTAAAATCGGCTCTGGACAATATAAACAAAGCTATTAAAGTATTAGATGAACACCTGGCTAATATTACAAAACATGGAAACAGATTCCTTAATGATATTGAAGCATATGCAAAGAAACTCTTGTCCAGAATCGAGCAGCTTAAAGAGAAAAGTAAGAAGAATATCAAAAGTAAGCAAGAAGAGCTTCTTGCAGTCACCAAACATCATCGACAGGCGTGTGTTTTAACTAAAGACGAAATAAACCAGTGTTTAGATAAAATTACAAAGTCAAAACAATGGAAAGCCAACATGTTTGTCCTGAAACAGAAGGGACAGACAATTGCCCAAAAAGTTGATGCTCTTTATATCGAGTCGGACAGTCTGATAAAGGGACATCAATTTAGCTTCATGACTGAAACGAAGATATTTGACTCCCTTAACTGTTTCTGCTCCCTTGTTAAGGAAGTCAGCACAAAGGTACAGAATATCAGCTCGCAGGGTGCTGTGGGATGTAAAGTAGACAGACCAGTACAGGCATTAGGAAAGAGTCCAGGAGACCTTCAAGTAGGGAGACCAATAGAGAAACAGAGAGATGGGCCAGTGGTAAGACCAGAAAAGAAACAAATAAATGTCAGGATACAAGAGGATAAGAACACATGTAACATCAAGGGTTGCTGTCAACTTAGTGACGGAATTCTGATAGTTGCTGATTACAAAAACAGAAAACTGAAGCTTGTAGACCCGTCAAGTAGCATGGTGACCAAGTTCTGTGTTACAGATGGACAGCCAACAGATGCATGCTGTATTGGTCCACAAGAGGTAGCAGTAAGTATACTTATCGTGTCTCTTTGGTGATTTAGTTGGGATGTATACTATCATGTATCATAATCATATTCCAACAATAAAAGAATAAATAAATTAAGAGTAGAAAAATTGCATGTGCATGATTATTGCAATTATGGCGTGTTTCAATTTGTACTATATTACAGCATTCTCCACAACAAAGCTTAAATGGGCGTCCATGTTTAAGTGGTTTAGACATTGGATTTTGTATCAGAGGGTCCCACATTCGAATCCCCTTCGAACCCCCGAAATAGAGCATGCAATTCATGTCCTTCAGCAAGACTATTTTCTGCACAGTGCTGCGTGTACTTATTACCAGAGTACTGGTTCTACCCATAAAGTGGGCAGTTGGACTGTAAATAAATAGTTTTAAACTAAATCAAAATTATAACAAATGCTCTTGTGAAGAAAACTATATCATTTACATGGTGCTTTAACTTTCTTAGGCTTAAGTTATAGACAATATATGTTTCTGGGCTAAGGGGATTTCATTATGCCTGACGCATCGGTGTCAGTATAATGGAACGGCCGGATTCGGCCCCTGGGCACCTCATAAGTGCCCTTGTGCTATAATGATAAAAATGTCGCTGCATGGTATCTGCATAAATGCCAGGAAAATCTCATCCCATCTCATCCCAATATATGTTTCCACAATATCGGTGCCAACTCAAAATGTTAAAGGCGGATTTGTGACATCATGGAAATTTGGTGTTCATCCAGAAAATCTAAGGTCATGCTTTTGATAAATGTATCAGCGCTCCAGATAATTGTTTTCGGTCAATTAGTTTTTACAACACTATTTCTTTGACAAACTGTTTATTTCAATATCCGACCAGTTTCCTAGAAGCAACTATTGGGTTATCATACATGGTGATTTCTGCCCTAGCGCATCACGTGGCATACCTCTGATTTGTCTGCTGAATTCGGTAGGTGCTTAAGAACATCCGGTATATGGATGTGGGCGGTACCTTATGAATATATATTTCTTAAAATATTGTTGCCTCGTCAAAAATGCTCATTGGCTAAGTACCACTAATAAAATAAAGTTTTTAACAGTTCCACCCCCCCCCCCCCCTTTGTGTAAAAGAAATAAAGACCTAACGAAATTTATGTATAACATTAAGTTTTAAAATATGTACGATAGGAATTGGCTCTGTCCGTCGTTGAAGCTTTTCGTTATAATTTGATGGAAATCATGAAAGTGGGATTCAACTTTATTTTGTTGTGTTTTTTTTCATTTAAGACAACCGAGTTACGTCCCCTGGTAATCAACACGGACAATGTAGATAATTGATTTAACAGTCGTGTGAATTGTGCCATTTTGAGTTTGAAATAGTATACGACTCACATTCTTCTACGTCACGGATATTAACATAACACGTGATCCGGAAACTCCGCCCCCCTCCAGATACTGGATGTTCTTTAGAAAATTACGGCTGAATTCACATGTAATCGATACACCTATATTTTTTACCATGTAAGTTTTGCCCAACTGGTGTGTATATACATTTCTGCCTTGATAATTTTTACTTGTTTTGGTGTGGGGAAAACCATATAAATACAACAACGTGTCCAAAGACTATATTTATTAATATGATAACAACAAGGATGTTTACTAGTGGGGTTCTACCATCAGAATGAAGCTACGGTACATGTCAGGGTAAATACTATATAAATAGATTTGGTCTGGGACCCTTTCTGATTGGTAGTGAGGTCTCATACATATGCATAAGATATCGATTGTAAATCGTTTTCTACTTCTCCTAATCATTTTAGTACATGAGATTGTAATTTCAATACGTTTGACATCAACATCAATTCGAAAAAACGATAAAACGATGCTTATCTAGAGCACTGATGTATAGGTCAAAATGATGCTGAAACTTGTTTAAATGTTAGTTCTCATGTTTTAAAAATTATTATTTATTTTATAGTTACCATAACAATAACTCCTATGTTTAGAGTGACAAAATCATTACCAGGTAACAATTTTACCCAAAATGATAAATGATGCTATGCAAAGTTGATGTATTGTTTAGATGTGTAACCAAAATCACTTATCTCATTTGCAATAATAATTTAATTGATTTGATTTTGAAGTACATCAAAGAGACCAGTTATGATTACTATCGCAACTTTCAGCTATTTTAGTGGAGGGATAACCCAGACAAATGTCTGGGTTGAGCCACTGGCGAACCGCAGGTCAGCTAAAATCCCATCCCTTAGTAAGTCCTTCGCCCCAAATTTGACTCTCACCCGGGCGGCGGGAAGCTAAACATTCAGAGGCCATATATGCGCCAAATCGACCACTACACCTCACCACTACACCACAGACACCCTTCATGATAATTACTGCAGAGCAGAGCATCACAAAAGGCTTACAATAAAGTTAACATTTATCACTTGAAGTTCTCACATGAAACTGCATGAATTTTTTTATATGTTAACATAAATTTCTGAAATGTAATTGTATTTAGGTAAATGTATTTCAATGATGTATTATTATGTACTTTTATTTCTGAATTAATTCAAACCATTTCCGCACGAGGCCCATTTATTTCTTTATTGGGTTTTCCATCCCACCAAGATTGTTTCACTTATTTGGAGACGCTGTCCACTTAAAGCAGATGTAGTGCTGCCTTCACTGTGTATTGCATGCCTGACATAATGCTACACTCAATCACACCCGACACCAGACCTACCAGTCCTGAAACTACCCTTATATTTGAGGTTAGCAATGGAGCTATATTATATACTGAATTGTTGGTCATGTTTCTTACACTGATAAGTAATTAGGTACAGATGCGTTTCAAATAAATAAAATTGCCCTTTTAATAAAAAGTTGAATAGCTACAAAAAGAAACACAGGTCATTAGGAAATGTCATTTTCAAAAGAAATTGTTTAGCATTATTAGTGGTTAGCTCATACTGAGAAAGGAAATGCAATGTCATGTGTTTTAGCTCACCTGAGCTTTTGCTAATTAGGAGATGTACATTTGAATCACTGTTTGCATACATGTACGCGGAATTGCGGACTTTATTGCAATGGTAACAAAAACTAGTTCAGATAACGGAACTAGGATTGAATTTGTGGTCATTTATAGTCATCATTGGGGTATATTCAGCACACAATAGGACAAATCATGACATGTAGGCAAACTGTACCGACGACCAGTATTCGAGAAAACAACCAAATGTTTTTACGTTATAGTATAAGAATAATAAATATTTATCATCAGGTTAATGGTAATAGTCCGTTTGGGAAGGCAGGAGAGAAGCAGATGTGTGTTAATTTTCAGGATTCAGATATTATACATAGGTACGTTATGGGTAGTGCTAGTTTTGGGTCGCTTTGGGCGTCAGTCTGGTCAAAGTCACTGTTGCGAAGAATATATTTCACAATATTCTGCCAAAGTAGTGTTCTTTTTGTTTAAGTAAACATGTTCAGTAAGCCGAGAGACTGTAAGATAATAAATAAATGGCCGTTTCTTTTTAAAATATATTGAACAAATGGTAATGATTCCCTCATTTCGTTACCGAAGGGACATTATTATGACTTACACATTTACCTAATGTTACCTCCCTTCTTGGTGGGTATTTGAGGTTACGCGTCAAGGAATTAAATTTTTCTTTACTGAGGTCCAAACGTTTGAAATACCTTAAAGATGGTATCCGACAGTTTGGACCAAAATATCTTCATTATACAGCTTAGTAAACCATTGTTATTAGAACAGATCTCGTAAAACGTAAAATGCTGTTTATTGATGCCCTACACGGAAAATGGAACCGTAACGCCACAATCAACATAACAAACATGTATTTCCTAGGTGAGTCACGCTGCACAGTTAGCTATTTTTAAACCAAGAAAACCGATTTGACCACGAATATTTTAGTTCACCCACGTCATCTGCTGTGACGTCGATGTCTGATTTTAGTTCGATGTCTGTTTTTAGCAGGAATCCATATCGCACAATCACACGCACGCATACACACCGAGTGCAGCGATCAACCACGTTTTAGTGAAAATGACAATTTTACAATGTTTTACTTTGGTCTACATTTCTGTATTTCCAGGTTGCCTTTCATAATTCTTCCAAGGTGCAGGTGTACAACACAGTCAATCTGACCAGGATACGAACCGTCAAGTTGGTAGATAGGACCGCCAGGATCGCTTGTCATGGCGGACTGATGTACTCTGCTACTGAGCATGAAGATTATGAAGATGGCCCCTTGTATCTACACGACGTGAGTAGTGGCAGGAAGCTGAAGGAGATCTCCAAGGACATGTACGGCCGGCAACTGTTCTCTAACATCAAACACATCGCCGTGAACAGTTCCGGCGATCGAGTCTATGTGACTGACCACTTCAGAGGTCTTATATGTGTCGGCGTGGACGGGAGGCAGATATTCTCTCTCTCCAATCAGAATCTCGGACTGTCTTATGCTGTGGGTGTGGCCACTGACCATCACGGTCACGTGTTTGTGTGCGGACGGAGCTCACACAACGTAGTCAAAGTGACAGAGGATGGTCACGTGGTAGGTCAGATATTGTCAAAGAAAGATGGGATCACGTGGTGGCCACGCTGCCTCGGTTATGATGCGAGCAGGAGTCGGCTGTATGTCGGAGGGGTCAGTGATCAGCTTCTGATGGTGGAATGGAAGTGAAGTTTATATTAATTATTGCCGGACATTTTGTTTTCCATTTGTGTTTCTCCTTTTGTTGCTGATTGCGGCATTTTGTGAATTGGTGACTCGTTATAAAAGTGGAATTAAATCAACATTTTAGTAAAACAATCTTCCACCGACATTTTGTTTAGGACTAAAATGAAAGTTAAACGTGTGTTTGAAACTCTGTTCTTCTGTAAATGTTGCAGATAAGTATGTAGTTGATGTATTGTTGTATTTCCATTAAATATTTTGTACAAATGTTCCTATAATTAAAGATTATTTCAATTTAGTTTGATGTTTTCATCTCAGTTCGCCATGTTTGTATATTTTACATCAGCATCAAAACAATTACGTCATTAAGCATAACACTATGACATTATCACATGCGGATTATACGCAAAATAAAAAAGAACACACACAACGTCATCAATGGATTACTGTAGTGCTAAATAATTGGCATTAGTGTCTTCAGAAGATTTCTTCAGAATTTAATCAATTTTCAATTAAACATTCATAATACTACTCGCATTTTGGTTTACTGCAAGTGTTAGCATTCGTGTCACATGTAGTGGTATGTGTATGTCCGGCAGTTGTTATATAAACAATCGGCAATAGATTTTCAATGTTATTTTGTTGAAACAATTGTAGCTGTGACCAGCATGGCGTCAATTTTAGTATATAATGTATAGTATCTAGTTAGTATATAATATTCGTAATAAATAAACTTTACAGACAATTAATACAGTTTTTTTTCAATTAGAACTCTGCCTGTTTTATTTAAAATCAAATATCAGTGACAATGTTGTAAAATAAAGAAACATATTGGGTAGATCTGTGACATGTAGTCCAGCCGTTTTCGGTAAAAATATGGAGGAATTGTTCAAATTCGGTTAAAAGCACCTAATTTTGCACAAAGTTAGCTTTTGATGTACCTTTTGAAATGTGATAGAGACCTATTTGATATCTTTCCAATATGGCCGCTTTTTTCAAGATGGCCGCCATAATTCAGGAACATGCTGCTATTCGAAGATTTTCATCGTATAGTTACAATTTTGGAGTCTATACCTATATTTTCAAGGATGTTCTAAACATTAAAAGCAAATGTAAGCACATCAGACAAACATTTAAGGAGCAAACGGCCTTTTTGTTACAGATTTTTTTCAAGATGGCCGCCAAAAATCTGGAAAATGCTTCTTTTTGAAGGATTTTGATCGTATAGTTACAATTTTGGAGTTTTTACCTATATATTCAAGGATGTTCTAAACAATGAGCATAAAAAGCACAGGACAACAATATTTTACCAGAAAATGCCCATTTAAATTCTGAAATAAGTCAAACATATTGAAAAATTGCTCTAAATGTTGTTGTTATCTGTCTCAAATGGCTCTAAAGCTCCATATATTATGTGCTCAAAAATTATAAAATGATGCTACATTAGTATTTAATAGATGAAATCATTTACCACAATAACATCTATTAATTATGTTGTCATAATGTATGCAGTGTTGTCATAATGTTTGCAGTTCATTTACTGCCCTAATGTTTTAGTTCACTCTATACTCACAAGGAATTGTTTATATTTTTTGTCATTCACCAGGGGAGCTTTATGTTACTGAGCACATGGCTAATATTTTGACAAAAAAGTAATTTTGCTTTTCGGAACAGGTACCATATGAATATTTCCTAAAATGTGTTCTTACTAACTGTTCATTCATGCATAGATTTAGACGGCATATCAAAAGGGTGGGAAATGAACAATATAGTGATTTTGTGAAGGAACGGCTAGAAGACAGAACCAAAAGTCTGACAGACCCTATCAAAAGAAACAAATTTCCTCTATTCAGCAGCCAGTCTAACCGCAAAGTGTCAAAGGAGGAGCAACGAATTGCATCATTGAAACGAGATTGTTCTCTTTTCTCTAAACTGTATGTGTCTTGCCAAGTCAGAGATGGGGATATTGATGAGTTTTTCCGCCATGAGAATCAGTCGAGTCCACCATCATTGTCACAGGGTGGGAAACTTCGACATGGAACCAAAGCTGATCTTCTCCCATTCCTTACACAGCATAGTACTAGCGGATCAATGTACTACTGTTAGCTGTCCAGAGGGCAAGCAAATTATGTCCACAAAAGGAGAATTGGTCCTTTGCAACCCCTAGAGGGACAGTATTGATCAAATATCTCCATGCTCCCATGAGGAAGCAGACACAAGGTTTCTTCTCCATGCAAAAGATGCTGTTCAACATGGTTGTGAGAGGATCATGATCAGAACTGTGGACACTGATGTAGTAGTGTTAGCTATAGCATTATGTCTTCCAATTCATGCAAGTGAACTGTGGATCAGCTTTGGGGTTGGGGACAACTTCAAATATATCCCTGTACACACCATTGCTGGTTCTCTAGGTCCAAAGTGTGGAGCTCTGCCTATGTTTCATGCCTTCAGCGGGTGTGACAACACATCCTCCTTTGCTGGTAAAGGGAAGAAATGGGAGACGTGGCAAATATGTGAAAGTGTAACTAAGGTATGCAGATCTTGGGAATGTACCAACCCTGGAGAGAATTGACCAGCACATGGCATACCTTGAGCAATTTGTTGTTCTGCTTTATGACAAAACAAGCACAGCCACATCAGCTGATGAAGCGAGAAAAGATCTCTTCACCAGGAAGGGCAGGTCTATTGATCTCATGCCACCAACTTCTGCTGCTCTCTACCAGCATGTCAGAAGAGCATTTTATCAAGCGGGTCATGTTTGGGGCCAGTCACTTCTTCCCAATCCCGTGTTACCTTCACCTGTTGAATGGGGTTGGATGAAAGGACCTGGGAATGCATTGGAACCCTATTGGTCAGATCTGCCTCAAGCATCAGTTTCCTGTATGGAATTCCTGAAATGAGGATGTGTCAAAGGCTGCAGAGAAAGATGCAAGTGTGTGAAAGCACAACTAGCATGTACGGCTCTGTGCAAATGCGGGGGTGATTGTGACCGTGTGTGATTAGACTGTGTACATAAATTAGTCATATCAGTACTGCACTAGCAATTGATGGTTACAATGATAAGACCTTTTTTGGGATTAAGTTAATATAAAACTCTTTATATTGAGTTAATAAAACACTGTACTTATGGATGACATTCAAATACATTTTTTACTTTGCGTTAAAATTACGGAACAAATATGATTACAGCCGGTTTAATATTTTTGTAGGCAATTTCTGTAACAAAAAGTCCATTTGCTCATTAAATATTTGTCTGATGTGCTTACGTTTGCTTTAATGTTTAGAACATCCTTGAAAATATAGGTTTAGACTCCAAAATTGTAACTATACGATGAAAATCCTTTTAAAAGCAGCATTTTCCAGATTTTTGGCGGCCATCTTGAAAAATTTCTGTAACAAAAAGGTCATTTGCTCCTTAAATATTAGTCTGATGTGCTAATATTTGCTTTTAATGTTTAGAACATCCTTGAAAATATAGGTTTAGACTCCAAAATTGTAACTATACGATGAAAATCCTTCAAATAGCAGCATTTTCCAGATTTTTCGCGGCCATCTTGAAGAAATTCTGTAACAAAAAAGCCGTTTGCTCCTTAAATGTTTGTCTGATGTGCTTACATTTGCTTTAAATGTTTAGAACATCCTTGAAAATATAGGTTTAGACCCCAAAATTGTGAATATACGGTGAAAATCCTTCAAATAGCAGCATTTTCCAGATTTTTGGCGGCCATCTTGAAAAAAAGTGGCCATATTGGAGAAATATCAAATGGGTCTCTATCACACTTCAAAAGGTACATCTCAAGCTAACTTTGTGCATAATTTGGTGCTTTTAACCGAATTTGAACATTTTTTACTGAAAACGGCTGGACTAATGTTGATTAAGAAGATAAATGTATTGTTCAGTGCTTCTAAAGAGATGTGGCCAGTTTATAATTCAAATCGAAATTGATCATGCATTCAGTTATGTTAATTGCATAAACAATTTCGGCTAGGGCAATATATGTACGCGGAATTGTATATAAAGCTAGAATTTGTACAGTTGTTACAGTTAAAATATTGATTGTCTCTATAGGACTTCATAAACACGGGCATTTATGTGCTGTCCAGAGGCATACACCCGCCCCCACTTGGACATTTATAGAATGTTTGTAGGTGCGTTTTCCAAACTATCTCTGAGTGGAGTGGGGTGTATTCAATAATATTGCATTTAAACATTTAGTAACATTTTATGTCAAGATAATGTGTAAGAAGTACATGTTTCTATTGTGTGTCAACTGTTTTGATTCCATAATCCATGTTTATTCAAGAATACCTGCTTGTATGTAACAATTCTGTTTTACCTAGCATTGCATATCCCAAATTGTGCATGATTCCAAGAGCGGATCTAGGATTTTACACTGGGCGGGCGAGAATTTTCTTCAAATGTTTGAACGATCTCATTTTATTACTTGTGTATTTCTTTACACGCCAATGGCATATACTACATATAGAATACATAAGATGACCCTTCAAGGTGTTATCCGGCAGTTTGGACAAAAATATCATTTTCTCAAATAACCAAGTCATTGTTACCTGAAAAGATCCTACAAAATGCTGCTTATTGATTTACCCTAGATCAGTGTAATCATTGAAACATAAATCCTCAGTTCTCATCGCAGGTATTTCCTATCCGAGACATGCTGCTGAGATAGGTATTTTTAACTAAGAATACCAAGTGACCACTCAATTTTGAGATAACGTTATATGGTCATCCGCGTAATACGCTCTGACATTGATATCTTTTTTAGCAGACATCCCGTCGTGTTTATTTATAGATTTGGAATTATTGAACATTTAGAGTGTTTTATCACGAGTTTTGCTAACAATATATGCAGTCTTCAAAGCCGTCTTTACTTACACTAAAGTATGAATTTATGCAAAAATTATGTCCCGATTTCCCGAAGCAGTGTTAATGTATTGTGACATGAATTTGATGTAGGCAAACTGTTGGTACCACCTTTAAAGATAACATTAATGATGTATTCGAATGTTTGATGAAAAAAGTTTTGGCTAAAATCCAAGAGCAGCGTTGTTTATATGTGAATAAACCATTGTTTCCTGAATAGGGCCTATGCTGATTAACCATTTAAAATATCGTACCAATAATGGCTATTTGAATTGTATATTGTTGTTAGAACAGCTTAAACTAGTAGATGTCTTAGATGATTGGTACATCGAATAGAATATAATAATAGCTGTTATTATGTACGTGTATTTGAATGTAGAATGTAAAACCTGTGTTTGATAGAGATGCCAATATATATCATTTATTTGCTTTGATTATTTTCTGTTCTTTAAGTAGCTAAACTAATATCTATACCTATATATAATAAACTATTTAATCTATGCTTTTGGTCATTCTGTCTGTAAAATCCCCATAACCTCCAAATCAGAAAAAGTGTCAGTTTGCTTTAACTAAGCCTAGCGATATTTTCCAAACACTAAATACTGCTAGGGGTAAAAGGTGATGCATTATAAATTCCACAGTACACAGTAAGGCTAAAACACACAATAATAAATATATTATATTTATATATATATATAAATATTGAAGTTATTTACGAAAAGTATAACTGAAAGAAAACAATATATCAAATTTCGATCAACAGTTTATGTAAACGTGTGGCGAGTATTATTATAACAGTCTGATACTGTTTAAAAATTACCTATGAACATTTTTACATTCAACTTTTGTATAGTAACAGTTCCGGCCTACTATGAAGGTTCGTTCTTTGTTTTCAACCACATCGTGAACGCGTGACGCACATACGATGTACGATCTTTTTATGTAGGCATTACACTTGCAGATCAACATAAGAATGGCTAGTGAATTAATATTTCGTTTATCTAATTATTTTTACCAAATAAATTACAGTCATTTAGTTACTCTGTTGTAATACATCAAATTCAATCTCATAGGGTTTAATAATGTCATGTATAGGACGAAATGACGTCATGCCTGCAATGTATAAAACATAACAACGTCGTAACAGCAATGTATAGGGTATAATAATGTCATGACAGCAATGTATAGGACATAATAACGTCGTGCCAGCAATGTATAGGGCATAACAACGTCATGACAGCAATGTATAGGACATAATAACGTCGTGTCAGCAATGTATAGGGCATAACAACGTCATGGCAGCAGTGTATAGGACATAATAACGTCATGACAGCAATGTATAGGGCATAATAACGTCATGGCAGCAATGTATAGGGCATAATAACTTCATGACAGCAATGTATAGGACATAATAACGTCATGACAGCAATGTATAGGTCATAACAATGTCGTAACAGCAATTTATAGGGTATAATAATGTCATAACAGCAATGTATAAGAAATAATAACGTCGTGCCAGCAATGTATAGGGCATAACAACGTCATGACAGCAATGTATAGGGCATAACAACGTCATGACAGCAGTGTATAGGACATAATAACTTCATGACAGCAATGTATAGGACATAATAACGTCATGGCAGTAATGTTTAGGGCATAATAACTTCATGACAGCAATGTATAGGACATAATAACGTCATGCCAGCAATGTATAGGGCATAACAATTTCGTAACAGCAATTTATAGGGTATAACAACGTCATGACAGCAGTGTATAGGACATAATAACGTCATGACAGCAATGTATAGGGCATAATAACGTCATGGCAGCAATGTATAGGGCAAAATAACTTCGTGACAGCAATGTATAGGACATAATAACGTCATAACAGCAATGTATAGGGCATAATAACGTCATGAAGCAATTATAGGGCATAACAATGTCATGACAGCAATCTATAGAACATAATATCTTCATGACAGCAATGTATAGGGCATAATAACGTCATGACAGCAGTGTATAGGACATATTAACGTCATGACAGCAATGTATAGGGCATAATAACGTCATGACAGCAATGTATAGGGCATAACAACATCTTGACAGCAACGTAATGGACAAATTAACGTCATGACAGCAATGTATAGGTTATAATGACGTCATGACAGCAATGTATAGGTTATAATAACGTCATGACAGCAATATATAGGGCATAGTATGGTCTAACAAATTATCCCCTTGTAAATAAAAGTGTTGTGAGACGATCCCTACTATTGCTACTTTCGACTTCGGCTGCTTGTGAAATGAAAATCGTGAATGAAAAACACATCGAAATTTTTAAAAAAATGTTTATTTGGTAAGTTTTCGTAATATTTTACCAGTTTTAATAGAATATATGTGTATATCTTACCTGTTTCTTTCGCATTTTGCCGAAAAAACGAGCTGTCAAAATGTATTTATCGTCTGTTTACAAATATTGTGACGTCACGGCAAATTCGCGTGCGCAAACGGCGTCTATGTAAAAATCCCCGAAAACTTGTTTGCCACGAAAACTTGTTAGTCAACCATAATATTTAACGTCACGACAGCAATGTAAAGGGTTGGAGATTGTGGTGTGTGATAGGGGGTGTGATGAGGTGAGTGTGTGAGAGAGTGGGTGTGAAAGTGTGGGTGTGTTTCCGAATGTGTGGTGAGGGTTTACGTGGCTGTGAGAGTAGGTGTGAGGATTAGGTGTGTGAGAGTTTCGTTGGGTGTGAACGTGTGGATGTGAAAATGCGAGAGAGTGGTTGAGTGTGTGTGGGTAGGTGTGAAAGTGGGAGTTTGTGAGTGGATTATGGAAAAATAAGGGCGTTTTACTACATTTGGAATGCAACCTACAAGTTCTAACAAAACTAAAATTAAGTTGTTTTGAACAAAGGGAAAATTCGAAAAATACCATTATGTATGCTACAAAATATAGTTATATTTATGAAATCATCTTTGTGAAACATAATTCTAACTCTCACAAATCCCACCCATACTCTAACCAAAACGCTGACCCGACTCAATCCACATTCCACCCGCACTCTCACCAACATCCCGACCCACACTCTCACTCCACATCCATCCCGCACTCTCACCAACATCCCGACCCACACTCTCACTCCACATCTATCCCGCACTCTCACCAACATCCCGACCCACACTCTCAATCCACATCCCACCCGTACTCTTACCAACATCCCGACCCACACTCTCACTCCACATCCCACCCGCACTCTCACCATATCCCGACCCATACTCTCACTCTACATCCCACCCGCACTCTTACCAACATCCCGACCCATACTCTCACTCCACATCCCACCCACACTCTCACCAACATCCTGACCCACACTCTCACTCCACATCCCACCCGCACTCTCACCAACATCCCGACCCATACTCTCACTCCACATCCCACCCGCACTCTTACCAACATCCCGACCCACACTCTCACTCCACATCCGACCCGCACTCTCACCAGCATCCCGACACACACTTTCACTCCACATCCCACCCGCACTCTCATCAACATCTCGACCACACTCTCACTCCACACCCCATCCGCACTCTCACCAACATCCCGACCCATACTCTCACTCCACATCCAACCCGTACTCTTACCAACATCCCGACCCATACTCTCACTCCACATCCCACCCGCACTCTTACCAACATCCCGACCCACACTCTCACTCCACATCCCACCCGCACTCTCACCAACATCCCGACCCACACTCTCACTCCACATTCCACCCGCACTCTCACCAACATCCCGACCCACACTCTCACTCCACATCCCACCCGCACTCTCACCAAAATCCCGACCCACACTCTCACTCCACATCCCACCCGCACTCTCACCAACATCCCGACCCACACTCTCACTCCACATCCCACCCGCACTCTCACCAACATCCCGACCCACACTCTCACTCCACATCCCACCCGCACTCTCACCAACATCCCGACCCATACTCTCACTCCACATCCTACCCGTACTCTAACCAACATCCCGACCCATACACTCAATCCACATCCCACCCGCACTCTTAACAACATCCCGACCCACACTCTCAGACTCACACCAGACTCACATCCTTGAATCACGCACAGTTTTATAATCAGACTCGCACCCAGAATAACATTGAATGACTCACAGTCTCACACCCAGACCCACACCCAGACTCAATATCTCTCACCTTTAATCACACAGTCTCGCATCCAGACCCACACCCAGGCTCACAATTTCTCAACTTTATTCGCACAGTCTCACACCCAGACCCACGCCTTTTTAAGAACCAAACGAGATCTACTTCTTTTCCCACAATCCTAATATTTAAATAATAAAGATATGAGTATACAGTGCGACAAGTACCCCGAATTGCCACAATCTACATCATAAATTATATAAAATGTCAAAACCTTAAAAGAAACAACCAATTAATGGATAATTTGCATTACTATTAAGTGGCAGGGATGGGAGATAAATCCAGATGGTATAGATATGAAAGTCGTTTGAATTATCTCCCTTGGTAAACCGAACGTTTTCAACTAAATAGCTCGGAAAAGTAATAATAATTTTGTGGCAAAACTACAGGACTGCAAACATCGTTTATAAGTTGTTTTGGCATTTCAAGCTTTATTGTAAATTATAAATACTAGTAAATAATGCGTGCATGGATATTTCTCAATGTATGTTAGTACTTTCACCTCATTTTTTTGTTTCAGACAAAAAATCTATGACAGATCAAAATTAATTTCAATTGCACGATTATATAAAACTAAGGGCCTATGGCTTTGTTTGTTCTATAGGTTTGATGTACTGACTGAGTATAAAACATAAAAATCATATCGGTTTTAGCAAATGTGCACTATCATTGTATCAAGACTTGCATTTACGACAGATCTGTGCATATGTATGTTTGTGTTATATACTAATCCTAGTATTTACTAAAGACAAAAAAGAAAGTAATTTAGTAGCACTAGTACTGGAGATGCTACTTTAAACAATCTTATTTGAGCCCAAAGGCAGAATATTAAGCATGAATCGACAGACCTTATGAAACGTTATAATACATGTATGCGATGAAAGGTGTGTGTGTGGTTTAAAAAAGTTTCTCTAGTATTATTGTCCAACGTCACAACTAGCGGAAAATATTACATATTCAATTTAAAACCTACCTATATATTAACCGTTCTAAAAACAACAGAAATCTTCAACAACATGTACTAGTAAGGGTCTTATGATAAGCGATAGAACAGGACTTATGTCAGTTAAAATTATATAACAATACAGAATATATATATGCTGATTGTAAAACCTGTTCGTACCAAGGAACCAACCATCGTTGTCTCCATATATCTGTTTATTCATGAACGATTTTCTTTTATATCCACTAAGTCTCTAACATTCTGGACTTATATATCCATTTGTGCAATTCACTTAACTTTCTGTTAATTTGTTGATATTTAAAAAAAAATTATACAAATGACATCTTGCTTAAGTCGTATTTAACAATCAAAACACTGTTTTAGTAGCAATTTCCATGCAAAGTGGCAGATTCTTATTTACTTCCTTAAAGATGTTGCCTTAATAAAAGGAACATTCCAGCAGTATATTATTCTTCTATACATATCATCCTGTTAGACAAGTAGCCAAAAATAACAGATTGATTCTACTACTACTACTACTGCTACTACTACTACTACTACTACTACTACTACTACTACTACTACTACTACTACTACTTCTGCTACTACTTCTACTACTACTACTTCTACTGCTACTACTACTACTACTACTACTACTACTACTACTACTACTACTACTACTACTACTACTACTACTACTACTATAACAACTACTACTACTACTACCACTGCTTCTGCTGCTACTACTACTACCACTACTACTTCTACTGCTGCTTCTACTACTACTACTACCACTACTACTTCTACTGCTGCTACTACTACTACTACTATTACTGCTGCTACTTCTTCTTCTTCTTCTACTTTCACTTCTACTACTACTACATCTGATACTTCTACTTCTACCACAACAATCCATTTCGAAAAAAAAACCCCACCCACCCCACCCCACTAAATCTAAATGGTCTACCTACATTCAAATAAACTTTTATGTGGTTCGCATATGGTTTGTTTTAATGAATAAAAAATTAGTTTAATAGTATAATTGAGGAAAATAATTAGTTCAATAGGCAATTCAGGGAAGATGCATCGGGATGCTTAAGTTAAGTACTCGATGTCAATAATAATAACATGACTCTATAGTGTTTTCTTTATATAAACCAGTATAGCAGAAGATATAGAGGAGCTATAGTGTTTTGAGGCAAAAATATAAACACTGTTACATTAATATAACATATGAAAAATGGATATGTAAAAAGAACATGTAGAATGAAGAATGTTGAAGAATAAGTAAGAACGAAAGCATAAGGGAGGAAAGAAAAATAATGAAAGGAAGGAATTGTGATTGGGGAATGAAGTATAGGAAACAAACTAATTATAAGCAGATAAATAAGCCAAAAACAATGGAAGGCATGGAATGAAGGAATGTTTAAAAGACAAATAAGGAAAGAGTGAAGAAGGAAAGAAGTACAGTTAACAGGATGACTATTATCTTCCCCTCACCCAACCACCCCCACCCACGACAGCAAAACCTGAAATCATCATCAAAATCCTTTCTTGCTATCTGGAAAACATTAAATATTTTAAGAACATTGAATCTACTTAACTAAAATAAAACCCAACTTGGATTCAACAATACACGATTTATTTTTCACTGTTAAACCATCCAAACTAAATTAAGTTCAAACAGAAGAAGTAGCTGGATATAAATAACACAGTTCCCTCCCCTGATTATCTACATCTTCCATTACGGCGTGGTGAAATAGCATCTTGTTGTATAAGTAATAAAATAGAAAAAAAGACTTTATATAATAAAACTATAAAAAACACTTGTTATATACATGTAATTATTGTCACGAACACAAACTTTATTGTGGGGACACCCGTGGCAGAGCGGTTAAAGTCGCCAACGTGACACTCCCCAGCCACTCACCGTGTGGGTTCGAGTCCTGGTCGGGGCAAGAACTTTCATATGGAGATGTTTTCCAGCTAACCTGCGGTGCGCCGGGGGATTTACCCAGACATATGTCTGGGGTCTTCCTCTACCAATAATGAGCTGGATGTCACAAACATGACCATAATTTTGTTTGTGCCATGTAAAACGAAAAAAAAACTATAAAAAACGTGTTCGATCTTATCTATAACAACATATATTCACATTGTTCATAATACTCAATATATAATTAAACGAAATGATGAATAGTTAATATTTTAGGTCCTGTAAACTTATTCGTCAAATGCTGGGTTTTGCAGGGATTCGGAAAAAGAACAAATTGATTTAAACTATAAAGAACATCGGAATCAGAAGTATATTTTATTGCTTCGTAGGAGTGTTGGGGATGAATCTAAAATACATATATAGACAAGAAATGGCGCTTGCATAATAAAAAATGAACTGAATTGTAGAACTAATTGTACTATGCATTAAAATTTAGCACTTAACATTCAAAGGAACAAAACTTATCAGAGCAAGAAAATGTTATCACTTGTGAAGTCTGTTTGCTTATGACGAGCAAGTAATAAGTATTGTTATTCTACCTCTGACAGATTCATTGTCAGGGTATGGGATAGGGTGTGGTAAACTGACGCCATTTTGCATGACAAAATCGACACATATTTTTTTACTGTGTCGTCTACATTCTTTAAGATAACAGTCTCTGTATATATGTTATATTGTGTATTATATTACACATGTATACTTGTCTTCACTTCAATTATTTATGACCAAGGATTAGATAATTAATTCATATCAAAATTTTCTTTTATGGGTAATCTTAAGAAATACCACCGCCCACACTATCCCACTGCCAAGATTAGAGAACACAGCTTGCCCTAGGCCAGACATAAAACTTTTGTCCGAAATAAAACCATTCTCTTAATATTGCAACTTTGATATATTTCGGAGAAATTCACGTGACAATGGCACTTATCATTAAACATCTGTAGCCTTTCTGAGACTGGGTACCTGATGTACCCTCTGGTATTATAACAAACCCATCAATACAGACATTCAACAAAACAAACACATTTGACTGCCAATACTATTTTAAAATGCCAGACAATTACATAACTGATCATGACTTTATTCTATCTTCCTTAAACAAAAATTGAATTTTTAAAACATTTAAATATTATTGTACCAAGCACCTAATGCAAAAACGGTTTTAGCTATATATCACCTACCAGGGGAAATTAATTTCCATTCAATTCAATTCAATAATGTCAAACAAGAAAATAATAACATACTGTGTGAAAGTTATTATTTCTACATGGCAATACTATTGACATATACACAAAACATATAATAATGTTTCAATGTGAAGGCTTTAGATTTAGGTATTGATGTAAATTTACTGATATTTCTTGTTATTGCTATGCTTACCCTGTCAGACAAGTCAGTAGTATAAAGACACGGTATTGATGGCAGATCTATTGCCTGAGATGGTATTATATAGCTTCGAGCAGTATAATATGGTATCCAAAAATGGTCTGGACAGTATATTATTGTCTGAGGGGTATAATATAGCTTCGAGCAGTATAATATGGTATCCAAAAATGGTCTGGACAGTATATTATTGTCTGAGGGGTATAATATAGCTTCGAGCAGTATAATATGGTATTCATAAATGGTCTGGACAGTATATTATTGTCTGAGGGGTATAATATAGCTTCGAGCAGTATAATATGGTATCCCTAAATGGTCTGGACAGTATATTATTGTCTGAGGGGTATAATATAGCTTCGAGCAGTATAATATGGTATCCATAAATGGTCTGGACAGTATATTATTGTCTGAGGGGTATAATATAGCTTCGAGCAGTATAATATGGTATACATAAATGGTCTGGACAGTATATTATTGTCTGAGGGGTATAATTTAGCTTCGAGCAGTATAATATGGTATCCATAAATGGTCTGGACAGTATATTATTGTCTGAGGGGTATAATATAGCTTCGAGCAGTATAATATGGTATCCATAAATGGTCTGGACAGTATATTATTGTCTGAGGGGTATAATATAGCTTCGAGCAGTATAATAGGGTATACATAAATGGTCTGGACAGTATATTATTGTCTGAGAAGTATAATATAGCTTCGAGCAGTATAATATGGTATCCATAAATGGTCTGGACAGTATATTATTGTCTGAGTGGTATAATATAGCTTCAAGCAGTATAATATGGTATCCATAAATGGTCTGGACAGTATATTGTTGTCTGAGGGGTATAATATAGCTTCGAGCAGTATAATATGGTATCCATAAATGGTCTGGACAGTATATCATTGTTTGAGGGATATAATATAGCTTCGAGCAGTATAATATGGTATCCATAAATGGTCTGGACAGTATATTATTGTCTGAGGGGTATAATATAGCTTCGAGCAGTATAATATGGTATCCATAAATGGTCTGGACAGTATATTATTGTCTGAGGGGTATAATATAGCTTCGAGCAGTATAATAGGGTATACATAAATGGTCTGGACAGTATATTATTGTCTGAGAAGTATAATATAGCTTCGAGCAGTATAATATGATATCCATAAATGGTTTGGACAGTATATTATTGTCTGAGTGGTATAATATAGCTTCGAGCAGTATAATATGGTATCCATAAATGGTCTGAACAGTATATTATTGTCTGAGGGGTATAATATAGCTTCGAGCAGTATAATATGGTATCCATAAATGGTCTGGACAGTATATTATTGTCTGAGGGGTATAATATAGCTTCGAGGAGTATAATAAGGTATACATAAATGGTCTGGACATGCATATTATTGTCTGAGGAGCCATAGTATAGAGAGTGGTATAATATGGTATACATGGCATGGACAGTTAAATATTGCTTGACGGGTATAGCTTAGGATAGTTTATTTCAGTCCTGGTATGGTATATTATGGTATGAAGAGGCATACTATTGTCTACGAGTAGAATACTATGGTTTTAGAGCATGGTCTTAGGGCAGTATATTATGGTCTTAAGACATAATAATACATGTATGTCCTGGACAATATAAATGGCCACGGGGTAGTGTAATAGTGCCCTTAAACAATATATTATAATATAATACATATATGCCATAGGATCTAAAAATGAGAGATGGCCGGAAAAGGTATAATCTAGCGTGAGGGTGTATAGTATGGCAGTAAAAGTTTAGGTACAAGAACTGCTTACTGTGGGTATGAAGATTTGCTTCTAACACTTTTTTGTCTTAACATAAAGCTGATTATGAGAGCAGCAGAAAGATATACCTGTAGACCTAGGATGTGATCTGGCATCTATTGACCTGCCAATAGAGGTAACATGACCTGATAATGACATATACTGGCTGGATGGGTTCTGAGCCCACTTGAGGATGTGGTAAGAATAAAAGCATCTCCAAAATAGCGACCCTACCTAGCATGGTATATTATCACGAATGTCATGGCACTTCACATTTTATGACATTGCCCCCAACAACAGTGCAAGAATTGGAGAGATTTTTCAACCAAGAGTTAAGAAAGTGGTAAGGTGTTCGGTGTTCTTGTTCTTGAGTCTTTACACAGTTAGTCTGTACAGAAAATATAATGAGCTGAAGATGCCATATCCTTAGTTGTCCAATAATTCAAGGTAGAAAATATAGACTAGCAAGATAATCATTCAGACTGGACAGATCGTGTCAATCAGCACAACAGTACACAATGCAGAAAGTATGTTCTGTCTTTATCTTCAAGACACCATTGACAACACATGCATGGATGCCAAGCTCTAGGAACAGGTCGTTTACAGCAGTGAAGCAAGGTACAATGTAAAGAAAGAAAAAGGCCAAGTTCTTTTAGTTTTTACTGACCTTTTTGAGGACAAAAGAAAGAAACATGGGCGGCCACTGTGAATGATCCTTCCAGAATCCTTTTTGTGAAAGCAGAGCAGAAAGCAGCAACATTATCCCCAAGTCCATCAAGCTGGCGTCTACTTGCCAGCGATGAGTATACATGTACTATGGCCTGAGAGTCTATACTCCTGTCCAAGATGGGTATAGGACGGCCTAAGAGGATAATATCTTGGATGATCTCAGTAACACATTGCCTGCAATGAGTAAACTATGTCCTAAGAGGGTATAATTTTGCCTGATTTGGGAATGGGATGGTCTTATAGGGCGTCATCTTGCCTGATTTGAGTATAGGTTGCCCTGAAAGAGTAATATTTTGCCTAAGATGGGTATACCTTCGAATAAGAGGGTATAAGTTTGCCTGATTTGTGGATACTTTGGCCTGAGCGGTTATACTTTTGACTAATTTGGAAATAGTATGGGCTGAGAGGGTACAATAGAGCCGAGTGGATATTCTTTGGAGTAATATGGCATAAACTTACCTAATAGGTGTGTAATTTGGTCTGAGTGGAAACAATCAAGATGTATGACAAAGTCTGAGGATTGTAAAATATGGTCTGAGGGGTGTACAATATGGTCTGATGGACATATAGTATGGTCTGAGTGGGGTATAGTATGGTCTGAGGGGAGTATAGTATGGTAGGGGTAGTGTGGTCTGGGGAGGTATATAGTATGGTCTGAGGGGTATGTAGCATGGTCTCATGGGTGTATTGTATGGTCTGAGGGGCATGCATTATGTAATCTTGCACTGGTCACTTATATTTTCCACTAGTGGTATACTCAGGCCCATTTCTCAAAACTTTCCCCAATGACTGTGAGTCATTTCATTCATGCTACAGGACATGAGACGAAAATTGGTAAGTGTGTCTAGTATTAATCAATTAGTGCCAGAAGATGATTATTCAAAAGACAGTCAGTAAGGAGTTATTTAGTTACCTGTAGGGTTTACAGCTAGGTGCAATAAATAAATATTGTGTATCAAACTGCTTAGTTCAGAGTGGTAAAGCATTTGCTCAAAACTTCATTTAGTAAGGTTAAAAATACCTTGTCTGGGACACTTGTTGGTCTGTTGGTACCTTTCCTTTGACATATGGTTGTACCTTAAACACATAATGCAAAAAATAACATGTTTTAATTTCATTTTTATTTTCATCATCTGAGAATTGCAAAACAGTTATGCCAGAAAATCTTAATAAATATGTAATATAATTGATAATTTTAGAATTTCATCAAATAATGACAATTGGCTTTATTCTTGTTTACTGATGCATCACATGTATATGGAGCAAATTGATTGGCATTAACACAAAACTAACAAGAAATGGCCAAGTACCTATTTATAATAATCATGAACATAAAAGTGGCAACATACTGCAGTGTTGTATCTTGGTCAAATTCCTCCTCTTCGATCCAAAGTTACCAAAGCAATCTTAAAAAAGTGTTTTATTTACATATCACCTTTTATAAACATATATGCACGGCCTTGAAATAGTAATGTAACAACTGATTACATCATAAGATTATTTAAAATCCTAATTAATTAATGGTTGTTTTTCATTTTTTATTTGTGATACCATTTAATTATTAATGCACTTTGCATAAAAATATCTAGATACAGATCAAACTGATAAAACCAATATGCATCAAAATGATGATAAAGACAAGGTGTAGATTAAGCCTGCATACGGTACAAATGACAAGTTCTTGACATAGGCTTGGTTTCCTCAAAATGATCGACTTAACATCTGAAAAAGAAAAAAAAATACAATGTTTAAAAACATATTAATTTCCTCTGAACAATGACATACCTCACATGATTAGCAAACTTTGCAGCCCTAAACTGGATACTAATCTAATGTATTTAAACATAAAACAATGAAAAGTACTTAGTAGCTGAGCATAGATCTGTTTATCAGAAGGCATTTTAAAGAACCCATTTTGAAGTAATTTGATTATCTTATCCTAACTGCTAATTTATGATTTTTATATGACACAGGGGGGATAAACTTATAATTATTGCCTATATTGGCATCAAGCTCGTCACAAAGATAAAATATATCGTTAATATTCAATGCTAGAGAATAGAACAGTTGGTGTGAAAACGTACGCGTTAAGTTTATTCATCAAAAAATAAATAGAATGATACTTGCAAGACAAATCTACAATTGCTGCCAATGTTAACTTTAAACTTTCAAACTTCTCGCTGAATTGTGATAATTTAAAATCGCATATTTTCGGCTACAATTTGCATGTTTTTAGAGTTATCTCCCTTGCCGTGCCAACAATCGGAACTCCTCGGGTAATTCCGTTCTCGGGACGATGATTCGTGAATTATCCGAGGTGTTCCGATTGGCGGTGTCAAGTTACTAAATAGTCATTCGCTAACGAGGCAGCCACTTCCGTGTTTTAAACAAAAAGGTGAATTAGTCGGCCTAATAGTGTATTTGTATTATATATTATTCCTTTGCCGGAACTTTAACATAAATACGCTGAAGTAACATCTTGTGCCTGTGATTGTGTTAGAATAGTTCAAAGTGACATTCTAGGAACCAGCATTTTCGGCAAGATCGAGTGTTTCATTTGGACTTGGGATGGCTTGTCGGTAATATAGGTGCAAATTCTTCTGGGTTGTAGCAGGATCCACTAGTGGTCCAATCCAAGTCAATATGTTCTGTAGTGGGAAATAAGACGCTTTACATCTTTTGGTCTTTTTAATGTACTGCAAGTCGTAAATGCATTCAGCTAAATTTCTTGCCTGTGGATAGTTTCCACATTAGTAAAGATCCCGTATCTTGGCAGCCATCTTTGCTTAGCAACAACCGCGCACCAGGCTGCGCAGAGGAGAGCACTCACGATGTAAATATGTTAATTTATGGGTAGAAAAAAATCAAAGTTGACGTTTATGACGTCTTAGATCCCAAGAAGAACGACAGAGGGTAGAAAAATAGTTTCCAAAAGTTTAGTTTCTGAATTGTTTACGTCATAGGCCTTAAACGCTGGTTAAACTATTGTTATTTAAGAGGAAAATCAATATTTTAATTAACAAATGCAAACCTTTGTGTCTTTTCTCAGGTAAACACAGATTTTTGTTGCGGAATAGACAAGTTGTTTATAGCTGCAAGGGATGTAACTCCTTCTTCATGCGGAATTGCACAGTTACTGAGTTAGTAAGAGTTACTTCGTCCCCGAAAAAAATGGTATCGAGCTAAAATTTGGTAAAATATCTGGTTTTATTTCAGTAAAGATGAAACTTTCACCTAAAATTTATTTAATGAATCGTATGCAATCATTATTTTTTACTAGACTTAAATTTAATGAAAAAAAGGAATTTTCTGTCGGCCGTTTTCGTACTCAATCTGCAGTTTTCGTACTCAATTTGTTTCGTACAAATTACAACAATATTTGCCGAGAAACGCGATGATGCACTTTCTTTTAATAATTTGTGTTATGTTAACAGTTTTGAAAATTCCTATTTATTAATTATATCAAGAGTTAATATTGACGAAGAAATTGAGGTTTTGCTAGAAACAACCACCTATTATTACAAATGACAAAATATGATCAAAACTATACATTTTCTGAAAGTGCTACTCATGCCAAATAAGAAAAGATATAGGTTTACCATGTAGGTTATAACATAATTGTTTTGATGGACAAGAAAGTACAACAATAAAAAAGGTTTATTTATAAAATATTTATTTATAAAAATCGGTTGTTGTTGCTATGTTATGATCATAACTTTTAAGGGATTATCAGTTGAATTGTATAGAAGCGTAAATTTTATTTTCTTGTTATTTCTTCAGTTGATGTCCAAAAATTTAAAGCTATACACGATTGGAAAGCTCTTGAAATTCATATTTTTTAGAATACAATATTTTTTAAATTGATAAATCCACAAAGAATTTTTACACAGAATTCAATACAATTATTGGATCATCCTTTAACAAAATGAACAGTGTATCGTTTTTTGTTGTACTTTTTTATCGTTTAAACTATCATAATATATAATTTTGATATTTAAAATACTTCATAAAATCTGTTTAATTTGATATAAAATTCATTGAATTAGACTGTAAAATAAAATCAGCTTCTGCCTTCTAAGAAGGCTCCCTTAAACTGTCTTACCAATGCCTATGACATCATAAGGAATCTATCTCTAACAGCTTGGTTTCATAATCTTATTACTCGTTACATTGTTAATTTAATATGAAACATCACTTTTTTGGATATCTGTATGTGATTTGCATGTTAACAACAAGCTCTTACATAAAAATCCTTGTAAACAGACCTGCATATTTGTCATTCCAGTATGTTTACACATATTTTAACCATAGCCTGTGGATTTTGATTGAATTGAATTCTACTACCTCCTGGGCAGAAAATCTAAAGGTTAGCATCAGTTGAAAAAGAGCTTAAACAATCATTATCTAATCGTGCAATCTGTCAATGACAACCAACAATATTTAATGCTATTTTTAACACTAGAAAATACTTAAATTGAACAATTGTGTCCAATCATTATGCCTTTGTTCCACTTCACTGCATTTTAGCAATGTATTCTTCATCATAACACTTCATGTACATAATTCAATTCTAATTAAACAACAAGCTTCAAATGATTCTCAATTCTCAAAATAAGACTTCATACAAGGTTTAATTTGTTCATATTGTTATAAATGTTTTGTTGTTTAATAATTTTAATAAGGTATAAAATATTATCAATAAAGACAAAATAAATGGAAAAGAAACATTAAATCCTTATATAAATATATTTGTTATCATAATATAGTCAAATAACCGATCTTTTACAACAGAAATACACTAAACAACATATAGTAATATAACTTTATTGTGGTCGACTTATCTCATTATTTTTGTTTGTTTCTGAGTTCGAATAGTCTTTGGGTTGAATAGTCACATACCCAACAATCCATACTTCTTATTTTTGCAGCACAGACTTTATTGTACATACCGTTTGAAATCTTGTGCCAGGTAGTAAAGATGGCAACTGCAATTGAAGCCGAGAAGTGGTTGGATGAATATAAAGATGCTAAGTGTTCCATTTGTGCCAAGAAGAAAAAAGACCAGATTGCAGATTATTACTGCTATGACTGCAATACACATCTGTGTACACCATGCTTAGGATCTCATAATGATTGGAATGTAAACCACAATGTAGTGAAAGGACAAGGAGACAACAAAGATGTGCTGACTGAGAAATGTGGGAAACATCCTGACGAATTAATAACGTTGTACTGTCGCCAACACGATGAACTGCTGTGTAGAAAATGTCGCCTTATGGATCACAGGTCAGTTTTCTTACCTGAAAGGTGGTATCCGACAGTTTGCCTGTATCTTATACACGAGGAAACATCTTAACCCTGTTCTGGGAATTTTGTGCCTAGTTGCAGCATTAACTTACTTTAAGCAATTTCTGTTTGAAACATGACCTAATTGTTAGACGATACAAATTGTGAAATATATTAATGTACATAGCCATACTTTCCAAATCTATAACAAAGGACGATGGGGGTTCAGCATAATAAATGTCAGAACTGGTAACGAAGGTGATCAAGAAAACGTGATCTCAAAAGTAAATGGTTACGTCACAATGGGGTTGATATAAAGGACCAATGAATACCATATTGTGGGATCTTTTCAGGTAACAATAATTTATTTGGTAGCCTGAGAGAACAAAACTATGCAAACTGTTGAAGACCACCTAAAACAAAATGCAATTATTTAAGAATAACCTCAAGGTTCATTTCCAGATCATACTACAATTTATAAGCTGAATAATCAGTCGTAAATTGTGAGCCGATCTTATTTATACCATATTATTGCTGTTTGGTACATCAGTATATTGTAATACTGAGTGACGTCAATACTGTACCATGATACCAGAGTTTTTTTCTGAAAATTTTTTATTGGCCAGGGGTCTTTGAGAAATGGGATGGGGAACATTTTACTGTGAGTTATTGAAAAGGAGGAAAATGTTCACTATTCTTTATTTGCTTTCATACATCTTGTATATTACAAGGCCATTTCTCTATTTGTCTTCCTGAACTCCTCAACTAGAACATCATAGTACAATTCACTCAATGTACTACTGAAGTCACTGATACATGTCAGTGCATCTTATTTCTTCATTTCAGCATGGATACACTGAATTCTACTGGAGGAGAATCATCACTTTAAGGGGAATTGCCAGGGTTAATTTTCGTAGAGGAGGGGCGTTTAAAGTAAGATAAAAATGAAACAAACAAGGATATATATCCATTGTTGATGATATTTTGCATCATTTGGTTACTGCCGCCTTGATTTTGTGCTCATATTGATATGAAGCGATCGCTGATACCCAACTGAAAATACAAGGGTTGAAAATTCCTCTTGCCCGCTAAGCATTGGCAAAGAAGACCTAGCATCAAGTGAGTAGGTTTCTCGAAATACTAGTCCGATCAGGTTTTTAGCTCACCTGAGCACAACGTGCTTTATCAAACTTGGTAGAAAGTTTGTCTGCATGAAATCTTGGATGGGTTCATTATTGGGTCACCTGGAGTCACAAAAGTAGGTCGCTAGCTCAAATTTTAGGAAAAAGTTGTGAACACACTACAGACACCATTTATAGCCAGACCTTCACCAAACTTGGTACCTGAGAGCGTTTGTAAATGAAAGAAAATTTTAGGTTAAAGTGAGGGACACACCATCTTAACATGAGACCCTAAATAGGGGTATCCCAGAGGGTTCAATACTCTCCCCACTACTGTTCTCTCTCCTCATAAATGACCTTCCTAGCAGTGTAGAGGGGTGACGGGACTAGTAATGAGCCAATTCGCCGATGATTCGAGCGCATGGCTAACAGGCTTCTCGTACAAACTGCTCAGAAAAAAAAGGCACAGAGTGGACTGGATGTCATTTGGGAGTGATAAAAAAACTGGAGGTTCAAAATCTCACAAAGTAAAACTGTAGGCATATTTTTTTTAATTAAACTAGAGATGGATTTGGACGAACATTTAGGGGGAGAAAAAGAAAAGTCAATTTTAAAGATAAGTGAATTTTTTTGGGAATGACTCTTCATAGAAGGTTATCATTCAAAAGTCATATACAAGCCATCATAGAAAGATGTCAGAGAGACTTAAACTTAATGAGGAAGTTAAAAGGGACTGACTTTGGTTCAGATAAACACAGTCTCCTGCTACTCAACAAGTCTCTCATACGTCCAAAAATAGACTACGGCTGTCAAATTTACTCCATCGCGGCTTAAACAAATCTTAAAAAGCTAGGTAGCCTACGAAATCAAGCTCTCAGAATAGCAATACGAGCCCTAAAATCCACACTCATACGCATATTTGAACAAGAGGCCAAGGTGCCTGCCCTATGTCTGCGGAGGGAGGATCAGTCAATAAGATACTGGGCCAGGGCCCGTACCAAACCAGACAACCATGTCAACAAATTCTTCGGCACAAGCTACTATTACAAAACCCCAGGGAGTGCGTCAAAAAGATATCCCCCTTCCTATTGGAACACATATTCAAAACCTGGTTGAAGCCTGCAGTGTTGAAGAGAGGGCGTAGCGGTGTTCGGCCCGGCCGAAGTGGAACCGTGGGCCCTGTAAAAACCCGAGATCGATCTTACAAAGTTGTTCAGAAAAAATGACTGCCCTAATAAAATCAAGGCGCTAACACTGGAGCATTTGAACAGCAACTACAATAACTGGGTATACATATACACAGATGGAAGTAAATACCCAGAAAAGGGAAGGGTGGCTTCCGCTTTTTGTATTCCTTCATTAGACCATTAAACATTTTCGGAAAGAATATCAGACAAACTTCCATTTACACAGCCGAAATGAATGCCATCTTACAAGCATTGAGCTGGATAAACAACAAGAAAAAGCAAGATCTGTTATTCTTTCGGACTCTTTAGGACCACTAATTTCTTAGATAATAACAAAAGCAGATCTAGGCCTGACCTCCTCAGCCAAATAAAAATTCTAGCAAACCAGTGTATGGAGAAAGGTCACACAGTCACTTTCATATGGTGTCCAGCACATGTAGGAATCTCGGGTAATGAAAGGGCTGACGATGCTGCCAAAGCCGGGCTGAGCCAATCGCCCGTCAGGTGGGTCGTCATACTGGCCTCGCACCAACTGAAATATACTCAATACCAAGGAAAAATCTATTAAATAAATGGGAACAGCACTGTAAAACTATTAATGACAATATCAATGATGGACGGTCAAAAATACCATCACTAAAACGCCCAACAATTTATTCAAGCAACTTTCGGATTGAACGCAGCATAACAAGATTAAGATTGGGCACAACTCTTCTACCTGGCAGTACCGGCCAATACATTTTAAATCTTAATCCAAACTGTTCCTCATGCGGGGTCAAGAATGACAACAAACACCTGCTGCTACAATGCAAAGATCACAGGGGGGAGAGGATAAAACTAGAACATGTTTTACTTTCGGAAAATCTGGTGTTTAACAAGGCAAATATCCTTTACCCACCAAAACAACTAGAAACAACAATATTTAAGGCACTGGGGGAATTAATTGAAAACACCCAGATGTCAACAATTTTTTTAAAAAAGTTACTTTAAAATAAACTTAAAACAAAAGTTCAACCGCCCCACAATCATGTCTTCTCAAAATATTACGAACTAATATTGAATACAATAATACCTCATAATAACACAAGTTATATGTATATATACATATATATCCTATAGCACAATACTTTACTTCGATAATGAATTTTATTATACAGCTCTATGATAAGATACTTTTTAAGCTATTATAAGTAGCATATAAACAAACCTTTGTCTGGGATAAAGGGATATAATACCATCCCCTCCCAGAATCGAACTGGGGAGCCATCCCTCTTCCTTAATAACCATAAACATGGGGAGCTGGCTCGTCCAACAAGGGCTACAATGGTAAATCCATCCATACCAAACCATAACTTAATATGGGGAACCCCTTTGCGGGATATACTTAAAGATAATATATTAATAATATATTGTGACCCGGCTTGCCCTGATCGACCCCCGACCCTGTGGGTAGACGGTGTTCCATAGATAGGGCCAGGGGGAGTTGGTAGGGCCTGATAGGCACATGACACTATGTATTTTAGACCAATGTTAATGCCCGGCTTGGCCCTCAACCCCGTACCCACACTAGGTGTTTTTCAGTGTGCATCCCACAAGGGGGGTGGGGGTCATCCCCAAGTGAAAGGGCATGATGCAAGGGTGATGATAGGGGCCCTGGATAAGCCTCTTCAAGGAACCCAAAGTGAACTCAGTTCACCGTCCGATGACAACCGGGTGCCTTACAATTACAACAGACAACAGCATCGTGTAACAGTTCATGGCACATGAATATTTTAAGAACAACCCAAAAATTAAATATAATGAATTAAAAATAACTATCCCTGGTAAATAATAACTTACTTCTCAGGGTCGATGAGTACCAATGCTCTATGCAATTGTCAAATCTGGTCTAAGTCCTGGCCCTGTTCTATCCACTATAGTGTTGTCCCATCTATCATAAAGCTCCTTTACTCTATTCTAAGGTGTTTATGGACAAGAAAAAAAAATACAACATCAAACTGGTATAATAAAAGAATAAAGTCCATGTATTGACCTGTCTATACTATCTCGAACAATAAGGAGGAAAAAAATTTTTTTTTACTATTATAATAGTAATGAAGATGGTTCTACCCAGGAAGAGTCCAAAAGTAAAAATAAGTTTGGACACTACATAACATCTCTCAAAATTCTTTTGTCTCTTTAAGTGAACTCAACCACGATGCTGTTAGAACTTTAAACTAATTCACTAGAATGGAAAAAATCATACATTAACATGAATTAAGCAATATTACTTGGACAAGGAGCAAAGCAGACAACTCTAAAACATTTTTATAATTAAATATTTTCATAGACATAAGACAAATATCATGAATATAATACCACTATTTATAATAAACACCTTGGGTATATCAATATAATAAACAGGCAAAGTATAAAGAAGTTTAAAGACATTAAACATATAAAGAAATTTAACATAAAAGGACTGAATTAAAAACTTGCCTTTATCTTCCACGAATAGCATGAGAAAGGAAACCGAAGAAGGTGAAGTTCGCCGTGTAGACAAAAACAATCTTTATCGCTACATATGGCTCCCATTCATAAGAAGGCACCCGGTTACATAGGCAAACACATGAAAAGTCCGTGCATCACCCCCACCAGCCCCGCCACGACACGGTTACAGTAGAATACACATATATACGGCCGATTTAAATCTACCCCGGCAACACATAGTCCCAATGGGGTTCACTGGACGATTGAGGTATCTGAGGGGGGAAATGTTACCACTTATCTATCTCCTGCGCTCTATATATTGTCACCCTACAGTGCCTCTGAGGGACACTGGCTTGTCCATGCATCTATAAAAGTACTGAATAAACATATTTCTACATGTATAATTCACATAGAATAATACATCTCTCCTTCCCCTTACAAACTCAAGTACTCAGATAAATGCTTACTCTATAGGGAATGGGAGATATCCTTTGTGATTGTCAAGCACGGGTATACATATCTCCCTTCCCTTCTTTCTCTCGATCTTTCGTCTTGTATAATATTATCTCTTATAACTCTACTTCTATGGTGCATGTGGCCGAATAAAAAAAGGAAATCTGATTGCCAACGCTACTACAGAAATAAAATACCGGTCCCATCATCCACATGTTAGCCAGTCTCTCCTATACAGATAAAACATAGTTTAGTAACTTAGGACAGGCCTAAGGACTAGGCACTACTTTACTACCAGGTTGTCACAGGCAATACATTTAAAACATTCATCCAAAATTTGGTTTTCAATGAGGCAAATATCCTCTACCCGCCAAAAAAAAAAAACTACAACCAAAAATCTTCAAAGCACTTGGCGACTTCATTTACAGCACCCAGTGGTACACGAAAATATAGAAATACAGCTAAAAGTCCGGACTCCCCTTACCATGCCTCGTCACCTAATTTTAAACAATAAAAACTTACAACAATAAATGGAATCTATAATCCTTCTACAACAAGAACTATAATTAGTTTTTTCTTCTTATTTTAATATTTTAAGTTAATATATTGTCCTAAAGAACAAGAACTATAATTAGTTTTTTTTCTTATTTTAATAATATTTTAAGTTAATATATTGTCCTAAAAAAAAGGACATCAACAATATTTTAATATTCAGTTTGACATAATCGGGACCTACTTCAGCCCCACCCAGAATCGAACTGGGAAACAAGCAACTTATCTCATATATAGATATAAAAGTACAAGTCCTTCCAAATAGGGCTATAATGGAGTTATCCAAATACATCAAACCGAAATTAAAACTGTGCCCCCCCCCCCCCCCTAGCGGGATGTGTTACTTTAAAGGCATCTCGAAAAGAATGTGGTATCCCACTGAGCCAGGCACCGACCTGCTAAGACCAGACCTGCTAATTGCTGGTCATCACTGCATGGAGTCTTTAGCCAACATAGTATTAATCCGTCACAGTAAAACCTTTGATGGGTTAATGCAAAACTAAATTACCTGTTAGTATGGAAGTGAGACAGTAGGCTAGTTTTACACAAAGCCATAAACATTAATGTTAGTGATAATGTGGATTGTTTACTGTATGATCCCTTACATATTCTTTATTGCAGTAATTACTAGGTGTCAATTTTGTAACTGCATGATTATGAATTTATTTCATAGTCAATTATTTGATTTTGAAAATACATGAGAGATACAAGTTTTAGTATTTAATATGACTTAAAATGAGTCTGAAGGACATTATTCTGACAATGAATGACCTTTTTAAATTGCTTTTGTTAGAAACGTTTCGGTACATTTTACAATTCAAAATAAAATATAGATTAAAATATATGTGAGAATATAAAGAATGAAAGAAAGAAATAACAAAATAACAAAATGTATAAGAAATAACAAAATCAACCAACAAATTAAGAAAGAAAACAAATAATATATATATAATATATATATATTATGCAGTCCTAAATACAAGAAATTATTCTATCAGTTCTCACAGTGTGTGTGTGTATGTGTGTGCGTGCGTGCGTGTATAAAAGAACTGATAAGAAGAATAATTTCTGGTATTTAGGATTGCATAATTGGTATATTCACAACTATTTCCTTTACAAACTGCGAATGACTATGTTCAACTGATAGAATAATTATTTGTATTTAGGATTGCATAAATATATATATTCACATAGAGATTAAATTATACATAACACATCCCGCCGGGGAATCCTACAAGTGACGGGGCATGGGGTTGGGGGTATGATGACAGCAGCCCTGGTTATGCTAGCCTCTTCAGGAACCCGGAAGGCGAACTCTGTTCACAGTCCGACAAACACCGAGCGCCAAAATATACCCAAACACGAGACCAGTGTCCCTAACACAATCTAAAAACAATTTCGAAATTACGAAATCTCACGCAATCTCGCTCCGCGAGATTTGAGGTCAGGGGGGTTCCGTTTATGTGCTCGCGTGTAAACATAGAACAGCTTACTTACTTTCGTTACTTCTTCACACACAAAAAGAGGGATAAAGTGAATAAAAATGATACACCAAATCATCATAACTTGTATTTATATGTTTTAAACGAATTTTACTCCCTTAAATAATTTTATTTTGCTAAGGGACAGAACGATTTCTGCTGTGCTGAAGGTTGTAACCAAGAGAGATCTCGAGGTGCCACATGCAATTTTTACAAGATTCCTAACGATAAAAAGCTCAGACCTGCGTGGCTGACTAATTGGAGAAATGGATACGTTGTCATTTAGCTTTTAGTTCCAATCAAAATTTAAATTATCTTCCAAATTATGTCCCCCCCTTCCCCCACCGCCAAGTCTAGGAAAAAATGGTTTAAAGTGCCAAGTATATTTTCCCATAGACCAGCAGTAAGAAAGACCTCAAGATGACAATCAAAAGAAAACATAAAAACTATGCTTGGTAAGCTAATCTTTTTTATTAGCACCCTCTCCCCCACCCAACAGGCAAAAACCAACCAGAAAACCCTCTTTTATTAAGGTCATTTTGATTTCAAATAAAGTGAATTGAATACATAAAGTGAACAGAATACATGTTTGTGATTAAACATAAACATGATTAAACATAAACATTAATTGTGTTGCATAATTTTGCATGCAGACTCTAGCTCCAATGTTCACTAGTATGTATCCCTGGAGTTTTTTAGTCAGACACAAATGATATCAGATTACTCAAGGAATATATAAATATAAACATTGTTTCTTCTTCAACCACAAACAGAATTTTTATTAGAGAGTTTCATGTAAACAATTCACTTTATTTGGAATCAAAATTAAATCAAATTTAAAGGTTAGCCCAGGACTGGTACACCAAATGTAAGGTTAATGAGACTGATTGTAGTATCATGTCATATATCCATGGCATGATATTACTAATGAGACTGGTTGTGGTATTATATTTATAAGATATTTTAAGTTGATATTGTCTCCATATGACTGAAAAATTGTTTGTTGAATGCTTATATAATTTGTTACAATGGTGATATGATGGTGATATGATTAGAATGATAATCAGCAGATTAGCAGCTTATACTGAAGGAGTTGAACACAGCTAACATAATTGCAGAGAACGTAATAATGAGGATAATGAAGTGGAAGAAGAGGTGCACACCGCTAGCAATCAATGAAATAACTTAACAGAATAACATAAAATGGGTTTATAAGTTGGGATGAAACTTTGAGATATGAGATATGGCAGATCGTATTCAGGTTCACTAATGAGAAGGCTCCCTAAATTTAATGATCCGTAATACCCCAAAATATGTGCGTTCACTTTTCAGCTCACACATCAATAAAAACACGTCCAAAGAACAAACAATTTCGTATGTTGATAAAGGACATATACCCCCCCCCCCTCAATTGATGTCATTGGTTTAATCAATTACCCTATATTGTTGGAAAGTTCGCTGTTGATTTGCACTTTCGTTTTTGTGTTTCTCCGTAGAAATGTCAACTTCCGGTGACCTCGGTTTGGTTACGCCATCCTTTTTGGTTATCGAAAACTGCTAGGCTGAAAATTTCACCGTGGAAATCCTAACGGGACATCACTATTTCTAATGAAATACTTTTTATTTGGTTTCATCAACAAAAGTTGTAAAAATATCAAGCTCAGATTTGGCTGATCCGCAATACCCTAAGATCCGCTACACCCCAAATAACTGTACTCACTTATACCTATCTTACAGGTTAAGTGTAAATATAAATAATGTTTTGAAAGATAAATAAAATAAACAATGATGTAATTTAAATCACTATGGTTGTAATATATTGTTGAAGCAATCCTACAGAAGCATATTGGACTGTTAACTAAATTAATTAAAAAGGTATAACGGTAATCAAACCATGTTCGGTTCCTCTTCTGGAAGTCACCGGTGTGAGTGGTTGTGGGTGAAGGTCACCACGTGGTCGACACTTTGTCCGCAATTAAATCTTTCACTCCAACTCTTAGCCGTGTAAAGGCGCTCGGTGTAGCTCAAAATACACACCATTAATCCGTTAGCGTCCTCGAAGACGTGACCAGAGTACCAGTAACACATAACATCCATTTGACGTTACACAAACTTAACACACACTTCTACTGTAGCCTAAATGCCGATCAGTGAAAAGGGAATACCCTCTCACTACTATTCTTTAACGCCATTTGCAGCTTTTAAATGCTTATAATGTATATATTTAAATAGAACATAACAATAAAAAACAACATCTACAGCAGATAACTAATCTATATCTTTCGATAAAACCACTTTAATATTTTATCTGAATACCATCCTTATATATAGAGGCTTTTTTTGGAAAAAGAAAGGTACTCTGATCATATTTGGGGGGCAACCCCGGGATATATCGGACGTGTGAGGTATCCAACGGGGAAAATGCATCCATATCAGCTCTCCCAATGCGCTTTTGTGCTTTCGCCGAACCGTAATCCCATCTCATCCCCCAACACCAACACATGTCCGGAGGAGGCTACGGTTAATGCAATGAAACAAGGCGAATTAATCATGTCTGTTAGAAAGTGGACTGGACATAAAGGTTGTACTTGGAGTGTACATAGTACTGTTTTTATGTATATAATGTTGCAATAGATTTATAGAACTATAGAACTAATGTAGATTACACACTCAACAGTTCTTGCATGCTGTGTTAATACTTACAACCGATACCAGTCAAGCATGTGCCCGAAGTTTGTAAACGAAATCAACTTTTCCCGATACGTTATATTGAGTAAATTTCTATTAACTAGTAAGACAGCCATTTTGTCACTCTGAACTGAGCTACTTTTCAAATTGGCACGTAAACAGTAGACATACCCAGCAGCGTGTTGTCAGAAGACTTATCCATAGCTGGTTGTCAGGAGACCTACCCATAGCTGGTTGTCAGAAGACTTACCCACAGCAGCTTGTCAGGGGAACTACGTATAGCTTGTTGTCAGGGAACCTACCCACAGCAGGTTGTCAGGAGACGTACCCACAGCATGTTCCTTGGGTGACCCTGTATCAAGATTGTTAAAAGAATTTTGATCCATCAAAAACATGCCTGCAAGTGATCTACCCATAGCAGGTGGTCAGGAGACCAAACAATAACTGGTTGTAAGGAGACCTACCTACCCGCAGCATTTTGTCAGTGAACCTACCCGTACCATGCTGTCAGAAGACTTAGCCATATCTGGTTGTATGTGGACCTACCCACGGCATGTTGTCAGGGAGTCTACCCACAGTGTGTTGTCAGGAAACCTACCCGCATCATGTTGTCAGGGAACCTACCCACAGCATGTTGTCAGGAGACGTAGCCATATCTGGTTGTAAGTAGACCTACCCACGGCATGTTGCCAGGGAGGCTACCCACAGTATGTTGTGAGGGAACCTACCTGCAGCATGTTGTCAGAAGACCTACCCACAGTGGGTTTTCATGAGACCTACCCACAGTGGGTTGTCAGGAAACCTACCCACAGCGGGTTATCAGGAGACCTACCCACAGTGGGTTGTCATGAGACCTACCCAGAGTGGGCCGTCAGGAGACCTACCCGCAGCGGGTTGTCAGGAGACCGACCCATAGTGTGTTGTGAGGGAACCTACACACAGCTTGTTGTCTGGAGACCTACCAACAGCGGTTTTTCAGGAGACCTACCCACAACGGGTTGTGAGGGAACCTACCCACAGCATGTTGTCAGGAGACCTACCAACAGCATGTTCGCTGGAGACCTACCCACAGTGTGTTGTGAGGGAACCTACCCACAGCATGTTTTAGGAGACCTACCCACAGCGGGTTGTCTGTAGACCTACCCCCAGCGGGTTGTCAGGAGACCTACCCACAGTTAGTTGTAAGGGAACATACCCACGGCAGGTTGTCAGGAGACCTACCCACAGCAGGTTGTCAGGAGACCTATACAATCCACAGCGGGTTGTCAGGAGACTTACCCACATTTGAGTGTCAGGAGACCTATCCACAGCAGGTTGCCAGGAGACTTAAACATATCTGGTTGTCAGGAGACCAACCCACAGCATGTTGTCAGGAGACCTACCCACAGCGGGTTGTCAGGAGACCTACCCTTACCAAGATGTCAGGAGACTTACCCACAGCCGGTGTCAGGAGACATATCCACAACCGGTTGTCAGGAGACTTACCCATATGAGGTCGTCAGTAGATCTACCCATAGCTGGTTGTCAGGAGACCTACCCACAGCATGTCGTCAGTGAACCTACCCACAGCTTGTTATCAAGGGAACTACCCATAGCATGTTGTCAGAGAAATCTACCCACAGCTGGTTGTCAGGGAACATACCCACAGCTTGTTGTTCGGGGAACTACCCACAGCATGTTGGCAATAGTATTTACTCACATCAGTTGTCAGGAGACTTTCCCATAGGTGATTGGTTGTCAGGAAATCCACCAATAGCTAATTGGTTGTCAGGAAACGTATCCATGTTGTCTTCAGGGAACCTACTGACACCAGGTTTTCAGGAGAGCTACATATTGCTGGTTGTCAGGAGATTTACCCACAGCGGATTGTCAGGGAACCTACCCATAGCTTGTTGTCAGGAGACTTACCCAAAGTAGATTGTCTAGGGACTTACCCACTGCAGATTGTCTAAAGACCTAACCACAGCATATTGTCTGGAGACCTACCCACAGCAGGTTGTCAAGCAATCTACCCACAACGGGTTGTCAGGAGACCTAACCACAGCGGGTTGTCAGGAGACCTACCCACAGCAGGTTTTCAGGCAACATACCTACAACAGGTTGCCAAGAGATCTACCCACAGTAGCTTTCAGGAGACCTTTATGTATTGCTGGTTGTCAGAAGACGTACCAACAGCATATTGTCTGGAGACCTAACCACAGCGGGTTGTCAGGAGACCTACCCACAGCAGGTTGTCAGGAAACCTACCCACAGCAGGTTGTCAGGCAATCTACCCACCACGGATTGTCATAAGACCTGCATATAGCTGGTCGTCAAAAGACCTAACCACAGCAAGTTGTCTGGAGAGCGAACCACAATGGGTTGTTGGAAGACCTACCCATTACTTCTGTCTGGAGATCTACCCATAGTTAGTTTTCATGAGATCAACATCTTGCTGTGATGCTGGTTGTCTGGAGACCTACTCATAACCCGTTGTTGGTAAACCTACCAATAGCGGGTTGACAGGAGGCTCACTGTTGTCTAGAGATCTAACCTCAGCAAGTAGTCATGATATCCCCCCACCACACCCAACTAGAAGCCCCATTTGCCCAATCTTCACTAAACTTGATCAGAATGTTTGTCTGCATGAAATCTTGGATGAGTTATTAATGGGTTAAGAGAGGTACAAAATGAGGCCACTGGATCAAATCTTATAAAAAGCTTGTGAACATAGTAGAGGCCACATTTAGTGTCGGTGAGAGCCCAAAAATGTTCCCTCCTGAAGTAACAGGTACTGTTCTCTCGCCCTCCCAGAGAGTCAAAGAGAACCCGAGAATTCTTCCATCTGAAGGTACAGGGTACACGTGCTTTCCCACCCACCTCAATTCTCCCTCCCCCCCCCACACACACACACACAGTGTATCAGAGAGAGTCCCGGAATATCCTCATTTTTAACCAGACTTTCTTTAGTAAAATCTTGGTTATTAGATTGGGGTATGTCGTTGGGCTGGCGTCAACATTTCATTAAGTCTTTTGTCAAAGCAGTTTTTTCTTAGTAACCATTCAAGGTACAGCTCCGAAATTTAGCATAGATTAATGAAGGGATTTCATCCACATTACTCAGAATTGTTAATCTAAATGTAACATGATTAACAAGTTTAAGAACCGTGCTTAAACAATAATGTCTTCAGGGGTGGGGTGGGTCAGGGTGGATGTTAGTAGCCCCTTTCCCAATAAAATAAAAAATATTAATATTACATTTTTATTTCTTTAATTCATAAACTCCAACCGACAAGACATTTTTATTTATTTCCTTTCAGCTCTCAAACTGAAAAACATTTCTTCAAGGGTGGGGTGGGTCTAGATAGATCATTGTAACCCATCTTTACTCCCCCCCCCCCCCCAATACAAGTATTTCTTATTTTTAATGTGAGCTATTATCAACCAGATATTTTCTTAACAAGAGTACTCTGATTTCTATCAATACTTAAAATGAAAACCCAGTTTTGTCGCGTGGCAACTTGTCTTCTTGTCTCTATATATCCTGTTGTTTTACTCTTAGGTATCAGCAAGACTTCGATTCAAGCTACTGTGTTTTCTGACAGTGTCATGTGTAAATTATTTAATTATGACCTATGGAGTGAAGATTAGGATATCAGGTTTTTATGCATGTATCATGTTTGCTATCAAGTTAATAGTTTAAAGATATTTATTTTAAAGATATTTTGTAGTACATATATTTTAACACTGAATAAGTAAGACCATATTTATTTATATGCTATATTTAAGGTCATAAGTAAACAACAAACTGTCCGAGCATCTTACACCTTTCTTCGTTGGCTTGGTCAGCCAGTGTCGTCACACTTTATCACTTAATCTGCCAGTCATTATGCTACTGTCATTTTTTTATAAAAATCCAAAAGGGCCATTTCAATGGAAACTGGTGTTATTTAGTTATATGCAATATTTTATCTACTTAAAGATTTTGGCTTCTAGTTACATTTTTTTCAGTCACATTTTAAGATCATCCATATTAGAAACTGTTTATGTAAAATATTGTTTTCTGGCCACAGAGGCAGCTTCCAATTTACAAAGAAATGTATCATAAAGGGTAATATGTATTGGAGCTGAGCCTAGCGCCGGTAATTGACCCTAAGCCCAAATAATGGCATTGGGGCCTAAAGGCCCTCATGGTCGTTATTCTGCCACCAGTCAATTATCTGCTTCGCTGAATATTTTTATTTGATTGATGACTAATCTGTTTAATGTGAAGATAAGGTTAAACAGATGTCATAATATAGACAGAGACCATTAAAGATCAGTTGAAACCCTGGTTTTGCATTGTTTGACATGTAGAGAATCTATTTCGATTAGAATTTGGAGCTGAGTGGCAAAAGTATGTAAATATTAAATTCAAAACAATGCTGTCTTATTTTAGGTTGACAACAATTGTGTTGATGTGTGGCAGGCCTGTATTTGAAAGGTAGAGTCGCCGACTTGTAAATCATCGTAAATATTGTGCCAGTCACCCCATGGGTTTAAGTTATACTCATAGGCAAACTATTTCATGTGGAGTCTTTCAGCTAACATGCATTGTGCATGCTGTTCTGCCCAGACATGGGTCTTGAGTTTTGCTCCACATTACTATAATGACCACAGTGGGGTCGCTGGGATGTACTTCAATTACATTTTCTTTTCCATTTCTTTTCAGGACGTGTCAGGACCCCCAAAACATCAAGGAATCCTCAGATGAGCTCAATGCTGTTCCCGAGTTACAAGCAGTCCCTGCACAGTTGAAATCGGCTCTGGACAATATAAACAAAGCTATTAAAGTATTAGATGAACACCTGGCTAATATTACAAAACATGGAAACAGTTTCCTTAATGATATGGAAGCATATGCAAAGAAACTCTTGTCCCGAATCGAGGAGCTAAAAGAGAAAAGTAAGAAGGATATCAAAAGTAAGCAAGAAGAGCTTCGTGCAGTCACCAAACATCATCGACAGGCGTGTGTCTTAACTAAAGACGAAATTAACCAGTGTTTAGATAAAGTTACAAAGTCAAAACAGTGGAAAGTCAACATGTTTGTCCTGAAAAAGAAGGGTCAGACAATTGCCCAAAAAGTTGATGCTCTTTATATCGAGTCGGACAGTCTGATAAAGGGACATCAATTCAATTTCATGACTGAAACGAAGATATTTGACTCCCTTAACTGTTTCTGCTCCCTTGTTAAGGAAGTCAGCACAAAAGTACAGAATATCAGCTCGCAGGGTGCTGTGGGAGGTGAAGTAGACATACCAGTACAGGCAGTAGTAAAAAGTCCAAGAGACCTTCAAGTAGGGAGACCAATGGAGAAACAGAGAGATATGCCAGTGGTGAGACCAGAAAAGAAACAAATCAATGTCAGGATACAAGAGGATCAGAAAACATGTAACAACCTGGGTTGCTGTCAACTTAGTGACAGAAGTCTGATAGTTGCTGATCACGATAACAGAAGACTGAAGCTTGTAGACCCAGAAAGTAGCATGGTGACCAAGATCTGTGATACAGATGGAAAGCCAACAGATGTATGCTGTATTGGTCCACAGGAGGTAGCAGTAAGTGTACTTATCATGTCTCTTTGGTGATTTAGTTGGGATGTGTAATATCATGTATCATAATGTCGCAAGATATTCCAACAATAAAAGAATAAATAAATTTAAAGTAAAAAAAAATGCATGTGCATGGTTATTGCAATTATGGCGTGTTTCAATTTAGGCTATATTATAGCATTCTCCACAACAAGCTTAAATGTGCGTCCATGGTAAAGTGGTAAAGACATTGGATTTTGTATCAGAGGGTCCCACATTCGAATCCCCTTCGAACCCCCAAAACAGACCATGCAATGCAAGTCCTGCAACAAGAATATTTCTGCACAGTGCTGCGTGTACTTTGAACCAGACTACTGGTTCTACCCAGAAAGTGGGCAATTAGAAAAAACTTTCCCAACTGACAGTAAATACTTTTAAACTAAACCAAAATTACAACAAATGCTCTTGTGAAGAAAATTATATCATTAACATGGTACTTTAACTTTCTTAGGCTTAAGTTATAGACAATATGTGTTTCTGGGCTAGGGGGATTTCATAACGCCTGACTCATCGGTGTCTCAGGATAATGGAACGTCCGGTTTCGGCCCCTGGGTACCTCATACGTGCCCCTGTGCTATAATGATAGAAATGTCGCTGCATAGTATCGGCATAAATGCCAGCAAATCCCAACCCGTCCTATTACATGTTTCCAGAATATCGGTGCCAACTCGCAATGTAAAATGGTGGTCATCCAGAAAATCTAAAGGTCATGATTTTGATAAATGTATCAGTGCTCCTGATAATTCTTTTGGTCAATTAGTTTTCACTACAAGATTTTTTTGACAAACAGTTTTTAAATATCCGACCAGTTTCCTAGAAGCAGCTATTGCGTTAATCATACATGGTGATTTTTACCCTAGCACATCATGTGGCTCTGATTTGACTGCTAAATTCACGTGTAATCGATTAAACGGCGCACCCATATCTTTTACCCTGTAAGTTTTGCCCAACCTGTGTGTATATACATTTCTGCCTTGATAATTTTTGCTGTTAACAAAACAATGAGGAAATCGATTGTAAATCGTTTTCCAATTCCCCTACTCATTTGAGTACAAAAGATTGTAATTTCAATTCGTTTGACATCAAAATCAATTCGAAAAAAACGATAAAACGATGCTTATCTGGAGCCCTGATGTATAGATCAAAATGATACTGAAACTTGTTTTAATGTTAGTTTATATGTTTTAAATAATTATTATTTATTTTATAGTTAGCATAACAATAACTCCTATGTGTAGAGTGACAAAATCATTACCAGATAACAATTTAACCCAAAATGATAAATGATGCTATGCAAAGTTCATGTATTGTTAAGATGTGTAATCCAAATCACTGATCTCATTTGCAATGATAATTTAGTTATGTTTTTTTAAATACATCAAAGAGACAAATTATGATCACTATAGCAACTTTCAGCCATTTTAGTGGAGGGATACCCCAGACGAATGTCTGGGTTGAACCACTGGCGAACCGCAGGTCAGCCAAAAGCCCATCCCACAGTAAGTCATTCGGCCCAAATGTGACTCACACCCAGGCCGTGGAAAGCTAAGCAGTGAGAGGCGATATATGCTCCAACTCGACCACTAACAGTCCTGAAACTACCCTTATATTTGAGGTTAGCAATGGAGCTCTATTATATACTGGATTGTTGGTCATGTTTCTTACACTGATAAGTAATTAGGTACAGATGCGTTTCAAAAAAATAAAATTGCTCTTTTAATAAAAAGTTGAATAGCTACAAAAAGAAACACAGGTCATAAGAAAATGTCATTTTCAAAAGGAATTGTTTAGTATTATTAGTGGTTAGCTCATACTGAGAAAGGAAATGCGATGTCATGTGTTTTAGCTCACCTGAGCTTTTGCTAATTAGGAGATGTACATCTGAATCACTGTTTGCATACATGTACGCGGAATTGCCTGACTTTATTATTTAACAAAAACTAGTTCAGATAACGGAACTAGGATTGAATTTGTGGTCATTTAAAGTCATCATTGGGGTATATTCAGCACAAAATAGGACAAATCATGACATGTAAGCAAACTGTACCGACGACCAGTATTCGAGAAAACAACCAAATGTTCTTATGTTATAGTATAAGAATATTTAATCTTTATCATCAGGTTAATTGTAATAGTGCATTCGGAAAAGCAGGAGAGAAGCAGGTGTGTGTTAATTTTCAGGATTCAGATATTATACATAGGTACGTTATGGGTAGTGCTAGTTTTGGGTCGCTTTGTGCGTCAGTCTGGTCAAAGTCACTGTTGCGAAGAATATATTTCACAATATTCTGCCAAAGTAGTGTTTTTTTTTTTGTTTAAATAAACATGTTTAGTAAGCCGAGAGATTGTAAGATAATAAATAAATTGCGGTTTCTTTTCAAAATATATTGAACAAGTGGTAATGATTCCCTCATTTCGTTACCGAAGGGACATTATTATGACTTACACATTTACCTAATGTTACCGCCCTTCTTGGTGGGTGTCTGAGGTTACGTGTCAAGGAATTAAATTGTTCTTTAATAAGGTCCAAACTTTTGAAATACCTTAAAGATGGTATCCGACAGTTTGGACCAAACATATCTTTGTTATACAGCTTAGTAAACCATTGTTATTAGAACAGATCTCGTAAAACGTAAAATGCTGTTTATTGTAGCTTTTTTAAACTAAGACAACTTCGTGACCACCTATCTTTTAACTCATCCACGTCATCCGCTTTGATGCCCATATCTATTCTAGTCGAAATCCCAATTTATTGATTTGAACAGAATGAGCATTTTAAGTTTTGATTTACGAGTTTTACTAACCCAAAATTGAGATACTGTTGAAAATCTTCAAAGGTTATACTCAAGTATGATGTTTTTTTCTACAGACATTATGCACAAATACCCCAAACAGAGGTCAAATATTTTTACAGGCAAACTGTCAGATACCACCTTTAAGGTTTGTAGATGTTACATCTGCCGGGCTATATCTTAAGTCCGTGAGACAATATTTGAATATATGTAAAGTGTAGTTATTTAGGGAGAATTCTAACAATTAGCATTATTGTAAACCCCATGTTTATGTAATTTCTTCATAGATAGGGCTATATACAAACTGGTATCGTATTCTTATCTCCAATTAATGGAAAAAGGTCTCAATACAACCAAAATCGAAATTCAGTGCAGGACATGTCGGCAATTTGTTTGACACTTATTTTCATACTATTTAATGACATATTGCTTTGTCCTCGTGTTGTTTTAACCTTCAATTAATACGCAAAATCACGAGAACATTACTCTCTTAAAAGTCGTATGTGTTAAAAAAACGAATATTGCCACAGCATTTGTTTACTGGTGTAATGAGTAGTTAAAAATCCTAAAAAAGTTAATGCACTCAAATGTTCAATAACAGACTGACAGATTGGGCGGAACTGCATACACTGTGTAAGGTTGTCGATCGGCGATTACTATTTTCACTTGTTGTTTGTTGTTGTATGTTTTTTTTACTCGTTTTTTTCTGAATTGCCATTTTCACTAAAACGTGGTTGATCGATGCACTCAGTGTGTATGCCTGCTTGCGATATGGATTCCTGCTAAAAACAGACATCGACGTCACAGCAGATGACGTGGGTGAACTAAAACATTAGTGGTCAAATGGTTTTCTTGGTTTAAAAAAAGCTAACTGTGCAGCGTGGCTCAGATAGGAAATACATGTTTGTAATGACGATTATGGCTTTACGATACACCTTTCAGACAGGTGTAGGACATCAGTAAACAGCATTTAGCGTGACCTGTTCAGGTAACAATCGTTTATTAAGATGTTTAATGAAAATACTTTTTCCAAACTGTCAGATACCGCCTTTAATATCGATTCTATGCTCGACAAAAGATCAGTTATGGGCGAGATATTATTTAATTTGGCCCCATACCCCCACCCCGGCACATCAAAAGCCCAGCTACGCCATTATAGTAACATATATCGTTATCATGACAGACGGTGAACAAAAGGCATGTAAAAGTAATACAAATCGAAAAAAGCAGTATGTATAGTCCGAAATTGCACACACTGATCATAAAGTAGTATGCCGAACACAGGTTATCGCGTACACGTATACAAACAGTTGTACACATTTAGTTCGCCACGCGACATACTATGACGTCATAAATATTTTGAAAAAAAAAACAACAACAAATTGAGCGTTCATGAACTTAGTGAGATGGATTCTGCGAGGTCTTGAGGAAAAAATTGTAAAAATATCTTGTTTAAGTATATGTTTGAATATTCTAAATATGCTTTTTGATATATGCCTTTTTAAAATTGCTTTATGCTTAAGTTTGGTTAAAATAATGTTTGAAAACCATGGCTGTGATTTTAGATCTCTGTTTCATGTAGATGGCAAGATGTAGACTCAATGCATTTTGCACGTTTGCTGTGAGTTTACCGTAAATTTCATCCGTTATTGATTCGAAAAGCAAGAGGTAACTAGATTAAACTCTATTTTAAATGTTGATTGTCTTTTATTAAATTTATACTATTAAAAATAGTTTCACGTAGTCCTATAAATGATAATGCTTTCACGTTTCCATACTTAAGACACAAATGGCGACTCTCCACGGTAGATCTACACAAGCTTAACCGAGCCAGGAGGACAGCGAGTGTAGCATGTGTACAGAACTTTTAGAGTATTTTGAGTTCTATTTGTCTGATATTTAGTCCAGGCACTAGCAAGCTGACCGACTATGAACGACTGAATATTGGTTTATTTTCTAGCAATTGTTTACATAATTTTCATTCTAATGTTTACCTGATTTACATGTCTATATTTGCAGGTTGTTGTGTCGATGACTGCCGGCCATGTTTACTCAACAGCAAATTGATCGAACTTGTGCCACGACATAAAGGCCTGTGTTCAACAAGCATTTTTGACGCAAGTAACGAAATGAGCCCATGTTACCATTTCATATCAATAAAACTAAGCTTTTGTATATAGACAGCCAAATTGTGACTTTAGGCTCAAAATAGCAAAGTTAAATTGCCATGCAACATTTTCAGACTTATAGCTGAATATACGCTGAAGATATTGTAAATTAAAATCTATGACTTTATCAAATCTTACTGAAAAATGGTTGGTGTATACGGGCCAAAGACTTCATTTATGTTCTGTTTTCTCTCCCTCTATTTTCAGGTTGCATCATTTACGACTATGGACGCTGACGTGTATTTTGTCACCAACACAATCTGTACATTTACAATGTTTTACTCTGGTTTACATTTCCTTATTTCCAGGTTGCCTTCTCTAATTCTGCCAAAGTCCACGTGTACAACACAATCAGTCTGACCAGGACACGAACCGTCGAGTTGGGACATAGGACCGCCTGGATCGCTTGTCACGGCGGACTGCTGTACTGTGCTAAGTTGAATGGTACCATCTTGTATGTAGACGATGTGAGTAGTGGCAGGAAGCTGAGTGAGATCTCCACTGATACCGACGGCCGGAAACTGTTCTCTGACATCCAACACATCGCCGTGAACAGTTCCGGCGACCGAGTCTATGTGACTGACTGGAGGAGAGGTCTTGTATGTGTCGGCGTGGACGGGAGGTCGATATTCTGTCTCTCCCAGCAGGATCTCGGACTGTCTGATGCCACGGGTGTGAAGACTGACCATCACGGTCACGTGTTTGTGTGTGGATATTGGTCACAGAACGTAGTCAAGGTGACCGAGGATGGTCAGGTGGTAGGTAAGATATTGTCCAAGGAAGATGGGATTAGGAATCCATACTGCCTCAGTTATGATGTGAACAGGAGTTCCTTGTATGTCGGAGGGTGGAGTGATCAGCTTCTGATGGTGGAATGGAAGTAAAGTTTATATTAATTATTGCCGGACATTTTGTTTTCCATTTGTTGCTGATTGTGACATTTTGTGACTCGTTATAAAAGTGGAATTAAATCAACAATTTAATAAAACAATCAGCCATCGACATTTTGTTTAGGAATAAAATGAAGTTTTGACGTGTCTTTGAAACTCTGTTCTTCTGTAAATGTTACAGATAAGTATGTAGTTGATATATTGTTGTATTTCCATTAAATATTTTGTACAACCGTTCCTATAATTAAAGTCTATTTCAATTCAGTTTGATATTTTCATCTCAGTTCGCCATGTTTGTATATTTTACATCAACATCAAAACAATGACGTCATTAAGCATAACAATATGACGTCATCACATGCGGATAATACGTTTTCCCGCAAAATCAACAAAAAGACGCGACGTCATCAGTGCATTGCTGCAATGCTGAATAATCTTCTGAATTTTATCAATTTTCAATTAAAACATGCATAATACTACTGACATTTTGGGTTAATGCATATGTTAGCATTCGTGTCACATGTAGTGGTATGTGTATGTCCAGCAGTTGTTATATAAACAATCGGCAATAGACGTTCAACGTTATTTTGTTGAAACAATTGTAGCCGTGACCAGCAAGTCGTCAAATTTAGTATATAATGTATAGTATCTATTTTTAACATATTGAGTAGATCCGTGACAAGTTGATTAAGAAGATAAATGTATTGTTCAGTGCTTCTAAAGAGATGTGACCAGTTTATAAGTCAAATCGAAATTGATCATGCATTCAGATATGTTAATCGTAAAATAACGATCAGAAATTGCATAAACAATTTCGACTAGGGCAAGGTATGTATGCGGAATTGTACATAAAGCTAGAATTCTTACAGTTGTTACAGTTAAAATATTGATTTTCTCTACATGACTATAAACATGGTCATTTACGTGCTGTTTAGAGGCATACACCACCCCACATAGACATTTATAGAATGTTTGTAGGAGCGTTTTCCAAAGTATCTCGGAGTGGAATAAAGTGGGGTGTATTCCATAATATTGCATTTAAACACTAAGTAACATTTATGTAAAGATAATTTGCAAGAAATAGATGCTTCTATTGTGTATAGCAACTGTTTTGAGTCAACAATCGATGTTTATGCAGGAATACATGCTTATGTAACAATTATGTTTTACCTATCATTGCATATCCCATATTGTGCATGATTCCAAGAGCGGATCTAGGATTTTACCCTGGGAGGGCAAGAATTTTCTTCAAATGTTTAAACGACCTCATTTTATGATTTCTGGATTCCTTTACACGCCAATGGCATATACTACATATAGAAGACATAAGATGACCGTTCAAGGTGGTATCCGGCAGGTTAGACCAAAATATCTTTTTCTCAAATGACCAAACAAGTCATTGTTACATGAAAAGATCCTGCAAAATGCTTCTTATTGATTTACCCTAGATCAGTATGAACAGTGAAACATACATCCTCAGTTCTAATCGCAGGAATTTCCTATCCGAGACACGCTGCTGAGATAGCTATTTTTAACTAAGAATACCACGTGACCACTCAATTTTGAGATAAGGTTATAGGGTCATCTGGGTAATACGCTCTGACATTGATATCTTTTTAGCAGACACCCCGTCGTGTTTATTTATAGATTTGGAATTGTTGAACTTTTAGAGTGTTTTATCACGATTTGTGCTAACAATATATGCAGTCTTCAAAGCCGTCTTTACTTACACTAAAGTATGAATTTATGCATAAATTAGGCCTCGATTCCCCGAAGCATTGTTAATGTTTTGTGACATGAATTTGATGTAGGCAAACTGTTGGTACCACCTTTAAAGATAACATTAAGGATGTATTCGAAGGTTGTTTTGAACATATTTGCTATAAGTGCGGTGCAGGACAGGCCTGCCCGTGAAATAGTGGATTTCTAGAACGCCGGATATGTGTTCTAATGTAAATTAGGATCACATACGATACAATTTTACCAGTCTTTAAAATGTAATGTATTTATTAGATATGTTCCACGATTTTTATTCTTGTTCCTTACGCGCACCCTAAATCCGCTCCCGGATTAGCAAAAATGTTGATATATGAAATTTGAAAAAGTAATATTGCACCTTTATAATATAGTTATTATATTGTTAATCGATTATCTTTTATATGAACAAATGTGGGATTGGGATTGGGATTAGCCGGCATTTTTGCCGATACTGCGCAGCGACATTTCTATCATTACAGCACAGGGGCACTTATGAGGTGCCCAGGGACTGAACCCGGCCGGTCCATTATACTGCGTTAGGAGGGAAGCCACTACTACCAACTTTAAAGTCTTTGGTATGACCCGGCCGGGGTTCGAACCCACGACCTCCCGATCCGCAAGCCGACGCTCTACCATCTGAGCTATTGCGGCCGGTATATGAACAAATGTGTCAATGGAGATGTATATATATAATCAATGTATATACAGTCAATAATTGTTTTATTGTGTTTATTTTTTGTTGTTGAAAGAATGGGTTTAAGGCGGCATTGACATAGTTTAACATATAGATTATGTGTACATGATTCAAACTACCTTTTTTTAATATTTCGTCAGTTTCGGCCAATTATTATTGTTTATTTTATTATTCACTTTGCCTGTTATTTTCAAATATTGCATAAGTGTGGGATCAATGATTGTTCAGTTTATGCAAGAAGTATACACGTGATATGTATTCGAGAAAACGCTGTTTCAATGTATTCTAGTTAGATTGGGTTTTCTGTAGGTAATTAATATTGAAGAACGCTACTAAGTTTGTTTTAAACTTTGCTTTCCCTAAATGCAATAGATTCTGTTGTCGACTATTCACAAATGACTGACACTTTTCTTAAATTTCGCCCAAGAACTTAAATATGATTCCATACATTTGCTACTAGGAGGGCCCGGGGACTGCTGTCCTGTGAAAATGTCGATTTCTAGAATGTCGAATTCATGATCTGATGTGACTAGAGGACTAAATGCGATACATTTTCCATACATTTAATGAAGAAAGTTTTGGCGAAAACTCAAGAGCAGCGTTGTTTATGTGTGAAAAAACCATTGTTTCCTGAATAGGGTCTTTATTCTGTGCCTTTTCGGAGTTTGGTATATGTTGCAATACTCATGGGACTTTGCCATATATTCTTTTTCATGATCACAACAATGTTACTTGTGCAGTGTGGCGGTTGTAAAAATATCCCCGTGCATGTAATCCTATAAGAATTGTTACGTGTATTTCCTTTGATGGACATTGAACTTTGGTTCTTCAGTTCCATCTTCACATGAACAGGATGCTACAACCATTTATTCGTCTCTGGTCATGTTTGTTCATGATTCAGAAAGTTAATTTTATTTGTGGTCAACCATTTTTGTGTTGTTTTTTCAAATCGAAATACTACCATTTTCCTTTTCTGAACACTATGTGGACATTTTTTTTCGATGACGTCACTACTTTCGTCATAACGTATAGAAAATATCAGCGCATGGAGATTTTGTTTTCAAATAGATCGGTTTCCTTTTCGTTGCTTGCATTTGATAAACTCGTCAGGAAGTGCGAGGTTAGAGCTCTGTAAAACCGGTTTAAGTAACCCAGTCGGTCCATATTGCCGACTGACCGTTCCAAGGCGGTAACTGTCGGGTTTGCTCTTTTCCTTAAATGACTCATCACAAATCGTTCTTACTTTTCGCTTGGCTTGCATGTGAAATACCTTTGTTCGGTGCCTTTTCGGAGTTTGGTATATGTTGCAATACTCATAGGACTTTGTCATATATTCTTTTTTATGCTGATTAACCATTTAAAATATGATACCAATGATTGCTATTTGAATTGTTTAATTGATGTTAGAATATAGCTTAAACTAGTAGATTTTTTTATTGATTTGTACATCTAATAGAATATTATAATAGCTGTAATTATGTACGTGTATTTGAATGTAGAATGTAAAACCTGTGTTTGATAGAGATGACAACATATACCATGTATTTGCTTTGATTATTTTCTCTTCTCCGGCCGCAATAGCTCAGGTGGTAGAGCGTCGGCTTGCGGATCGGGAGGTCTGGGTTCGAACCCCGGCCGGGTCAAACCAAAGACTTTAAAGTTGGTAGTAGTGGCTTCCCTCCTAACGCTCGGGGCTAAGGGGACAGCATTACGCCTGACTCGTCGGTGTCAGTATAATGGACCGGCCGGGTTCAGTCCCTGGGCACCTCATAAGTGCCCCTGTGCTATAATGATAGAAATGTCGCTGCGCAGTATCGGCAAAAATGCCGGCTAATCCCTAATCCCTAATCCCTCTTCTTTAAGTAGCTAAACTAATAATTATATATAATAAACTATTTAATCTATGCTTTTGGTCATTCTGTCTTTGAAATTCCCATAACCTCCAAACCAGAAAAAAAGTGTCAGTTTGCTTTAACTAACCCTAGCGGTATTTTCCAAACACTAAATACTGCTAGGGGTAAAACAGTATTATAAATTATATTTTACATAAAGTGATGTCTTATAAATGTCACAGTACACTGTAAAGCTAACACACACACACACACACACACGCTCGCACGTACACACACATATATGCAGAAGATAACTATTTTGAAAATTGTCAACTCCCTCTGTAAATGAGAGCGAGATTTGCGGGGTCGGAGGTTACCACCTCCCGAGAGTAATGTTTTGTATAGCTTAATATTTAAGGATTCCACAATGTTTATATGAGTTGGCTTACTTTATAAGTATTTTACGTTAATTTAAGCGTTAACGAGAGGAAATGGTGATATAATATCAAGACCACTTTTATTTTTACCCTCCTGATTGATACAGATATATTTAAATAAATATATATCGTTATGAGAACAACTCCAGGCGAACCAGACGAAATGTCAACGCTTCGTTTGATATTTGCTACAAATCTGTTATAACTTTTTATTCATTAAGAATCATTAATAATTTGTCGATGCTTAATTTAAGCTCACCTGAGCACAACGTGTTGTGGAGGAGGTTGCGTTAAACAATTGCCCTAGTATTTTCTTGAATATTAAAGTGATATATTTTATTAATCATAGCACGGATTTACATTTAAAATACACTTGAAATTAAATTAGTAGTAAGTCCTGTCTGCATGCCAATGCTGCTGGTTTCTATTATTTATCAAAATATTGAAGTTATTTACGAAAGTATAACTGAAAAAACTATATATCAAATTTCAATTAACAGTTTATGTAAACGTGTGGCGAGTATTTTTATAACAGTCTGATACTGTTTAAATAGTACCTATGCACATTTTCGACTTTTGTATAATAACAGTTCAAGCCTACCATGTATCCAGGCATTACACTTGCAGATCAACGTGAGAATGGCTGGTGAAATAATATTCCGTTTCTCTAATTATTTTTGCCGAATGAATTACAGACATTTAGTTACTATGTCGTAATACATCAAATTCAATATCGGTCTGAAATTTAAAGAGGCTAATAACAAACATGAAGGCAAACATAAAACAACGCACACAAACAAAACCAAAATTAATTAAAATCATGTCGGCAATACTATTATCTCCATCTTGGTAACTTGAAGGTCTTAGTTACAACTAAATGTCGGTAATTTATAGGGTTTTATAATGCCATGTATAGGACAAACACTTCATGACAGCAAGGTATAGGGCATAATAAAGTCATGAAACGGGAACGCCATATTGTCGACGGTTTGCGGCAGGTCGTTCAGTGTTCACACAAACAGATGTATTTTGGTACTGAATGCACGCCTGATCACTTAAAACTAATCCATCATTAGCCCCAATTTTTATTATCTATCAATTGCGAAAAACAAATGTACACGTGAGGAGCAAAATGCATTCACTGCGGACCGCAATTAAGATACATACCGATGAGGGTATTAACTATAGACAAATTAAGATCATGCGTTACTTCCCTCGTCCAATCAGATTGCGGGATTTCTTTGGGACACAGGCATGATAATCTCATGATTAATTTCCGTGTTGGAGACGACTCTGATGTTGAAGACGACACTCAATATTTAGCACCACGGCTTCACAAACGTTGTTAACATTTATCATGAATAACAAGCAGATGCCCAACTGCTGGGTTAAAAATGGAACGTGGCGAAACCGCAGTCGGAGACAATTCAACAAAAGCTAGATTCTTATAAGGTAAGATATCCTTTTCTCACTCCCACCTACTCAATATTATTATCGTCATTGTCAACAAAATTTACCCTCACAGCCAGAAAAAAAAAATAACCATTTACCTTTGCCGGAATTTAGAGTCGCCAACGTGTAATCTTATTCTGGGGCCCCACGGCGTGTGTTCGAGTCCCTGTATAGGATAGTAACTTCATTAAAACTACCATCACACTAATCAATAATTCCGAAACCACTCGTCACCATAACCATCATCACATTACTATTATCATCACACAACAATCAACAACGCACCACTATCATCATCACACCACCACAATCATCACACGACTATCATCATCACACCACTACCATCATCACACCACTATCATCACACCAAAATCATCATAACAATATCATTATGACACCACTCTCATCACACCACTACCATCACACCACTACCATCACACCACTACCATCACCACACCACTATCTTCACACCACTGTCATCATCGCACCACTATCATCACACCACTGTCATCATCGCACCACTATCATCACACCACTGTCATCATCACACCACTATCACCACACCACTGTCATCATCGCACCACTATCATCATCACACCACTGTCATCATCACACCACTATCACCACACCACTGTCATCATCGCACCACTATCATCACACCACTGTCATCATCACACCACTATCATCATCACACCACTATCATCATCACACCATTCTCATCACACCACTACTATCAACACACCACTATCATCACACCACTGTCATCATCACATCACTGTCATCATCACACCACTATCATCAGACCACTGTTATCATCACACCACTATCATCATCACACAACTATCATTATCACACCACTCTCATCATACCACTACCATCATCACGCCACTATCATCACACCACTATCATCATCAGACTACTATCATCATCACACCACTATCATCATCACACAAATATCACCATCACACCACCATCATCATCACACCACTATCACCATCACACAACTATCCCCATCACACCACTATCATCATCACACCACTATCATCATTCTTGGAACGGTCAGTCCGTGGCATGGCCGACTGCAGAGCTTAAACTGGATTTACAGAAATCTAACCTCGCACTTCCTGGCGGGGTTTTCGCAAATACAAGCATCAAAAGGAAAACATCCTTTAGAAGCAAAACTGTCAAAGTGATGTCATATTCCTAGACCAAAGTGACAACCTCACTAACAAGAAATCAGTGCCATCATTAAGAGAAAAATGTCCGCATTGTATTTAGGAGAGAAGATCACTATTATTTCTGTTAGAAGTTAAGGTTCAGGATAGCATGGTCGAAAGTTCCTATTGTAAACCTACGCTTGTGATTTGGTCCCAAATCAGTCCATTGACCACCAGGCGCGTATCTGGGCCGATTTGGAAATTACGCACAATTACAAGGGAAATAACCTTTGTAATAATATTTTTGAAAATATTCGGTTCTTTTCTAATGAATAACATGTAAAATGCGGACATGCGAGGAACTTAACGCAAAAATATGAACGACTAAAATCCTGACGTGTTCAAGTTTAATCATTTTAAACCTTTTCAACTTGATTGGTGTAGTAATAAGATTTTATAACATGAAACTAGTGAAATACAATATATCATTCCTAACCTGGGTTAGGCATCGACTTTCTTAGTGTGTTTGGTACTTTCAGATTTTTTATTTTTTAAACGGAAGTTACGCACGTGCGTAAAGTGCGTTATGAGAGAAACGCGCCTGGTGACCACCATGTGCCACCCTACAAATCGTCCATTCTACCACTCAGATACTGTGTATATAGTTAAAGTTGCCGCTTCATATCGTTAGACAATTATTGCGGCAGATCAAAAAGCGCGGTAAGCCCTGCGGTATTCAATGCTTCCTTGAGGCGAAGACAATCTTTGGTACATATTGTTATCAGATGAACTGTTCTTTCACAAATCATTTTAATATTGCAGATATAAATATAAAGATAAAGATCGAGAACCAGGTCCGGTCGAACTATTTTACCGCGTGAACGAAAGCCACTATCGCGCAATGATGGTTACGTCACACGTAGGTTTTTCCGCTATTTTCTTCCGCGCTCTGATGGTGTCATGAATTCGTAGATCATTTATTGGTGCATTATATAATGACATTTGCATCTTTTATTTATATTCATTTATGCGGTGATCTTTCTTAAAAAGACAACACATAAAAACACATAAAAACAAACAAAACACCACCAACAACAACAAACAACAACAACAACAAGTTCAGAGAAGAAAAGATAGGCAAAGAATAATCACGCATGTATACGCCACTGCTTCTTTGTTCCGAGTTATTTTTTTTTTATTTTCTTTCCAGTTTTATTTTAATCGATTACAGTACAAAGCCAGGAAAAAAACTTAAATACTATGGGGGCGGGTGTGTGTGTGGTGGGGTGGGGGAATACGCCGAGCTTACACTTCTCTGTACAGTGTATTGTCTGAGGGTTTTAGTGAAGCATTGCAGTCGTCCTGAAGACAACAGTAGGTGCACTCAAAGTTATGAGTGAACACGGAACTTTCCTGGAAATTCTGGCAGAATTCTTTATCAGAGGAGCCTTCGTACCAGTCTAGGTAACACGTCTCGAAATTTCCACACCTGTTAAAAGAAAAGACGCCGTACATCTTATTGTTTGTTTTGTTTTGTCTTTTTGTTACATCGTACTGACACAATTATGGTCACATTGGCGTCGTCCAGCTAATTATTGGTGGAGGAAGATCCCAGACTTTAGTCTGGGCAGAACCACAGGATGACCTGGATGAACTAAAACATAAATGGTTTTCTTGGTGTAAAAATAGCTTCTTGTGCAGTGTGGCTCAGATAAGAAATATTTATTTGTAATGACGATTGTGGCGCCATGGTAGACTTATCCGACAGGCGTAGGACACCAATAAACATCATTGTACGAGATCTGTTCAGATAACAATGGTTTACCAAGGTCGTAACTTCAAGGGATTTTCAGACAAATTTTAAAATTGCGTAAATGTTATTTTCTTGTAACTTCTTCATTTGTAGTTCAAAAAAAGCTATACACCATTGGAAAGCTCTAAGTATTTTTTTTAGAATACAATATTTTTTAAATTGAGAAATGCACAAAGAATTAATGCACAGAAATAAATAAAATTATTGGCTCATCCTTAAACAAAATGAACAGTGTATCTTTTTTGGTTGTATTATAGATATATAAAATACTTCATAAAAACTGTTTAATTTGATATCAAATTCAGTAAAATTGACTGAACAATAAAACAAAACATAGTCGTGAGTTTAATACAGCACATATTTCCAGACTTCGGCCTGCATTAGCTTCTGCCTTCCAAGATGGCTGCCTTAAACTGTCTTATTAGTGCCTATGACATCACATGGAAACTATCTATAGAATACATAAGGGGAGATAAATGACTCACGTTCTATTGATTGTGCGTGACCCGTCCTTGTGGTTCTCAACGTGATTGATGCAGTAGTTGTTTGGCGGGTTACATGTTAAGGGCACGTACAACATCTCGCAGTATTCGGGCTCTCCGTCACAAACAGCGCATGACACTGAATATAATAATGACATTCTTTTGAAAAAAATGAAATAAAGCCAAAATCCTTACTGTTAGTTGTCTGCCTTTGACGGGAAATTTTTATTTACACTATTTGTTTGTTTGATAGAAAAACCTTAAGGTGCGAGGTTGGAGGGCTCCTCAAACCAGGTCAAATCATCCTAGTCTGTCCTTTTGCCGACTGACCGTTCCAAGGCGGTCACTGCTGGTTTTTTCTTTTTGAGCGTTCGTCTCTGTGTCTTTTATCACATTTGCATAAACCCAGTTTGTCTTGGTCTAGAGGAAGTTTAGATTTAAATATATGTGGTTACTTTGATTGGACCTTTTTTCTTATTTACCTTTTTAGTAGTTTACATTCAGGTAACTCACTCGAACACAGTAAATGTTTCCTCTTAAAGTGTTTGTAAAAGGGTGTGGACAGTTTCAAAAAACGGTCAGTATTTTTACAATATATGGTGCTGTTCGATCATTTTTAGTATGAATGTAAACGAACTTTCGAACAATCGAAATATAGCAGAATACAAGCATGTATTCATGTATTCGAATGGTCATACAATTATATTTTACAGTTTAACTACATTAGTAACGACCGTCGTTCTAAGGCGGCAATTGTTTTTTTTTCTTTTTGTGTGTTATGACTCGTCGCTGTGCTTTTGTCACATTTACATTCATCATGTGTGCCTTGGTCTAGACGTAGATTAGACTTAAATATACGTGGTTATTTTGATAAGACCTTCTTTTATTTACCTTTATAAATGGTTCCTCTTAAAGAGTTTGTAAAAGCGTGTGGACAGTGTCAAAGACCTGTCAATTGTTTTTCAAGAGGGAATATAATAAAACTTTCACTTTTATCGTGGCTTTTTCTACATCTTTGTTTTACAATCCGTGTGCTCTATGACCGTTTGACCGTAATCGATCCCGATAACTTCTCTGCCTATATCCGTTATATCTTATTACGAAAATCCTGATAGGAACGTTTTTTTGGAGGATTGCTTAACAATGATAATTGTCACATCTACGTATTTTTAACACGGTAATGTTTTTGATTTATTCTTTAAAATTACAGCGATGGACTTAAAGCTTGTGGGTCGAAACCGAGTTTTTATAATAATAAAGGGACATGTATTGCAAAGCAATGTGTTTTTGTTTTGGTAATGGAGGCAATGGAAGCACGACCGCTTCTTAAGGTGAAAAATGTGCTTCTAGAAGCATTTGCTAATTATTTCATAGATACGTCTATAAGGTACCATGAATCTTGTGTTTCTTTTTGTTGTTGCCATATTTCTCTTACTGGCACAATACATACTTTTACGTCGTCTTTGATGCTTTTTATCAATGTTTTTCTTGTCTTTTTTGAAGGGATCTCTAATGTGAGCTACAGTAGAGTGAAATTCATATCGACAAGGAAGATTGCGAATATCGCTTCTTTCTTTGTTTGGAAATCGAAATAAGGAATTTCAGTCTCGTATAATATAGAAAAATTCAGTTTTACCTGGACTGTTGTGCGGTATGTTGGGTGTACGAGGTGCAGGCGTAGTAGTAGCTGTTGTCGTCGGTGCCTGCGTCGTAGGTGCCTGCGTCTTTGGTGCCTGCGTCGTCGGGGCCTGCGTCGTCGGGGCTTGCGTCGTCGGGGTTTGCGTCGTCGGTGATTGCGTCGTCAGTGCTTGCGTTGTCGGTGCTTGAGTAAGGGCTGACGTTAGTACGGCAGTGCTGGTTGCTGGGCCTGAAGTCGTAACAGTTTCGACTGATGAAAATACATTGTAAGAAAATCTTACTTACCAACTGAACCAACTTTAACAGATTATCAAAAACATGCCCAAAATGGGCTAAGATGAGAAGCATTTACTAGTAGAACGACTAGGCAAACAATTCAACATAACGAGAATTAAAACAACAGTTAAATGATTCACAGATTATAAATTAAATTCTGAATTTCCGATGTCAGATTTATTGCTGTTCTTCACTTTTTCTTGTATCTGATATGTACATTGATTAGTATAATAACTATAAACATTTGATCTTTCATGCTTCTGAAAAATCAAGTCAATATCATTCGATATTCATCGTTTTTTTCACAGAAAACTCCATTTTTGATTTAACAGGCGTGGAGAAAATCTGCAGATGAACAAAACTTTATTAACCTCCGCTTCTTCAGTTTATCTGAGCGCAGAAAGTTCTTCCTTACAGCTGAACTGCATACGTCACCATCGGAGCACCTCGGTAAAATCATCCCTCGGATGTATCTGGTGCAATGATCGGAAGAAGAGTTTGTCTAAAATGTAGTTCGCTCAAACATAAACAATGTCATCGTTTGACAGCTGCTTTTCTGCTGCGCTGGGTAAATTAAAATTGGATGATTCAAATTTGAAGCCACCACAAATTGAAGTTTTACAGGCATCGTACTGTAGTGAGCTGTCATCCGAGCTGCCATCTTTGTTTTGATGTTTGTCACAAAATTAGTCCCATTCAGGGAAATGGCCGAGGTGATCCGACTACCTACTTACATCCGAGAGATAATTCGTGAATTATCCGAGGTGTTCCGATTGAATACGTCAATCGAGGTGACGTCAGACCGCGTGAAAAAGCAATTTAGTGCATGGTAAGTAATAGGGTTGCTTACCAAAATAGAAATTAATTAAACGTTGCTTTTATTGTAAGCATAATTTGCTACATAATGAAAGGTACCCGTATGCTTTAATTACATGGCATTTCAAAAAGGGAGAGCGGCCGCAATAGCTCAGGTGGTAGAGCGTCGGCTTGCGGATCGAAAGGTCATGGGTTCAAACCCCGGCCGGGTCAAACCAAAGACTTTAAAGTTGGCAGTAGTGGCACCCATCCTAACTAACGCTTGGGGCTAAGGGGACAGCATTACGCCTGACTCGTCGGTGTCAGTATAATGGACCGGCCGGGTTCAGTCCCTGGGCACCTTATAAGTGCCCCTGTGCTATAATGATAGAAATGTCCCTGCACAGTATCGGCAAAAATGCCGGCTTATCCCAATCCCATCCCTTAAAAAAGGACATACGTAATAAATAGGTAATAATGATACAGTATTTGTAGTATTTGCTATATGGTTCTAAAAACTTTCGATTGCGTGATTATAAGATTGATGACAGTCAATTAAGATCATTGATAAGTTCCCTCTGTTTTGTGTCTAGAAAGGCGGAGTGCATTTAGGAATATACGTTTGTAAAGATAATGTGTTATATAATATACTGTTATTGACTGCTCACCTACCCTACGGATAGTAATGGTCTATTTTTATCACAATATGCATACCAGCTAAAATAAATTTATATTTTCGCAGGTAGACAACAATTTGATTTGGCTGGATGTTTGTTATGTTTAGTTGAAGTATTTACGGTGCTGGCATTTTCAAAACAATTGGTTCTCTACACACCTGGTATTGATTGTATTACAAAACTTAAAATTATCTATTTACACTGCCTTTTACTAAAATGTCAATAGAATTTCAAATTGTCGAAATATACAATACCAATTTCTTTGGTATCAAGAGTATATAACAAAACCACTCCTGGTACCACATTTTTGAAAAAATGTCGTAAAGTAAATAACAGTAATCACCAAAATGGACAAAAAAGTTTCCACGGTACGTATAAACGACCCAATTTGGAGAATTCCACTCCGCGTTAATGCTGAGTGACCTGTCAAGTACAGTTATAGTTGTTTTTTCTTTGTGTATTTAGAAGTCGCCCGACATTTGTAGCCCATCAAAAACTATAAAAATTTAAATTCCTTGGCGTTTTATTTTAATAGAACACCTTTCTATTTTTTATTTTACAATGAACAAAATAGATCGATTTATTTTACTTAATGGTTTTATTTTCAACTGCGCATGTGCAACAAACCATGCATTCTGGTTTGACTCCTTCCCTTTTGACGACAAGTCTGAACACGTCAAGACGATTGACAGTTTGATTGACAGTTTTTTTGAGGCGGATTACATGTCATTTTGGTAGAACAGGTAGAAGTGAGGCGGGGACGTCTAAGTCGGATAGAATCTATTAAGACGTTTCCAAAGTAAATAGAAGCCTGCACTCGCTGCCCTCGTTTCGGCTTCTATTTTCTATCCTATAACTATAAAAATACTAGATACTAGATCCGCCTCTGGTTAAAGGGTTATAGTAAAACAACAACAACAACAACAACAACAACAACATAATGACGAAGAACAGGATTAACTGAGGCAGTTCTTACAAATAAGTTCCCGGGGCGCCCGGGGCGCCCGTGGCATAGTGGTTTAGTCGCCGATTTGTAACTCTTTATATTGCTTAGCCTCCCACCGCTGCGCTCGTATCGGCTTCTATTTTATATGAAAACGTCTTAATAGACTCCATACGTAATGTATCGTCATTACTTTGTGTGCCTTTTCTAGTGGTAGTTTAAATTTTAATATTTGTGATAATTCAATAAGGAACTTTTCTTATTTTCCTATTGTCAATAAGAAAGTGGCCGCAGTATATTCATACAGATTTCCCTGTAAACGTAAAGGCACAATGTACGTTTGTACTGCTTTCCTAGTAACCAAATATACACAATGAATATTTTTTACTGGTTTCCTAGCAAGCAAGAAAACACAACGAATATTTTATACTGGTTGCCTAGCAACTAAGAATACACAATGACTATTTTACGCACCTGTTGGAGAAGGAGTGGCCACTATAGATGCTCCAAACGGTGGTTTAGAAGTCATTGTCGGGGTCGTGGGCGGGGCTAAAGATGATCCTATGATATAATATATAAAAACATCGTACAGGGAAAGAATTTTATTTATATTGTATATGTCTATTTGTACACTAAATATGCCTGGATGTATTTCAGGTGTACATGTTAGCATTTGATAAGCGATTGTAGCAACTTTTGACGTTGTGAATATTTTAGCGTATTTATTCCATTTAGCGAGGCGCAGCGGCTGAAAAGTTATTGCGAAATTCCCGTCAACTCTCACTGTTTCTCGTTCTCTCACAATTATAGTAACATACGTTCGTTCATTGTTGTCAACATATAAGTGTTTTGAAAAAAAAAACGCACACACATACTTAAAGATAGAAAAAAAATCTTTCCAGCAACAAAATGCTGCTGCGAAAGTGTTATTTATACTGCGGATAATTTGCAAAATGTTCTCGATGCTCTCGTTTACATTGTTTTATTGTTTTGATCAACATTCCCCCACCTTTTTTCAGAAACCCCACCCCTTTTTTCAGAAACTCCTCCCCTTTTTCAGAAACCCCTCACTTTTTCAGAAACCCCACTCCACCATTTTTCAGAAACCCCACCATTTTTTTAGAAACACTTTTTTCAGAAAACCCCATCCCTTTTTTAGAAAAGGTTGTTATTAACAAACTATAAAAAACAAGAATACCACAGTATCCGCATGACTGTTGACAAAACTTAAAGGCCATATGGTAGTCACTACACAGTTTGGCAAGCTTTTCATCACCAAGCTCGTGGCAATGATTTGGTCCGGCATTGTCCACACAACCGGAAGCCGAAGTGGAAGCTGACGTAGGTCATAATTGTGAATCTCAATGAAGACAACAATATGATTTTTAAAAAATAACATATTATGTTATGTTATAACATAATAGTTAAACAGAAAAACAAATATGTCGATATGTAGATCACAACAGAGGGAGATTGAAATTTCATAACAACATTGAGATAGTTTGTGGGTTTATTGGGTATATCGTCCCACCAAAAGTATTTCAGTTACCTGGAGACGGTGTCCACTTGAAGCAGATATAGTGCTGGCTTCACTATGTATAGCATGTTTGTTTATTGTGTATATCGTCCCACCAACAGTATTTCAGTCATCTAGAGACCGTGTCCACTTGAAGCAGATATAGTGCTGCCTTCACTGTGTAAATCATACCGTGAACACCTGGCATGATACCACACCCAGTCAAATTATCCTGCCACCGAGCCAACCAGTCGTGGAACTACCTATGTATTTGTTTGAGCATTTGCAAAGGAGCTATACCACTACCATTTTTAACTACTTTGGTATGTCGCGGCCCGGGATCGAACCCGGGGCCCCCTCGTACCTGGAGCGATTGCGCAAACATTGAGATAGAAAGTTTAAATACAAATGGAGAGAAAAGAGTCACATATCGAAAATGAGACAGAGAAAGAAAAAGAAAGGTATAGAGTGATAGATAGAAAGTGTGTTTAACAGATAATGTGAAAGAGTGCGCGAAAGAGTGTGCGAAAGGGTATGAGAGCGATAAGTGCGTGAAAAGCAGATGGAGTGAAAGAAAAGAGAGATGGGGCGAGAGGGAGAAATAGTTTGACAAGACCTGTAGACAGACAGAATAAGATACTGATAAACAGAAAACCTGAGACAGACAGACAGACAGACAAGAATACCCACCAAAGATTAGCAAAGAACAAAGTTCTATGCATAAAAAGAGGTAAAAAGCCTAGGGTAAAGTTACGCTAACAAGCAAAACGAAAGTGACATTTAATAAACAAAGTGACATTTAGTTACCAAAGTGACATTTAATTAACAAAATGACCTTTAAATTTACAAAGGGACATTTAATTACCAAAATGACATTTAATAACAGATTGACATTTATTTAACAAAATGACATTTAATTAACAAATTGACATTTAATTAACAGATTGACATTTAATTAACAAAAGGACATTTAATTAACAAAGTGACATTTAATTAGCAAAGGTACATTTAATTAACAAAGTGACATTTAATTAAAATCAAAATGGGTGACTTAACTTACACGTTTGTGTTGTAGTTTGCGCTGTGGTCGAAGCTGTTGTAGATGTGACGAAACAATGAAGAAACAGAAAACACACGTACATTTACAATATAAACACCACTTCCAATGAATACACGATCCTATTTTTTTCAAGTCTTAAAACTAAAACATGCTTCATGGCACAAACAAGATATCGACATAACTATTTTTACCAGACGCCATGTACAAGAGGCGGAACGTAAGTAAACAAGTCGTTAATTGAATATTGTTTCATTACATTATATCAAGACGTGTACTATGACAATTGTTTCTGCCAACATTTCAGTGCAATACATAATATAACAAGTCGCTGAACAAAATATTTTTCTTGCCTACGGGCAATTTCATTATTATATTACATTATTTATAAAGAAGTAATTTATTAATTCTGCCATCCACTAAGTGCATTGCATATATTCTACAGTACATACATTGATATATCTGCTTCATCTAACAACCAGGTACCTTGTTTAACTTGGTCTGCAGGTAGATAAAATTTAAATATCTGTGAAAATTTTGATAGGACCTTTTCTTATTTACCTATTCATGAACACAACAGTGTTGCTTGTGCAGTGTGGCGGTCGTAAAAAATCTCCCCGTGCATGTGATCTATGTTGTCATTTAATTTATCCTATCAGGATTGTTACGTATATTTTCTTTTGACATACCTTGGACTTAGATTTATTTTAACTTGGTCTGCAGGTAGATACAATTTAAATATTTCTGAAAATTTTGATAGGACCTTTTCTTATTTACAGTACCTTAATCATAATTAATAATTATACTCTTACAATACCAACATCATAATTAATAAGTCTGCTTTTACATTATCTTAATCATAATTATTAAGTATCTTCTGACCGTACCTTAATCATAAATAATCATAATTAATAACCATGCTCTTACAGTACCTTAATCATAATTAATAATTCTGCTAACCCAATGTTCACAACTTAAAAAGAATATGTTCATGAAATTGTTTGTCTCTAACATCCAATTGTTCAATATAAAGGAAAAGAGGCATTAATCATAATTAATAAAATATAATATGATATGATATAAAATGATATAATATAATATGTATCAATATTACTAATTATGATTTATGTCTAACAATGATTATTTATTAAGTTCACAACTAAAAAATAAGATATTCATGACAGTGTGTTTGTCTCCAACTTCTAATTTAATTTTATAAATGGTTTCTGCAGTTAAAATTGGCAGAGAACGCATGCTATCCGCATTGTTCTGCTAGCAGTAAAGACAAAAGGAGAGTTGTAGGCAATCATGACAGTGACCTATTTCGAAAGTCTACTATATATTTTTCTTTTATACTTGCGCTACCTTAAGGTACTTACCTTAATTGGAATGTATTTCAATTAATGAAATTTGTATTTACAGTTCTACTTAATATTAAAGTAAAGCAAAGCTGTTTATTGATTAAAAGCTTTTTTAAAACATTTTTTCAATAAGTCTACTCACTGCAGAATCCGCAATACCTTCGACATAAAAACGTAGCAACGTGATAGTCCAGGCAGACCTTGTCAGGCAATTCAAGACATTGACCGATATCGACACACGGCTCTAAACAGGTTGGAAATACAACGAAACGTTGATCAGATAGCTTCTGTGTATTTTTCCCTTTAATAATAGTTTCAAAACTGAATACTTTTAAATAAAATATTGACGAGGCACTCATTAATATTAAAAACTGACAGTATTTCTTCATAAGATTTAATAAAAATACGTTGTATGTCGTGGCCAATAAAATGCATCGTTGATAACAATGACAATAAGTGGTAGAAATGATCCCATGACGTGGTAAACTTATTTTTTGAAGACCCCACGATTCAAGTTAATTATTAACTTTTCATACTAAACCACTCTTTTACTTACGAGGCATCATAAAATTGGAATTGAAAGTATTTTTCTCCTTATTGCATTGAGCATTTTACTGATTTTTACTGATTGTTATTGATAATGGGAATCTGAAGATATTTAGAAATATTCAAATATTGACACTGTTTTGTTTGTTTTGTTTTGAAGATTTTACGGCAAACCGACACTTGATAGGTCATACGACGCCGAACTATTGACACTATAACTAACACAAAGTTCCCACAGATCTGATCCATAAGGTCCAAAAGTCTTCATTCAAGTAAAGGTGCAGAGTAAACGAAACAAAAATTGAAAAAAATATATTGACGCAGAACAGGCAACTCGATAATACGAGGGGTGTTCATAAAATAAGGAAACTATCGCATTATCGAATTATCGCGCCCAACGCTTTATTGACTAGAGCAACATAATGTACATTGCAGATTTGTAAATCCGATTGCTAGGTAAATATTTATTTATATAATTGTCTAAATTTACCACTTTGGGCGATTTCGCTTGTGACAGCGAAAAGAGTTTATGAGAAAGCTGAAGTTTGTAAGGACTGACCCTGCAAGTCCTTGACTACCCGTGGTCAGTAGTTGCGTAGGAAAAAAGTAATGCGTGTAAAGAAAAACAATATATGTCGAAGGAGACTAGTTATGACATGTAACATAAAGGCATGCTTAACATCTCATATCTGCGTTTGTTTGATTTTTTTAGATATATCGATGCAATAGTTTAAAGTAAAATTGGCAAGGACAAACGATTGGAGAAGCCACCACAACAAATATCTAGGTAGAATGCTACACCACAACTAAGCTGGGACGACTCTTTCTCATAATTTCTTATCCTCACTCGCATTTAGCATAGGTCGATTAATTCAACAACAACAACAAAAACAAAAACAACAAAACAAGAAAAATGCGTTTTATTGTTTGTCTGTATTGCTTTAAAGCCATATAAAATCAACATACCATCTGCTGCTGTTAACGATACCATCAGGAAAAACAGCAGAATCACTGAAAAGCGATGATCCAGGAGTTATGCCTTAATTGTCTACCTTATAAGACAGCATGTTGTTTTAAATGGAAGAAGTAGCCTATTGTTTTGTTGGAATGGGATGGGATTTGCCGGCTTTTTGCCGATACTGTGCAGCGACATTTCTATCATTATAGCACAGGGGTCTTTGGTTTGACCCGGCCGGGGTTTGAACCCACGACCTTCCGATCCGATGTATTGTTGTATTAGGATCATGTTATATGGAAAAGCTTACAATAATATATTTGCTGGGTCGGTTTTCTTTTTCTGTAAGGGTAATAATAATAATTATGATGGTGATGATGATGATGATGATGATGATGATGATGATGATGATGATGATGATGATGATGATGATGATGATGAAGGATTCAATTAAGACCAAATTGAACCTTAACAAAAAACATTAGACAAAATTTAAAATGGGTTTATCGTCCCACCAACAGTATTTCAGTTATCTAGAGACGGTGTCCACTTGAAGCAAATATAGTGCTGATTTCACTGTGTGTAGCATGTTTGCTTTTGGGGTTTTACCGTCGCACTAACACTATTTCAGCTATCTGGAGTCAGTGTCAACTAGAAGCAGATAAAGTGCTGCCTTCGCTATGCATAGAATGTTGTGAACCCCTGGCATAATACCACACCCAGTCACATTAACCTGACACCGAGCCAAACAGTCGTAGAACTACCATTATATTTAAACATAAAACATAAAACATATTTAATTTACCTGGTGCATGTTGTAACCGTGCCATCTTTGTTTCTTATCGAAACCACAGTTTATAAGTGCAAGTATTCACACCAAAGATTACAACAACTAGGGCAACCATGAGTTTTTTTCGCGCCGTGCAGTGAAGTGTATGTCATAGATAATGGTTTATTTCACTTTTTATCATGCCATTAGGTACAAATCATGCTTCAAAATAGGAAGTTTATTTAAAAAGGAACACTCTGCAGAACATCTTACAATTTGAATAAGATAAGCATTGCAACATATATCAAACCCTGAAAAGGCACAGGACAAAGGAATAAACATGGAAGCCAAATACAAATCTGTGATGAGCCATTTAACAAAAGAGCGAACTCGACAGTTACCGCCTTGGAACGGTTAGTCGCAAAAGGGACCGACTGGTGTGCTTAAACCAGTTTTACAGAGCTTTAACCTTGCACTTCCTGGGGTGTTTCTCATTTTCTCATTTTCGTTTAAAATGCAAGCTGCAATTTATTGTTGCAAGCTGCACTGTTGAAAGTGATAAAAGTTCGCTTCTTTCTCAAAAAAAGGTCTCACAGAACAGCTGGCAATTCCTGGTATTGCATGCTACATTATCGTTCCCATTTAAAGGACATTCCATAAGAGGCACCGGTCTGCAGAGCGACGGAAATAAATCTTATAAGAGAGACTTAGTGATTCCACAGTCAGATCTTTCTGAAATACCTTGTCTCAGCCCTAGTAGCCCCAGACGCTGCCCCTTCTATATTTATTTGGTAACTGGCAAGAAAGTGGGTCATTGTTGGTTTCCATTGCCAGTCTTAACTGCTCACCAGTTTCAATGAATGTCCAATCATAAGGAAATAGTTGATGTACTCCGCTTGCAGTGCAGCAGGCAACACAGAGATACCAACACAGCAAGTGCAGCAGGCAACACAGAGATACCAACACAGCAAGTGCAGCAGGCAACACAGAGATACCAACACACCAAGTGCAGCAGGAAACACATTGATACCAACACAGCAAGTGCAGCAGGCAACACAGAGAAACCAAAACAGCAAGTGCAGCAGGCAACACAGAGAAAACAAAACAGCAAGTGCAACAGGCAACACAGTGATACCAACACATTAAGTGCAGCAGGCAACACAGTGATACCAACACATTAAGTGCAGCAGGCAACACAGTGATAACAACACATTAAGTGCAGCAGGCAACACAGTGATAACAACACATTAAGTGCAGCAGGCAACACAGTGATACCAACACAGTAAGTGCAGCAGGCAACACAGTGATAACAACACATTAAGTTCAGCAGGCAACACAGTGATAACAACACATTAGGTGCAGCAGGCAACACAGTGATACCAACACAGTAAGTGCAGCAGGCCACACATTGATACCAACACAGTAAGTGCAGCAGGCCACACAGAGATACCAACACAGCAAGTGCAGCAGGCAACACAGAGATACCAACACAGCAAGCTATAACGAAAGTCTTAATCATTATCGCTGAAAAGGATTTATATTTTAACTTCCAATATAAATTAAACTACCGATATTGAACTGATTATTATTTACGAACTAAGATATATAAACAAAGTTGGGCCACCTTACAGTAATCCAATGTTACATACTTATATTGACATGGACCTGCCGTAATACAAAATCATTTACAAAATAAGATTAGTCAGCGAATAGTTGTTTCCAATAAACTGTCCTACTAAAATGTTTACCAAAATCACACAAAATACAACTTCACTGAGCTAGTTACGGTTTAAAAAAAAGAAAAAAAGAAAGAGAGAAGGAAAATGAAAAAATCAACGAAAAATAACACTACTATTTAATATAAGCAATTACTTCTGACCGAAAGTATTGAGAAATAAAACATCCCTTGAATTGCTTGACGGTGAGATAAACAAGATATAAACCAGAGATAAACAAGAGATAAACGAGAGATAAATCATGATGAATAACCTATATTTCACCTGATAAGTTGAAATATAATCTACTTTCTTAAATTAAAATATCTCAATTCCCATTTTAATTTTTAACAGTTTTATAATGTTTTAAACGGAATTAAGGTGAATCAATTATAGTTATATAATTTCTTAAATTGAAAAGCAGAAAACAGCTATATTTTATAAATATTTCAATTTTAAAATCAATATTTTAAATAAAAAAATAAATAAATAATAAATATTTATGACAAAGTTAGAGAACTATAAGTGGCCGAATGTCTAGAATTCACAACTTTGATAACAATTTTACATAAAAATGAATGTTGTTGTTTTGTTAATCGTGTACAGTCAGATAGACAGACAGGACAGGACAAGACAGAACAGAGAGATAGACAGAGAGATAGAGAGACAGAGATATAGACAGAGAGATAAACAGAGAGACAGAGGGATAGACAGACAGGCAGGCAGGCAGACAGGCACGCAGTCAGTCAGGCAGGCAACCAGGCATGCGGGCAGGCAGAGAGACAGACAGAGACAGAAAGACAGATACAGACAGAAAAACAGACAAACAGAGTCGGACAGACAGACAAACAGACAGACAGAGACGCACATACAGGCAGACAGACAGGCAAACTGGTTGACAGACAATAGTCATGACTTCTCCTCACATTTGAAGAACATAGTCCGGGCACATGTACATACAATGCAGTGCCCTGTAGGTCTATTTGGCGGACACATGTCATCATTCTCTTTATCAGCCATGGCCAAAATGACCTTCATACAGGACGGCATAGTCTTGAGCGAACATAGGCATTAGTTTCTCGTGCCTAGTGTCTTTTTGTGCACTCTTTACTTTGCCATTCACTGCTATACCATTTGTTTTGTCAACAGTCATGCCCTAAATTTCCTTTTTAACTTATTTAAAATAATGTCTGTTGTAAAAAAAATGAAAATAAGATTTTAAATCAATAGTATAAATAATCTGTCAAGTTTTGTCAAATAGAAGTAAAAAATAAATAAATTTCTCTCGAAGTTTCATTCTACATTTTATGTAAAATCTTTTCTCTATCTCTTTCTCCCCCTCTCTCTTTTTCTCTCTCTCTCTCTCTTTCTCTTTTTCCCTCTCTCTTTCTCTTTTTCCCTCTCTCTGTCTCTCTCCTCTCTCTCCCCCGCTCTCTCTATCTCTTTCTCTCTCTCTCTTTCTCTCTCTCTTTTCCCGTTGCAAGCAGCAATAATTTAACCATCAAACCCGCTTAACTTAAACATGCAAAACTAACACACGAGTAATGAAACTAAAACAAAGTACATAAAATTAAATAAAATAATACAGGGGACTTGGAACCAGTGTCGTAGTGGCAGATTCGTTACTCTCTGACTGCTTAGCGTGCGTTCGAGACCCAGTCGAGGATTAAAAAGTTTTGACAGTTGATTTGCGGTGTGTCGGTTATTCCGTTTAACCATTTCTCTGGTGTCTTCCTCAAATAAAATGGCTGGATGTAGCTATAATGGCCATTTGTTTGTCGCTGCGATGTATTTTACATGAAAAGAAAACCCCACTCACAACATGAAATAAAAAGTAATTAATTGAGACATAAATCATTAAACAAATAAGAAGATATACATGCCATTGCTAGGGTGTCAACATCGAATAACACCGATGAGTGTCATTAACCTTTGCTTGCATGTCTTTATACAAAAGGCGGGTTATGTCTTTAATACAATACAAATTGGAAACAAGAAGACTTGCTTTTGCTTTTTGTCTGAAAGCAGCAGATAACTGTGACGTTGATGGTAGGTATTTATGACCCAGTTTTCATGCCGGCTATGTTTTTTTAGCATGCAACTTAGGATATTGTAATCCGTTGATCAAAGACGTGTTTTATTTGACAAATAAACACTTTTGTTTGCATGTAAACAATAGATGACACTGCCGTCACTGGTAGATATTCTTGCTTTAGTTTGTATGCTTCGTCTTCCTGCCTGAAAAGTGCAGTTTATGTTATTATAATATTTTAAAAACGACAACCAATGGAAAATGAGAAGTAAAATTAAAGTAAAGTACTTGCTAGTGGGAGCGTGTTACTGTCAGGTAACTTGGTTGTTGCCAGCGGAGCTGCGACCTCGTCTTTTGGGTCATGAAATAGAAAAGTTTATATTTATAATTATAAATATTTCAAATTCACACCCACCTCCCCCCGTACCCGTCCCCCACAATATATAAGACCAACAGAATGCACAGAATGAGTCATGCAGGTAATAAAATCAAACTTTTTCTAATTTGGCAAAAGTAAAAGATTTATAAACTCACAATACGGAGATAAATGAGTAATAGTTTGTTATACTAACATTGTAAAGTACTATTACTATAATGCGTACGTGGTGTTATAGGATAAAATACATGCTTGAATTAAACGTACCAGGGGAGAGTTATGTGACCGAGGTAAAGTCGAGGTATTATTACCTACCACCAAACTGTCGGATTCTACATTTAAAGAACAACCGCTATCGGACGATGTAGTCTCCAAACGGACACATCGAATAGTCCCCCGATATACTATTTCAAACAACTCTCTCATTTAGGTTGCCGGGCCTTTTATCTCCCGTGCAAATTGTTAATATATCGATTGCTCATTAAAGAAATGTGTGTATATAATATTCTTTGACCAGTTTTGACCCAATTTAGTTGTTTGCTGTTAATTGTCTCCTTTCGATCGGATATTTTACGCCGTTTGTTCGTTAGAAAAACCTCCCAGAAGTGGGAGGTTGAAGCGTTCTACAAACTAGGTTTAAGCAGCCCAGTCGGTCCTTTTGCCGACTGATCGTTCTTTGGCGGTAACTACTGTTGTTTTTCTTTTTGTGTGTTAAGTCTCGTCTCTGTGTTTTTGTCATTTTTATATGTACGCTTTATGCCTTTGTCTAGAGGTGTTTCAGTGTTGAATGTATGTTATTCGTTTAGGACTTTTCTTTCTTTTCTTCTCACATTCCTTTTCCGCTTAATGTAATCAATAAGAGGCATTAATAAGTAGTCTCCCCTGAATAATCCCTAAATGCAAGTAGGACCCATTATTTGTTTTACTCGGTTTTTATGCTTGTGCTCTGTGGTTAACCATCATCAACAAACACTTCCATTTTCTTTTTTAAATAACGTATCTCTATAATTATTGAAATATTTATGCAAAAGCAAGAAATTTCATTGTTTGTAATTGCAATATCTACAAAATAAAAGGCGATAAAGTCCGAAAATTCCAACTAAAAGGACCTATCTACCGTTTTAAATATTTCGGATATTATCTAACAAGGGAGACAATTTCCATTTCACCAATATAGCCCATTGTGTATCCCATTGGGTAAGCACTTTCAGGTATGGACTTCATCCTGCTGACGATATTTATATCGGTGGTTCTACACAGACATTTGTATGAGTTAAATAATTGCTTATACAAATAGTTTTTTCTCTGTAAACGCAGATAAACTTACCACACTGAGAGCACGTTTTCCTGCACCTAAGTGCGTACGTGTATACATTTAAAATTTGTAAAGCGCATAGTTCTCGAATACAGTCGGGGTTTTTATCCCTGCACTCACTGGCTGTATCACCTGCTGTAAAAATAAAATAAAATAATAAAATTAAAAAATATATATTTTTCAATCCATGCCATGCACATAATCATTAAGCAAATTGAGAGTTATGAACAATAAAAGATCATTCTAAAATCAGTATATCCAAATTTGTTTCATAGATAGTAAAAATATTCGAGGAACCAACAGGTCCATTACACGTTCTTATCAAAATCCTTTCATCTTCAAGATTGGTTGATTTATATGGTAATCCAATTAGCTTTCCAGGACAATGAAATGTTGTATTGATTCAAACTTTGTATACAAAGATGCATTTACTTAGCTGATGAATTTTAAAACAACACGCTCTGGTTTATATATATATATATATACAAAGAAAATAGCTTAAAACATTTTGTTTGTTGGTAAAAATTATTCGTATTTCTACTTTAATAGTTCATAAACAGTGAAACAAAACCATGTTTATTGTATAAATATTCAGACTTGAAATAATTTCTGAAATATGTAACCAATGCCATTTAAAGTGTATATTTACTGAATATCATTTAATTTTAATGTTGTAGATTGTTACAGAGGGAACTGTATTAATTAATTTATTTTTATTTATTTATTTTTCCATAAATTCTTATACTCAATTCTCGGCAAATTGCCTTTATCAAGAGTTAAACACAAACAATTGCTCTCTTTACATATTTGCAAACGTTCACGTACGCTGATAGCTATGTTTATTAATTGCTTGCATTCAAGAAACAGAAAGTGCAAGGTTAGAGCTCTGTAAAACCAGTCTAAGTAGCCCAGTCGGTCCATATTGCCGACTGACCGTTCCAAGGCGGTAACTGTCTGGTTTTTTTCTTTTTGTTAAATTACTTATCACATATTTGTTCTTACTTTTGCATTTGTTTTTCATGTGAATACCTATGTCCTGTGCCTTTTCAAAGTTGGTTTACATCTTGCAGTGCTCATAGGACTTTGTAATATATTCTTAGAAGGAAAAACGAAAAATGTCTGTTTTGACACGGTTCAAGTAGTTTGCACCGACATTCTTAGAAGGTAAGAAAATGACATCAAAATAGAAATAAATTATATATTTACTTGTTGTTCTTTGCGGGTTCATGGTATGTAACTTGGGTGTTGTCACCGTCCCAGATGCAAGAAGTGACGTATCATCTGAAAGAAAAACAAATATATAAATTCTGGCAATGACAGCGTGATGGAATTTATTGACCTGTAAAATACATTTTTGTCTTATTTTATTACTGTTTAATGTTTATTCATAGGACTTTGTCATATATTCTTATTCATGATCACAACAATGTTGCTTGTGCAGTGTGGCGGTCGTAAAAAATCTCCCCGTGCATGTAATCTATGTTGTCATTTAATTTATCCTATAAGGATTGTTGCGTGTATTTCCTTTGATTGACATTGAACTTTGGTTCTCCAATTCACTCTTCACATGAACAGGATGCTACAACCATTTATTCGTCTCTGGTTATGTTTGTTCATGACTCAGAAAGTTAATTTTAGTTGTGGTCAACCATTTTTGTGTTGTTTTTCAAATCGAAATTATACCATATTCCTTTTCTGAACACTATGTGGACATTATTTTTCGATGACGTCACTACTTTCGTCATAACGTATAGAAAATATCAGCGCATGGACATTTTGTTTTCAAAAAGATCGTTTTTCTTTTCGTTGCTTGCATTTGAGAAACTCGTCAGGAAGTGCGAGGTTAGAGCTCTGTAAAACCGGTTTTAAGCACCCCAGTCGGTCAATAATGCCGAATGACCGTTCCAAGGCGGTAACTGTCGGGTTTGCTCTTTTCCTTAAATGACTCATCACAAATTTGTTCTTACTTTTCGCTTGTGAAATACCATTGTTCTGTGCCTTTTCGGAGTTTGGTATATGTTGCAATACTCATAGAACTTTGTCATATATTCTTATTAGTGTAAAATTAAGAACAGTTTTGAAAACTCATTTTTTAAGCTTTCTCGTGGAAAAAAAATCACAAAATATTCAATGTATGTTCATGATTTTATTGTAAATATTTACATTTAATTGTCAAATTGAACTTGAAAAATGTGTAAATTGATAAAAAGATTTTTTTTTTAAAAAAAAGACAAGACGTAAACTAAAATATATATAAATAAAATGCACGGAATTACAACGAAAACAATGATATTATATGTTAAAACAACCTAGAAAAAAATGGTTTAGTTTTCATTTTTCAAATTTTAAAAATGGAAGATTTTTTTAAGTGAGCATATCGGATTTCTTCAAAGAGTTTATGTTAAGAGAGGTTTTAACTTTATTTTCTTTGTCTTGGTTCGAAAGTAAAATTCCTTTAATAAACTATCAGATAACACTAAAACACTAAATAAGTTTATTATTAACTCGTCCAAGTAAGACAGTAAAAACGAAAAAAAAAACAACGCTTAATTAGTTGTTAAGATTATGGGTCGCATTTTCTTCCTTGAGCAAGAAATGCATTGTTTTGAATTTTTTTAATTGACCGTTCCAAGGCGGTAACTGTCGACTTTACCCTTTTTGTTAAATGAATCACACAGATTTGTTCTTTCTTTCAAATTCGGCTTGCAGGTGAGTATCTTTGTCCTGTGTCTTTTTTCAGATTTTGGTATTTGTTGTTCATAGGACTTTGGAGTATATTCTTATTAATTTCAACACTAACGTATTGAATTATTTTCTGGCCGGACGTGGTAGCGCACTCGACAGAGCGTCTGCTCCGGGGTTTGATCCCGGGCCACGACATAAGTTGTTAAAATGGTACTGGCATCGCTTCCCTGCTAACGCTCAAGCAAATATAAGGGTAGTTCCACAACTGGTTGACCCGGTTTCATGATAATGTGATTGGGTGTGGTATCATGCCAGGTGTTCACGGCATGCTATACACAGTGAAGGCAGAACAATATCTGCTTCAAGTGGACACAGTCTCCAGATAACTGAAATAATGTTGGTGGGACGATAAACTAAACAAACAAACATTTATTTTCTGCCAGTACCGGAATAATATTATGATAATAATTTTGTTGTTGACAGTACCTGTCATTAGCTTTATATTCACCTTTTAATGAAAACAATCAATCAACTTAAGATTTCTCATTTCAACCAAAAGATTGTCACTAATAATGTCGTCTTTTAAAAGAAAGTGTCTGGGAACACAAACAAGAGGCATTAATACCAATTGGTCTGAACATTAAGCCTTATTTCTATATCTCTTAAATTGTTTATTATGTAAATTACAATATAATCAGTGCATGTTTTTTTTTTCTCTACAAATCTTGCTCTGTACACATTTTCGCCATGCATTGCTGTACCTACTTCCATAGATCCTCTATTGTTTGTACACTATAAATTACAAATTTTCGCCTAACCTGATGACGTTCATGAAATTATTTAGTTACCAAGGTGTTACGAATTAAACACAATAAACCTAAAGATTTGCTACGAATCTAAACTAACAGGAGCGTCTCGTATAATTTACGAATCACCTCTTGAATGTATGACGGAAAAAAACCCGCGAAAATAGACATGTCAGTGATTATGACGTCACTAAAACAGCTATGATAAATGTTTTGTTGCCTCCGCTGAAAATGCAGAAATTAATAAATACGAAATACCGAGTGGATTTACCCGAGGAAATTTCCGTGGAGTTCCAATATAAAATAATTATAATAACGGTTTTAAAACCATTATGTCAAACTGGACCTAGTAGCACAAGCGGTAGAGCGTCGGCGCCAGGAACGGGAGGCCCCAGGTTCGATCTCGGGACGCGACATAGCAAAGACGTTAAAAAGGTAGTGGTATAGCTCCCTTGATAACGCTAAAGAAAATATAAGGGTACATTTAGTGCCACAACTAGTTGACCCGGTTGTGGTATCATGCCAGATGTTCACAACATGCTATACACAGTCAAGGCAGCACTATATCTGCTTCAAGCGGACACCGTCTCCAGATAACTGAAATACTGTTGGTGGGACGGCAAACCCAATAACCTTTTGCATAAACATACTTTACACAGTCAAGGTAGCACTATAGCTTTCTCAAGTGGACACCGTCTCCAGATGCCAAAAATGCTGTTGATGGGACGATAGACCCGATAAACATAAACGGTTTTAAAATCATTATGTTAAACTAAATATGTAGATTCCTTTATATTTAACATAATAATTACCATTATAAAGCCAATTTGATAAACTAAACTTACGACAAACAGAGCACGTTTTTCTGCACGTTTCATTGTATCCGGCTATCGTACATAGTGTATCCAGACAGAAGAGGCTGTGATCTTCACATTGTCCTGGTCCGGCTCCTGTAGAGAATACAATATACAAACCAATAGACACCAGATAAAAGAATTGTATTCTGATTGCTTTGTAATTAAGACGTCAGAATTATGTGCACATATGAAGATACAAACAGTGTATTCACGTGACATTTCTTAGTCATTAGAAGTGATGACCAGATGTTAATGCTAATCGGTCAAACATCTCTCTCTCTCCCTCTCTCTCTCTCTCTCTCTCTCTTTCTCTCTCTCTCTCTCTCTCTCTACACACATATATATATATATATATTTATATATACTAGGACCTGCGTTAGCAATACATTATATAATAATATAAGTTACAAACATCACAGTAAATGCAATGAACATTCTTCAATACTATGGATTTTATCAAAGCAAACTAAAGGAAAATGAGAAACGGTCCTATAAGAATAACGACATATTTATAAATCTAAACTACCTCGAGGCAGAGGCAGGGTCAATGTAAAAGTGACAAAATCATACAGAGACGAAACACATCACACAAAAAGAAAAACCTACAGTTACCGCCTTGGAACAGTCAGTCGGCGAAAGGTCCGACTCGGGTGCATAGATCTGGTTTGGGTTGTCATCATCATTTTTATTCTTTCCTACAATATTCCTAATTACAATGATATTATGGCGTCGTTTGTATGACCTTCATGGAAATAAACACATGTACCCACCGACAAAAATAAAACCATGTCCATTGTCGACCAAGCTGACAACAGTTAGGGCCAAATATCCTAAAACAAAATATAAAATGAAAAGTTATTTCAGAGCCTTAAAGAGAATAACTCTTCTAATCCTATTGAAGTTAACGGCTTGTTTACTGCCCGGACACATTTTTTAAAATAATATATCTAAATGCACCTAGCGCATTGGTCTAATATCGAACAGTGTCCCATCGTTTAGGTACAAATCCCTCTTTTGACAATATATATACATTATGAGGATTTTTTGCCAATCGGAACTTCTCGGATAATTCGCCTTTTAGACAATCGGATGTAATTGGAGCTGATAATAACAAAGTAATAGTAGTTGTGATGGTTGACCTTAGTGCTGCCTTTGATACAGTTTATATACTAATGGCTATCACAATCCTAGAGACTGATTTCGGAATAAAAGAACACCCCTGAATTGCATACAATCATATTTGATGACTATCACAATCCTGGAGACTGACTTCGGAATAAAAAAGAACACCCCTGAATTGGATAAAATCATATTTGATGGCTATCACAATCCTAAAGACTGACTTCGGAATTAAAGTAACATCCCTGAATTGGATAAAATCATATTTGACTGATAGATCTATGAAAGTTATAACAAATAACTGTTCTTCGAAAACTGAGCATCTAAGATATGTCGTCCAGCAAGGTTTCTGTGCAAGCCCGATACTTTTTACCATGTACATGTCAGCTTTAAATATAGTTGTACATAAATACCCTGCTGATCTTTATGGATAAGCAGATGATCACAAGCTCGCTTTACAGATTTAAGAGGGAAACCTTCAACATGAAACATCTGTACTACAACAAGGTGACTATGTGTAAAGGACGTCATTGAGTGGATGAATCGTTTAAAATTGAAAATGAACAAATCAGAAACAGGAGTAATTATATGTGGTTCTAAACAACAACTGTCATAAGTAAACATATCAGGTATAGATATAGGTGGTTGCCAAATAGGTTGTGTAAAAATAGGTTGTGTATATCAAGTGAGAGACCTTGGGGTATGCATGACAAGTACCCTAAACTTTGAACACCATATAAGAAAGAAATATCAGACTGCTCATGTAAAGTTAAGAAATCTCAAAGACAGTCGTAAATACACATCACGGAGATCAGCGGAGATTCTTGTGCATGACCTTGTTCTCTCCCATCTAGATTTTTGTAATTGACTTTTTTGTCGATATTCCAAACTATCAGATAGACAGACTACAAAGAGTTCAGAAACGTGCCGCCAGAATTGTAACCAATGCGTCCTTTGATCAAAACAGCAAAGAAATGTTAAAATCACTTCATTGGCTCCCAGTGCGTGCGTGGTCAACAGATGCAATTAATCTTAACATCCCCAGAACACGAACAATGATGGCTGAGAGATCTATAGCCGTTAAAGGCCCGAAGTGGTGGAATGTTTTTCCGAAGCATTTAAAGAGCATTCAGAAGAAAGAACATTTCCATTGCAAATTAAAGACTCACTTGTTTAATGTTTTCTTTGTCTAAAACGTACTAGGAATGAGAGTATTCTAAATAGGAAAGCATTGAAATGGGACTGTACAGCAGAATCGAATTTTGTACAAAAAAATTTGCGCTATGTAAATGCAATGATATTAACATAATCACTTTTGTTTGGTTTGCCAGAAGAATACGCTATAAAAAGTTCTTCAAAAATTGTAGGTGTAATGTATATGATTTTTTAACTCTCTATAAAATTTATTGTATCAAGTTAACTGTTGACGTCTCGTGATATACACAATCATTTATGTTTTATTTATTTAATGATGACGTCATAGACACCGACATGTCTATTTTCGCAGGGTTGTCCAGACATACATCCGAGAGATGATTCGTGAATTATTTGAGGCGTTTCGACATGTATTTTACTTGCATAGGTTCTTTCCATATTCACAGTTATTTTAAAACTATAAAAAACTATAAAACTATATATAAATATATCAAAATGAAAAATATAGAAAATATATAATACAAAATATTAATAAATACATAATAAATATATGTATAATATGCGTTATACATGAAAATTCGCATGATGGCAAAGGTGACAGAATAAATACAAAAAAGAATGGTCGGCGTACTTTAATTTGTCACAACATATCTGAAAAATAAACATCGATGCAACAACACTGTACTTACCAATAACAGACAATTTAAACATGGTCTCCTTGGCTAATTCCGAACGAAAGCAATTCTATACGACTGAGGTGACCACTGGCCAAAGGTTTGTTACGTCACCAGTGATAAGTGAAGTAGATATATTACGGCACAATACTGACCCAATACTGACCTTTTGTGTAATAACTCATTATCTTAGCCACATATAAATGTGTTACTTGCTATTTGCTCTTGGCTCTTATGATCGAAAGGAATAAAACTTGTTAGTCGACAGAATCTAAGTCATAAGAGTATATATGACAAAGTCCTATGATAATTACAACATATACACAAATTTGAAAAGGCACATGACCAAGGTATTTACGTGCAAACCAATTGTAAAAGTAAGAACACATCTGATGAGTCATTTAACAGTTACCACCTTTTTTTAGTTGTTGTGTGTGTTTGAGTTGTTCTTTTTAGATTGATATAAAGTTTAGTATTGAAATAAGAATTTGCAAAATGTCCAAAAATATGTACTTGCCCTTGAAAATAATGAACTACGATTAAATTGGCATAACATTAACTCTCATGATCTCAACAAAAAAAAAACAACAACAACGTTTTGTGTTAAAATGCCTTATGGTAGTTTTTTTTCAAAATTCTTTATCGAATAGCTAAATAAGAAAAGGTCCTATCAAAATAATCAGATATTTAAATCTAAACTACCTCTAGACCAAGGCAAACGGGGTAAATGTAAATGTGACAAATTACACAGAGACGAGACCTAACACACACAAAGAAAAGCCAGCAGTTACCGCCTTGGAACATGGAAAAGTCAGTCGGCAAAATGATCGACTGGGGTCCTTAAACCTGGTTTGTGGAGCGCTCCAACCTCGCACTTCCTCGAGGATTTTCTATCAATCAGTGAACAGTTGCTCGACAGAAACGATGTTCGTGTTTCGGGAATGTTTGTGATTATAAATCGCGCACGTTTCGCGAAGATTGCGTGACTTTCATGCGACGGTAACAGTGCATGTCAAAATATTATTAATCATATAAATATACAAACCAAAATTATTTGTCTAAAAACACACATCCGTATCACTTCAATGGGTTATAAGAATAGCCCATTAAATAAGTCTAATTTTTTAGCCTAGTTTAAAGACATAACAATATAGATCAATACAAACAACCCTGTTTAAAACTATATTATAGAAGTTGCAAAAATATTTAAAATGGCAATAGTTTAAATGGTTACAATTTGTAGAAAATTGTTAAATGGTATAAATATTGAAAACAAGAGGTCAATGATGGCTCTTAAAGTTTGGACCAAAAACAATATCATTAAACATCTTAGTAAACCATAGTTGTCTTTACAGATCTCGTAAAATGCTGTTCATCAATGTCCTGCACCTGTCTGAAAAGTGAATCCTAACGCCACAATCGTTATTACAAACATTTATTTCCTATCAGAGCCACGCTGCACAGTTAGGTATGTTTAAACTAAGAAAACTACTTGACCACTTATGTAATAGTTTATCCACGTCATCCGCTGTGACGTCAATATCTATTTTAACAGGAATCCCAATTATTCTTATTTATAAATTATTTCAAATTTTATTTTTATTAGTGCATTCACATCCTTATACACATATTTTTTATCTCAGGAATGTAAATCATGTTAACGAAATTACTTTTGTTTTCCATAAAAACATTTAAATAGGAACATAAGAAAATAGTATGTAATAATTACCAAAAATAGTCAATTTTGATCTACTTCTAGATAGCGGCATACAGATTAAATGTACAAGTGATAAAAATATCAGCAATACAGACACGAGACATGACACACAAAACGAAAAGTCAGCCTTGAAACGACCAGTCGGCAAATGGACCAATTGGCGTGCTTAATCTGGTTTTGGAGCGCTCCAACCTGCACTGTGTGAAGGTTTTCCGCAGATACATTTTAAATAAACATGCAAGACGAACATTGATGCCAAGCAACAAAGACGACTCAAAAAGTGTGCATTGTATCAGAAAGAGAAATATGGCAAAATAAAAAAATAGACACAAATTTATAGGACGAAGGTTTAATTGACGTATGCAGAATATAATCGAAAATAAACATATTTGACTATCATTATCTTACGACAGTTTTTTATTGTGACAATCCCGACAGGTTTTGATATGCAATTGGATTTTTTAAGACACTTTTAGATAATAACTTGCTGATGAGCCGTATTTCTGCTTATTGCTTAGATCCTATCGGTAAACATCCTGGTCACATGACTCTCCATTAGCAATCAGCAAGCGCGATCACAGTAGACTCCGCGCTTCAGCACCTCATCAGTCATGTTAACGTGAGACAACTAACAAGAAGTACCCGCATCGGGAGTTAAAACTGATTAAAGGAAATTATAAACAAAATAACTTATAAAAATATTTTATTTACACACCTCATCGGATACATATTTTGACGTTTTAAAGCAGATTTAACCAATTTAATTAAATTTATTAAACCACTTAGAAAGAAGTAATGGATAGATCCCCGCTGAAACTTTTACGAGGAAGGAAGCCGTACTAGCCCTATAAAATTCTATCAATTTACCGACTGATAGTTTAAAACCTGTAATATGTGAGATAAGTCAAAATTACGTCTTAGCATATAGGTTAATAGTTAATTGGCGATTAATTGACGCCTTTATTTGGAATTCTCACTGAAATTAGCACATGGGGAAAGTTTGTTTTGCGGACTTTATTAATTCAATAAAATACGGGTCCTAATTCGGTAAACGGTACTTTATTTTATTCATTTATTTTTATATTTATTTTTGTGTGTCTGCAACTTTCAAAATAATTTTGAAAATAAACAATAAGATACTGAGAAAGAAAAAACTCCTATTTACAGAAAAATACTATCTGTACAATAATTATTTGTGTAAAGTGAGGCTGCTGAACATGTGCAATTTCTGCTTGTACACTTTAGTTTTATAGTTGGTGTAGGGTTTTGCTTTTTATTTTGTTTTAAATTAATCTATGGTCTCAGAAATATACGTTATTTATACTTTTTTCTCGAGATTTAAAGTATGCTGAAAACTTTAAAATAAAAACCATTACTTTTCAACTTTGTCTGTTTCTTCCACTTTTTGCGTCTTTTCTTGTTAATTAATTAAAATGATAAAGATGGTTATCGTATGACCTATGCTCTAAATGTAGCCATTTCACATTTTATGATAGTCCAATCGGACTTGAACTTGTATTTTTTCATATGCATTTTGAAGACGTCAAATTTGTTTACATAAAAATCTTTCAACAAATAATAAGAAGAATAACACACGTAAATATAAGCGTCATTTCCCTCAGTTAAACACTAGAATTTGTAGATATAATTTAAAGGACTAAACTTATTTAATTAATCAGCAAATGCCATGGAAATATGAACAATTATTGATACGTTGTAAACCTATCAGGGTTTGACAGGTTACTGACATATAATCTGTTTCCTGTCGTAGCTTTAGTAAATAGATGATATACTTCATTCATGTCTCATTGAATTGCCTGATATTTGACCACATAGGTAATACAACGCTCGTCATAAGAGAACATTCAATAATGAGACGAAAAAGAGCATAATTTATAAGCAAAATTTGATATGATTCCCCTGATAGACTCCTGTGTCACGTCATTAATTTACCTGAATGTTCATCGTGTATGTATGTTCATAACACAATCACAACACTGTCATAACACTGCGGGTTGGAAAGCAGAATACAATGTTTTGAATGCTGTTGTAAAAAATGTGAAATATGAGAATGCTGTACAGTGTCTTCTTTTCTGAAAAATGTAATGTTTTATAATAATCATACAATCAGAGCAGGGTGCAGAAAGAGTCGTTGTGAATAAATCAAATATCAGCGCAGGATGCGGATAAACCTCTGTGAGTAACAGCTCAAAATATCAGCGCAGAATGCGGACAAACCTGTGTGGATTGACTCAAAATATCAGCGCAGAATGCAGACAAACCTGTATGGGTTGACTCAAAATGTCAGAGCAGGATGCGGACAAACCTGTGTGGGTAAAGTCAAAATATAAGTTTTGTATGCGGACAAACCTGTGTGGGTTGACTCAAAATATCAGTGCATGATGCGGGGAAAAACTTTGTGAATAAATCCAATATTAGCTCAGGATGCAGACTAACATCTCTGAGTCATAGCTCAAAATACCAGCGCAGGATACGAACAAACCAGTGTTAACCAAAACATATCAGTGCAGGATGCGGGGAAGAACTTTGTGATAAATCAAAATATCAGCACAGGATGTGGAGAAACCTCCGTGAGTTAACTCAGAATACAAGCGCATTATGCAGACAAACCTGTGTGGTAAAACTCAAAATATAAGCGTTGTATGCGGACAAACCTGTGTAAGTTAACTCAAATAATCATCGCAGGATGCGGACCATACTCTGTGAGTTAATTCAAATTATCATCGCAATATGCGGACAAAAAATTGTGCATTTCATCAAGTAAAATATCTAAGTTACAAACTGTTTACATTTCCCAGTATAAGAACACAAAACTTTACGTGTAGTAAATAATTTAATTTATAATTATGGAAAACGAAACTGTATTAGATATATTAACTACTGGACTGAACTGTATGGACAACAGTACATGGGAATGTTATTGTGCTTTGTCCATCTGGATCATCGTTCCACCGGCACTTCTATTCATCGGCATTTGTGGCAACGTCATTAACATTTTGGTTCTGTCTAGAAAATCACTTAGAAAACACTCCACGTCGATTTTCTTGCTTTTTCTGTCCATCTCCGACATGACGTTCTTATGTACGTCAGTTATACGCAGTACAATTCTTCGTGTATTTGATTTTGACATTAAAAATGCTTCATCTTTTACCTGCATGGTCACGAACTGGTTATCCTTTACGACGGCCGGGTCTTCCACCTGGCTTGTAGTTTGTTTGACCGTAGAACGAGCCATTATGGTTCGATTTCCGGCATATTCCCACAATCATTTCACAAGAAGGAAAGCGACCATTGCAAGTATTATTATCGTGGTGTCCATCTCTCTCGTTTGTGGACATTTTTTATTCGGATACAATTTGATTAAAACCGATGACAGTACTGACTATGTATGCGTTACTCTCTCCGCTGATTACAAGAAGTTTCGTCAAAGTTTCTGGAACATAATCGTGCTTGTACTCCTGAACTTTACTCCTTTGACGATCATTTTTGTTGGAAACGTCCTTATATTTCAAAGCATGGTCAGGAGAAATAGAATCATGCCGCAGTCATCGGTTCAGATCGAGAGATACAAACAGTCTCACTCGCTTTCAAAAATGCTGGTGCTCTTAACGACATTTTTTCTTTGCACTACCATACCGTATACAATCTTTGCTGTCTTCGTGGGAGTGATGTCCTCTAACATCGATTCGAAAAGGCTGTCGCAAATTCGAATTATAGAGGCCATAATGTTTTCTTTATTATATGCTAACTTTACCTTCAACTTCTTATTTTATTTCCACTTTGGAGAATTGTTTAAGAAAGGTTTCCAAGAGCTTATGACGTCCATACGTGCATTGTTTCGGCGGCGGCCTGTACCAGTAACATATTCTGGTGCTAACCATCGGCCAGCGATTAGGACATCATCTCTATAAAGGAGCTAACTTCATGGCCCCGCTTGCTAATATCATATCTTTATTCTGTCTTAAATATATTTTGTCAGCTCGGTTGAGATCTTTCTCAAGATATGTTTTAGCAAGTCATTTGGAAAGATTGTCGACACAATTGTGAACAATTTCAAATTTGAGCTGAGCTTTCATTTGAGTAATGTTTTTGCTAGCGGTGAATGATTTATTTCTAATGCAGAAAACCTGTTTAAACTGTTTGCTTTAATAAGATTTCACAACGATGTGTTATTTCTTAAATATTCGCTATCCACAGTTCACCACGGGAACATTGTGGATATTGAAAATAATTTCAATTAAATTTGGCAAATACATTGCAAGGGGGGGATGATTTATTTCTAATACAGAAAACTTGTTTAAACTGTTTGCTTAAATAAGATTAAATAAGATTTTTATTTTTACGTAACCGATGTTTTTATCTACTGTACATATGTTTATAGTTTATTTTATTACCAGTTATTATGTATGTAAATAAGTTCATTGTATCTGTTTCAACTCCCGATGCAGGTGCTTACTGTTAGTTGTTTCACTTTGACGGGATGTTGTTATTTACACTGTTTGTTTGCTACAAGAACCTTCAGGAAATGCGAGGTTGGAGCGCTCCACAAACCAGGTTTAAGCACCCCAGTTGGCTCTTTTGCCGATTGACCGTTCCAAGGCTGTAACTGATGGTTTTTCTTTGTGTGTATTATGTCTGGTCTGTGTGTTTTTGTCACATTTACATTTGCCTTGTTTGCCTTTGTCTACTGGTAGATACAATTTAAATATCTGTGGAAATTTTGATAGGACCTTTTTCTTATTTACCTATTCACAACGATGTGTTCTTTCTTAAATATTCGCTATCCACAGTTCACCACGAGAACGTTGTGGATATTGAAAAAAATTTCAATTAAATTTGGCAAATACAGTGCAGCGTATGTTAGTTTGGTGGTTAAAATGTGACTTTTGTTTTGCAACCGGTCCCGTTTATCTGTAAAAAAAAGTTATATTTTTTTAAATGACATAATAATGATGAAAGTAAGTCACTTATGGCTTACTATCAATAAGCTTTTCAAATTTGTTAGAGAACACACTTTATTATTATTACATTCTGCAGTCAGTTGTGTCAGTAAGGACTAAAGTTAAGCTTTGGTTATCTTCTTACAACTAGTTGACCTAGCTTGCTAATAAGTAATCAAATGATGTGAATATCCATTTGTGTAATGATAGGTTACCAGAATATTTAATCAATATTTAAATTATAAATATACCGAAATATTAAATAAATATAATCTGTACTTTTAATTTTAACCAAGATTTAATAAATCAAAAGTTCTCCCATAATGCAACATTATGTGTGTGTGTGTGCGTGTGTGTGTGTGTGTGTGTGTGTGTGTGTGTGTGTGTGTCTGTGTGTGTCTGTGTGTGTGTCCTTTTGTAACAAAAAAAAGAAATATTTGTCATATATGTCCTATTTAGAACTATTGACCTTTATCTCTACTATTTCATGTTGTATTCTGTTTCATAATGTACATGTTCAAGAAGATTATATTCAATATTCAAATCTCACTGTCCACACGTATTGTGGTAGTTAACACAAGGGATCAAACTAAGAACAGTAATTAGCTACTTTGAACTAAGTGTTGTATCATGTTTCTTTTTTAATTAGGAGATAATGTCTATCAGCTTTTTGTATGACTATAGTGATTCACTAAATTGTAGTTTGTTAATGTTTCTTTGCTGGAGAAATACATAGAGGAAAAAGCTGATTGTATGTTATGTTCAGGTTTTTTGTTCCCTATGAAGATAACGTGTTTTGGTTTAGAATTTAAGCTCATTAATAAAACAACTTAGTTGTGAATATTGTGATACTGTTGTTGGTGTTGCTATTTTAATTATACATGTATTTGCTGTCTACTCTGTATGTGTAGAATAAATGAAATTTTGAATTTAAGTTTAAAAATCGGTATCTTCCTAAGGCCTTTTTGAAAGATTACAAGAAACAAAACAGTCTTGTTTGTGTAAAGCTGCTTTTGAACTTTTGGTTTATTCAACTTATGTTTTTTTGGTCAGTATACTTCATTTTATGCTACTAGTAGTCTTAGTTAATTGTCCATTCTTCCTCTTGGGATTCATAAATTTTGTTCAATGATCTTTTGTTTCAATATCCAGTTTGATAACCAATCATTGCAGTCGTTATGTACCACGTGATAATGAGATACAAAGTTGGACTGGACGGTACATCGTCCAACTATATTACATTACTTGACAGTAATCACAACATCCTGGACAACAAACGCACCAAACATTATACTGCGATATGTATCATGTGTAATATGTAATAATGTCCGCATAGTGTTCAGAAGAGAGATAGGTATTATTTCGATTAGAAAATCTACAAAAATTGTTTTTTGTCATTGTGATTACAATTAACAGCTTATTACCTATGTTGATGTTGTATGGATTAGAACTTACTTTCAAGTGACATATTTTTGTTGTATAGATGTAGCAAACGTGAAAAAAAAACAAAAAACAATTTGATTTCTTGATGGTGTATTTTGGTATTGCAAACAATTTGTTGCTTTAATTTCCAAAATTTAAATAAAATTTTGTGCACTCAATATTTTGTGCACCATTAAGCAGACATAAATTCAATATTTTCACAAAACTTAAGTGTAGGCTACGGTTTGCCTTCTTAAGTATCTGTTTTTGAACAAACGCCCAAACAGCACAGACAACAGATTAGGTGTTATCAATTAACATAACATTGGCATTTGGCCATGATCTTTAGAATTCTACTGCATTGTAGATTTGTTCTATGTTAAAAATTTAGAAGATTTTGCATTTGCAATTCGTTTTCACGCATCTTTTAAAAGCGTGTGAATTATTTCAAAACATGTTTACCTATGTGAAAAAATACATTTACAATGTAGAATCTAGACAATATAAACAGCATTGTCATGGGAACCACTTAAATAAATTTTAATTAAATATATAAAAACGTGTTTTCTACTAAGTTAATAACTCGTAAAAAAAAGTATACTAAATTACACACTATAATTTTATGACGTCACACATGAATTCCACCAATGACCAAAAGCTTGCGACTAGTGCTTTGAAAGCGGTACACTTATAAATCGTTTTTGGCGTCCACCCTGAAGTGGTGCGCCCTTTTATGGAATTCGTTAGAAATTTGGCGATGGGCTAGTTTGCAGTTATGCCATTCGTAACTACTCGAAGGAATCCGGACAAGTATGTTTCGTAGAAACGGCCGAAGGGTTGCGACTTTTTACCACGTATATAACGTGCCGATTTGGGCGTAAAGCTCACCTGTCAGCAGTGATTTACGAGAGTTATTCCTTCAATATTTCTAAAATTAGTTTCGTAAAAGATTGGTTGCGTTATCATAGTAATATTTTATGCATTTAGACAAGATACAAATGCAATACAAATGGCGAAGCCTGTGTTATGTCCATGCAAAGGCCCATTGTTTGATCATATTTTCAGCTCACTTTTAGGTCAAAGTACTCATTGGATGTCCGGCGTTGTCAGATAACATATTGTCTTATTTTTAAAACGTATATTGAACGTTTTGATGCATCAGTGCTTTTCTATATGTTGGACGCTGCACAGGGTGACACGACACACTTTATATTATGGGTTTACACGTATTAGAACAATGCGGTCACACAGGAAATATGCTGTTCTTGTTTCTTTAAGGGGAGATAATTAAAAAAATCTGTTATAACTGTATATGTAAACCTGTATTACATAAAATGTTTAATTGTTAAATATTGGGGAAAGGTATGAGAAACTTCGTTTCGCTGTCAACTGGTGCGTAGTGGAATCACCACGGGGAATTAAACATACCAAAATCAAGGAATAATCACACTTGTCGTATTCATGGATGTGAGTTTGGTTTCCAATGTCTGTCTGTCTGCTTGACCGCTAGCCCGCCAACCCGCCCGTTCGTCCGCCCGCCTTTCTGTCTGCCTTCTTCTTTTTTTCTTCTTCTTCTTCCTTTTTTCTCTCTCACTCTCTCTCTCTCTCCCACACTATCTCTGCTGTTTAACTCACCAGATCGTTGATATTCAGCAGACTCATAGACACGTTCACTTAAGTTGAGCTTTGACCTTGAAATACATGTTCTGGAAGAAGAAGGCGATCATCCTCTTGGATTGTGTAGACAGGTGGTTAATAAGAAAATAACCATAAACGATATTATGATAAAGAATTAAATCTCATGGAATCTTCTACAAGATTTACCGTCTCTTCCATAGGACTCGAAATAGAGGAAGAAGTAATCTGCATTCTTATCGTCGTTAACGGTATGCAGAACAATATGATTGCTGTCTTTGAGTTTCCACTTATTCGAATGCATATAAAATCTGGTCCATTACACCATAGTTATTGGTGGGACGATAAACCCAATAAACAAACAAACACCATAGTTAGTTGTTCTAAAATGCCTTTGCCGTAATGCCACGCGTCTGCATTTTGGTGTAGGACAGTATTCCAATCCATCATATCGGCGATTGCTCTTATTTCTGACACGATTTGCAATAAATGTTAGTGGATTTTTAGGGTTTGAAAAGTGAAGCAGTAATTTTTTATCAATAACATTTTCTGTTTCGCATTTAGTTTGCTAAATGAAGATGTTTTGCTAGTCTAGTACTATCACCATCAGCTCTAACTGTGGAAGGTTAAGGATACTGAAAGGAGCAACTGTATTCCTAGCCATTACATTGGGGTTCTCTGTTGCTGTAAGTGTTCGCCGCAGCTCCGTAGGAATTTTTGCTTACCTCAACAAATACATATATATATTAGTTATCTGTGTGTTTTCCCATGATAGTTAAGCTGTAAGAACTTAGAAATCTCCAACCATGTACCACTGTTAAGTATCAGATTCCATAGTTGTCGGAATACGATACTGCTCATGTTGTTAATATGTGTTGTCTTGGTGCTGCAAGTAAAGCATGATGCTGTCATTCGACGATCTTCTGCAATCACGTCAGGTTTTGCATCTACTTCTAATATTTTTCCCGTCAGCTTGTCTTCCCAAATTAACCAAGTGCCGACTTGCGTTTCTATGACCACGGGCAAGGCTTCCGCGTACTTGCCAACGTAAGTTTTTTCCAATAGTGTGTGGCGCCCGTGGCGTAGTGGTAGAGTCACAGATTTGTAACTCCTCTGACTGCTTAGCCTCTCACCGCGTGGGTTCGAGTCCCGTACGGGGCGAAGGACTTAATGCGAGAGGGTCTTCCAGCTGACTTGCGGTGCGCAGGTGGTTCTACCCAGACATGTGTCTGGGGTCTTCTTCCACCAATGAGCTGGACGTTGCTATACTGATCATAAATGGTCGCTGCAATGTATTTCATAGACAAAACAAATAAACCAATAGTGTGGGAGCTTGGGCGTTGTTTGCATAAGTGAGGGCGAAAATCGGGTTTGTCCGAAGATTCGACTTCCCTGTGACTAGCACATTGATAGATGTTTGTGTGGAGCCATTATTGGTATAATCATAGAACAAAACTGTCGTAGAGTAGCTGATTTATGGAGAAAAACAAAGAAAAATACCACTTTAAATTGATTTAGCAAGAATTTGTAAACACTAAAAGGATGAGTGTCAAAACATATTGTTTATTACACGTATGATCTAAACATCCTTGAAAGTGTGGATGTTCTTTCTTGAAGTATTATTTTTCTAAAATGCTAAAGGGTCAGAATGATGAATAAATCAGTATTCATACATAGGTCTTTTCTTTTATTAGTCCTCGGCCCTCCGTCGTTTGCCAATTACCTCTGAGATATATTAATTTAACTATATGTGATCAATCGATATATCCGAATACACATGACCCTTTTTCCAGGAAAACACCAGCTATGACGTAATTTAGATTCCTAAATGAATTCAAATTTTGGCACTTTAAGCTGGAATGAAAACACAGAAATAATGCCTGACTGCAACTGGAACTCCTCGGAAAATTTCGTCCTCGGGACAATCATCGCTCAGATGTATCTGGTACAATAATACAGATTCACGACCTTTTTTTCACTGAATAGCTAGTTTCCATGTGATGTCATAGGCACTGATAAGACAGTTTACGGCAGCCATCTTTGAAGGCAGAAGCTAATGCGGGCTAATCTGGAAATATGTGCTATATTAAACTCACCACAGTGTTTTTATTTTTCAGTCTATTTTACTGAATTTTATATCAAATTTAACAGCTTTTATGAAGTATTTTAAATATCAAAACTATATTTTGATAAGTTTAAAAGGTAAAACAAATACAACCAAGAAAGATACACTGTTCATTTCGTTTAAGGATGAGCCAATAATTTTATTTATTTCTGTGTATTAATTCTTGGTGCATTTATCAATTTTAAAAATAATGCATTCTGAAAATATGAATTTCAAGAGCTTTCCTATGGCGTATAGCTTTTAAGTTTTGGACCACAAATAAAGAAATTACAAGAAAATGAAATTTACGCTTCTATACAAATTCTTCTGAAAATCACTTGAAGTAGCCATCAAAGATGGCTGCCATGATAAGGGATTTTCACTGATGTGGAAACTATTTATAAAAATACGCCTTAAAAGGTTCTTTAAAACAAACAAACAGACAAACAAAAAACGATGGGTATAGAGTAACCTTTATTTATCAATTAATCAGTTGTTCACATTTCGTTATTTATACATGTATAACTGTTACTGCATTTTCAGTAGAGATAACAAAACATTTATTGTTGTTGTTTTGATGACGTCATAGGCATCGACATGTTTATGTTCGCGGAGTTTTCCCGCCATACACCCGAGAGATAATTCATGAATAATCCGAGGTGTTCCAATTGTGTTAAACTGTTCTTAAAAGACGAGAAAATATTTGAAACCGAGCATCGGCTTCGGGTTGGTGTTGAAACAAACCTCTTCTCCATATTTGGGATAAAAATAAAATGCATGGATAGTACTTTTATTGTTAAATCTCAAAATGTAAATTTAATTTGACTAAAACTTCAGCTGTGATCAGACCACCTGAAAAAAAGGAATCAAGCTCAATAGTTACAGGTAGACTAGTGGTACTTTGGTTTCACTTTGACGACAAAAGACAAACAGTATATCTATACCATGATTTAATGAAAATTGAATCACGAAAAAAACATTGTCTTCGCATGTAGATTTTAATTGCAATACATTCATAAATAGGCGGGATGGTGAGGGGTGGGTGGGGTGCAAGTTCAAATTTGCCTAACACTTTCTACTAAATCAACTAAACCGGTCAGTCTTGATATAAAATACAATACAATAGTCCTGAGGATCGTAAAATTATATTAAGTTTCATTTTACCATTTCGCTGATTTCAAGGTAAATAAGAAAAGTTCCTATAAGAATTACCACATATATTTAAATCTAAACTACCTCTAGACAAACGCAAACAGGGTCAATGTAAATGTGACCAAAAAAAACGCAGAGACGAGACATAACACACAAAAAGAAAAACAAACAAACAACAGTTTACGCATTGGAACGGCTAGCATGAAATAACATCTGCCCGTGACGATGGTTACATATGTAGAGTGCTGCTTTCGGGTCATTAGTTATTCGAACCAACATGTCTGCGCCCTTGAGAACGAAGTGAATGAGAGTTCAAGCACATTTTTATTGCAACATTACAGCTAGAATAAGAGAGTAGTAAGCAACAATGTTGCGATTTGCCATAGAAAAGTCCAGCAGACTGAATGTCAGGTAATTCTATAGCATGTCATCTTGAAGTTGTAGGGTTTGAGTGGTTTTTATTAACGTATCTTCAGGTGCCGGTAATGTCATTTTGATTGCATAATACATCATGTTGAGGAAGCAAATGCATAAAGTAAATCTGGGAGGAGAAAAATCCCTAACTGAGATCAAAGACGGGACCTTCAATTCTGATGACAGACACTCAACCACATGGCCAATAGGTTAACCCAATAGCAAGGCTGTTGGAAGTGTCTATGATGCAAGTAACAACAAATCAGGGTTATCATTTGAAGGAATAATAATATTTATTTTGACTAGAAAGCTATTGATATAAGCTTGAGGTTTGCAATTAAAAGTAGAATTTCCACTTCTGAAAAACCGGACCTGGAAGCGCAATCGGTAGAGTGTCGGCTGCAGGTTCGATCCTGGGGCGCAACATACCAAAGTCTTTAAAAACTGGTAGTGGTATAGCTCCCTTGCAAACGCTCAAGCAACTATAAGGGTAGTTCCACGACTGGTTGGCCCGGTGTTAGGATAACGTGACTGGGTGTGGTATCATGCCAGGTGCTGCTATTCACAGTGAAGGCAGCACTATATCTGCTTCAAGTGGACACCGTCTCCAGATAACTGAAATTTTGTTGTTGGGACGATAAATCAAATAAACAAATATGCTATAGACAGTGAAGGCAGCATTATATCCACAGCTGTAAATATTATCCTCAATTTAAGACAGGATAGCATAATATTTATTTTTTTCGGCAAGATTTCAAGAAGTAACATAAGCTCTAATAAGCTTTTACGATCCACAGATTATGCAGACTATCACAGAGACAGAAGTCAGCCATTGCCAAAGAATCTCCAGCTCTCTCTGCAGTGCAAGAGTCAGTACGAAGGCTTCAACAGGGAGAAAAAATACATGGATACACAGTGGAGAAGGTTTGTTCAATATTTTTAACTGTCCTTCTGATTTTAGCTCCACTTTTTGATAATTGAAGCTCTTGTCATTTTCCTTTCATCAGAGTGTGTTAACTTCTTCGTTAAGGTCAATTTTCAAAGAAACCCACAACACTGTTTTTTCTTTAATTGAAAATACTTGTTCACTATTAGAAGAGGAACCCATTTTACATGGGCAGGTAACTCTGAAAATAATTTTGGTGAAGTTGTCTCCCCTACTTGGACTATTAGATTATGCTATCAGAATTGTACTGAGAAGAGTAGAGCGTTATTTCAAAAGACAGCACTTGTTTGTACGTAGCACCAACATTGTTCATTGACCCTTACAGGCTGACCAGCGGGCCCTACTTGTCCTACTTTTCCCTACTTTTTTTGACCATTGGGCCCTACTTTTTCCCACTTTTTTAAAAAACAGCCCTAAAATTCCTACTTTTTTGTTTGTCATGCTGTCAAATCGAAAAAAGAACATTGTAAGTCTTTTTGTCAAGATTTTTCAACAAAATCATAACATCTATCTGCTTTTGCATTGTATATGTTTGTATAATTGATGGGGGCCCACAGATCACTTCATGGACATTGTTCTTGTGTGACTGAGGTGGATAGAAGGCTCTACAGCAGACATTCACCAAAGCACAAGAACAATAGCCTGAAGTTCTGTGGCTTTCTTTTTGCTGTTCAGTGAGTGGTGTTCTTTACCTAATTTTTTGGAGCAACTGTAAGAAAATAGCCCTACTATTCCTACTTTTCAGCTGCAAAATCCCTACTTTTGCCCTACTTTTTAAAGAAATTGAGCCCAACTTTTGCGCTACTTTTTCACGGAAGGTCACTGGTCAGCCTGCCCTTACATAAACGTACTCTAGTGTCGATGGACACTTCTATTTTATCATAAAAATATCAGACATTAAAGGTCATAATGGCTTCGACAGGGCTTTTTTTCCTTCTTTAGTAGGAGCTGTTTACAGGCACCTTCTGCTCAGAAAATTTCTTTAATATCATGTAGGTTTTCTTCAAAAAGTAACTTTACATTAGGTTTTTTCATTCCTCTTTAAGGAACAAATCAGCTGTTTTCTCCAAAGTTAAAGGTTATGGGCCCCTTCCCCTGGCAGTGAAAACAAGCCTTGCTAGAGGCAGACTCGGGAGACAGTGTTCAATGCACATGCAGTTTGTGTTTTTTTTTTATCAGGAAAGTATCACAAAACCACACTGACTAAATATAATTTCCTCTTTTTCCAGATCCATTTCCATGGCAACATATATACAGAATTGACTTTTTTGATAAACTTTACTTTAGGTTTTTTTCCTAGGAATACAGACATTGTTGACAACATTGTGTCCTTTTTTTTTCTTCATTTGTGATACTGGAATTCTATAAAATATTTGCTCATGAAAGTTTAGAACACATCTGGTATTTTTATAAAAATTAGGGAACAAAGATTTAGTCATGGAGGAAAATCAAAAAAAAAAAATATTACCCAATAATGGTTTATAAATTGTACCCTCAAATCCTGACATTTGTGTATTATAAAAATGTCTGTATTACATGTTCATGTAAAAAAAACCTAAATACCATATTTTTGCGTCGGCTTGCGGATCGGGAGGTCGTGGGTTCGAACCCCGGCCGGGTCTAACCAAAGACTTTAAAGTTGGTAGTAGTGGCTTCCCTCCTAACGCTCGGGGCTAAGGGGACAGCATTACGACTGACTCTTCGGTGTCAGTATAATGGACCGGCCGGGTTCAGTCCCTGGGCACCTCATAAGTGCCCCTGTGCTATAATGATAGAAATGTCGCTGCGCAGTATCGGCAAAAATGCCGGCTAATCACAATCCCATATTTTTGCAGGTTGAAGATGTCCCTGAGTTGTTTTTGACAACAGTTTCTTTAGAACATGACAAAACAGGAGCCAAACATCTGCACGTAGCCCGCGACGACAGCAACAACACTTTTGGGTGAGAATTGCAATATTATGTTGAATGTACCGTAAACACTTGTATATTATGCACATGTTTTTTTTATATTTTTTTCCCAATCGCCAACTTAAGGGTGCGCACAAAATGCAGGAAATTATTTTGTTTGTCCCCCAAATTAAGGGTGCAGACAAAACACAAGTGCGTACTATATAAGAGTTATTACTGTATCTGTCAGCTCTCTGCAACTGAGTAGTTAAAGTCATGCCTTATAAAACCTCAGCCCCAAAATACTTAGGTTCAATCCCTAAATTGGTGTGCAAATAAGTTTTCCAAGACATTTTTTGTTGTTGCCTTTGGCTTCAAGATTGGTTGTAAATTAAACTTTGTACAATCAGAAGTTGTTTTGTTTGTTGTTTAAAAAATAAGGCAGTGATTCTTTTGGCTTTGATATGCCTGATTTTTTTTTTCAGTGTGGCATTTAAAACCACTCCAATGGACAGTACAGGCGTGCCACACATCCTGGAGCATACAGTCCTCTGTGGGTCCAAACAGTACCCTGTCAGGGACCCTTTCTTCAAAATGTTAAACAGATCACTGTCCACTTTTATGAATGCACTGACAGGTAAGTTTTCATGGGATTTCAGGTGGGCTTAAGATGATTTTATTTGTCTTGTCAGGGACCCTTACTTCAAAATGTTAAACAGATCACTATCCACTTTTATGAATACACTGACAGATAAGGTTTCATATGTTTTAATCTGGGCTAATGGTGATTTTATTTTTCTTGTCAGGAACCCCTTCTTCAAAATGATAAACAGATGGTTACAGTATAGCATAATTTGGTCTTGTTCAGAAAGAATCTGTGCTGCAGATAAACATGCCTTGATTCTTTCTTGTAATGGGATACATTGGTGAGACTGAAGTTGTCTCCCTTATTAGATAATATCAGAGGTACTCCAAATAATAGGTAGGTCCTTTTAGTTGGGATTCTTGGACTTTATCGCCTGTTCTTTTGTAGATATTGCAATTATAAATACTGTAATTGCTTACTTTTGCATAAATATAAGCTTAAAATCTATTTAAATACTTATATAAATAATGATGAGAAAATGTGTTTGTTGATTTTGGCTAACCTAGGTATCAAAAGAAAGGCAGACATATCAAAATGCACTCCAAAGCGAGCAAGCATAAAAACAGAGATATTAACATAGCATGATTTTCTATTATGTATGGTATCGAACCATAACGTGTATGGTATCGTGTAAAACATGAACATGGTATTGTACATCATACATAATCTTATCATTCGTACATCCTATTGTGTGACAACCATTACAGTTCCAGAACTGTAACATAGCTTGATAGGTTATGTTTTTTAAGAAAATTTTATTGTCTGGTCACAAAAAATAAAAAAATCAAATAAGCGTCTTGTTACCACGTCTTATTTTTAGGAACAAAATTACTCACTAATCAAGACTTCTTTTTTTTTTTACGCCCTGAAAAACAAGTTTTAATTTTATCAGCATGTTGAAAGATTATTCTGTTTATGTATTTCAGCCAGTGATTGGACCATGTATCCCTTTTCTACACAGAATAGGAAAGACTACAACAATCTGTTATCAGTGTATCTAGATGCTGTGTTCTACCCACAACTCAGGGAGTTGGACTTCAGGTAGTGATAGTACTACGTTGTTTAATTGGGTTTATCATCCCACCAACAGTATTTAGGTTATCTGGAGGTGTTCACCTGAAGCAGATATGGTGGTGACTTCACTGTGTATAGCATGCCTTGAATACCTGGTATGATGCCACAGCCTGTCACATTAGGACACCGTGCCATACAGTTGTGTAACTACGCTTATATATTTGCTTAAGCCTTAGCAAGGGAACCATTGTTAAGGATATTGGTATGTCACAACCTGGGATCAAACTTGGGTCCACCTGTACCAGGAGCCAATGCTATACCAGTTAAGCAACCTGATTCAGTTTCATTACTATCTTCCTTTCTTTTTTAAATAGAAATATCAAAGCATGCAAGTTGAGATTTCTGATCCCCATTCTTTCATTGTCTTTCATGTGGCTTAATAAATTTACTTGCAAACAAGGTCTACAGTTTTGATTTATTAGTCAACAAAATTGGTCAGAATTGTTTGTCTGCCAGAAAGCTTGGAGTTCTAAACTGTGCCACATGGTCCAAAACAGCAAATTCTGATTGTAATGAAAACAAACATTTTCAGGTAGAGATTTACAATAACTGCTCCCCATAATCAGACAGTCAAATATTGTCTGGTAGAGATTTACAATAACTGCTCCCCATAATCAGACAGTCAAATATTGTCTGGTAGAGATTTACAATAACTGCTTCCCATAATCAGACAGTCAAATATTGTCTGGTAGAAAGTTACAATAACTGCTCCCCTTATCAGAAAGTCAAATATCTCAGGTAGAGATTTACAATAACTGCTCCTGTAATAAGAAAGTCAAACATTTTTAGGTAGAGATTTACAATAACTGCTCCCTTCATCAGAAAGTCAAACACTATTAGGTAGAGATTTACAATAACTGCTCCCCTTCTTAGAAAGTCTGTCGTTTTCAGGTAGAGAGTTACAATAACTGCTCCCTTTATCAGAAAGTCTACCATTTTCAGGTAGACATTTACAATAACTACTCCCCTTCTTAGAGAGTCTATCATTTTCAGGTAGAGAGTTACAATAACTGCTCCCCTTCTTAGAAAGTCTATCATTTTCAGGTAGAGCGTTACAATAACTGCTCCCCTTATTAGAAAGTCTAACATTTTCAGGTAAAGATTTACAACAACTGCTTCCGTAATCAGAAAGGCAAACATTTTCAGATAATGGTTTACAATAACTGCTCCCTTTATCAGAAAGTCAAACATTTTAGGTAGAGATTTACAACAACTGCTCCCTTTATCAGAAAGTCAAACATTTTCAGTTAGAGATTTACAATAACTGCTCCCATAATCAGAAAGTCAAACATTTTCAGGTAGAGACTTACAATAACTGCTCCCTTAATCAGAAAGTCAAACATTTTCAGGAAGTGGTTTACAATAACTGCTCCCCTTATTAGAAAGTAAAACTTTTTCAGGTAGAGATTTACAATAACTCCTCATGTAATCAGAAAGTCAAATATTGTCTGGTAGAGATTTACAATAACTGCTCCCCTTATCAGAAAGTCTAACATTTTCAGAAAGAGATTTACAATAACTGCTCCCCTTATCAGAAAGTCAAACATTTTCAGGTAGAGATTTACAATAACTGCTCCCCTTATCAGAATGTTAAACATTCTCAGTTAGAGATTTACAATAACTGCTCCCTTTATCAGAAAGTCAAACATTTTCAGGTAGAGATTTACAATAACTGCTCCCTTTATCAGAAAGTCTAACATTTTCTGGTAGAGAGTTACAATAACTGCTCCCTTTATCAGAAAGTCTAACATTTTCAGAAAGAGATTTATAATAACTGCTCCCTTTATCAGAAAGTCAAACATTTTCAGAAAGAGATTTACAATAACATTTTTTGTTAGATATTTACAACAACTGCCCCCTTTATCAGAAAGTCTAACATCTTTAGGTAGAGATTTACAATAACTGCTCCCCTTATCAGAAAGTCTTACATTTTTAGGTAGAGATTTACAATAACTGCTCCCCTTATCAGAAAGTCTTACATTTTTAGGTAGAGATTTACAATTACTGCTCCCCTTATCAGAAAGTCTAACATTTTCAGGTAGAGATTTACAATAACTGCTCCCCTTATCAGAATGTTAAACATTCTCAGTTAGAGATTTACAATAACTGCTCCCTTTATCAGAAAGTCTAACATTTTCTGGTAGAGAGTTACAATAACTGCTCTCTTTATCAGAAAGTCTAACATTTTCAGAAAGAGATTTATAATAACTGCTCCCTTTATCAGAAAGTCAAACATTTTCAGAAAGAGATTTACAATAACATTTTTTGTTAGATATTTACAACAACTGCCCCCTTTATCAGAAAGTCTAACATCTTTAGGTAGAGATTTACAATAACTGCTCCCCTTATCAGAAAGTCTTACATTTTTAGGTAGAGATTTACAATAACTGCTCCCCTTATCAGAAAGTCTTACATTTTTAGGTAGAGATTTACAATTACTGCTCCCCTTATCAGAAAGTCTAACATTTTCAGGTAGAGATTTACAATAACTGCTCCCCTTATCAGAATGTTAAACATTCTCAGTTAGAGATTTACAATAACTGCTCCCTTTATCAGAAAGTCTAACATTTTCTGGTAGAGAGTTACAATAACTGCTCTCTTTATCAGAAAGTCTAACATTTTCAGAAAGAGATTTATAATAACTGCTCCCTTTATCAGAAAGTCAAACATTTTCAGAAAGAGATTTACAATAACATTTTTTGTTAGATATTTACAACAACTGCCCCCTTTATCAGAAAGTCTAACATCTTTAGGTAGAGATTTACAATAACTGCCCCCATTATCAGAAAGTCTAACATCTTTAGGTAGAGATTTACAATAACTGCTCCCCTTATCAGAAAGTCTTACATTTTTAGGTAGAGATTTACAATAACTGCTCCCCTTATCAGAAAGTCTTACATTTTTAGGTAGAGATTTACAATAACTGCTCCCCTTATCAGAAAGTCTTACATTTTTAGGTAGAGATTTACAATAACTGCTCCCCTTATCAGAAAGTCTAACATCTTTAGGTAGAGATTTACAATAACTGCCCCCGTCATCAGAAAGTCTAACATGTTTCTGGTAGAGATTTATAATAACTGCTCCCCTTATTAGAAAGTCTATCATTTTCAGGTAGAGATTTACAATAACTGCTCCCCTTCTTAGAAAGCTTATTCATATTTGATTGACACAATTGTCTTTTCTTTTAAATAATTTCTTCCTAAAAACATAAATGCTAGCCTTTTACTTTTTTTATTTGTTTGAATTACGTAATTTTCATCTGTCCATAAATGTTTACCATGGAAGAATTAATTGATTATATTTTGGATTTTTTTTTTCTCTAAATAAGGCCTTTATAGTATATTTCTCTCTTGAAATGCCAGAACATTTTATTTGTATTTTCATTACAAATTCCCTTTCTTTTTAGATTTTTCTTGTTAGATTTTGTACCTGTTATTTTGTTCATGGCTAATTGCACTGGAAAGTTAAATATCTAGAAAGTTGAGCCTATTATTATGGAATATCTTTTCTTTTCATGGTTTTCTGGTGGTCAACCACTCCCTGTAAATGTCAGATGTCAACAACCTCACAAATGATCTGCCTCATTAACTTAGTAACTTTGCATTGTTTCTTGTTACATCACAGTAACACAATTATGGTCATATTGGCGACGTCAGGCTAATTATTAGTGGAAGAAAACCCCAGACTTATCTTGGTAGAACCATTGGCGTACTGTAGGTTAGCTGGAAAATCTCTCCACATGAATGTTCTCGGCATCTTGAACCCGCTAAGTGAGGGACTTTCGAGAACGCCCAAGGCTGTTTGTGTAGAGTTATTGACTTGTACCTCCACAGCGTGGGTTCAAGTCTTGGTCGGGAAAACCGTGGTCGAGCGGTTAGAGTCCATGACTCGTAATTCCTCAGCACCTCACTGCGAGGGTTCGAGTGCCGTTCAGGGCGAGAACTTCCATCTGGGGAGGTTTTCCAGTTAACCTGCACTGCGCTGGTGGTTCTACCTAGACGTTAGTCAAGGAGTCTTCATCCACCAATAATTAGCTGGACATTTCCAATATGAACATAATTGTATCAAAGCAGTGACCATTATTGTGTCTGTGCAATTTAAAAACAAAAAAAACACACAACCAAAACCTGTGCTTGTAGGTCAAAGGTCAATACTATTTTCAAAGGTCAAATATAGTCAATATTAATTACCCCAGCTCAGTTATATAAGATTTTTTTTTTAATTGCTGGAGTATTAAGCATCAGGTAATTTTTTCAACTATTTGATATAATTTTCTAAAAAGATTACTACATTGATGGCTTCAAAGTGTGCATTCACTGTCAGTATCATTAAAGTATTTGTCTTATCTTTCTAGATTTACTGCATCTGACAAAATTGCTTTATGTCCATATAAATCAACTAATAGCATTGCATCTCAGTTTTCAGTAAACATATTTTCCCTCTAAACTTGATCCAAACAGAACACGCCAGACCTGGTAGTGCAATCAGTAGAGCATGGACTCCAGGTACAAGAGTCCTTGGGTTCGATCCTGGGCCACGACATACTTAAGTTATTAAAAATAGTAGTGGTATAGCTCTCTTGCAAACGCTCAAGCCAATATAAGGGTAGTTCCACGACTGGTTGGCCTGCTGTCAGGATAATGTGACTGGGTGTGGTATCATGCCATGTGTTCACGGCATGCTAAACACAGTGAAGGCAACACTGTCTGCTTCAAGTGGACACCTTCTCCAAATAACTGAAATACTAATAGTGGGACAATAGACGGAATAAGCAAACAAACAAGCAAACATAAGGGTAGTTCCACTACTTGTTGGCCCATTGTCAGGATAATGTGACTGGGTGTGGTATCATGCCAGGTGTTCACGTCATGCTATACACAGTGAAGGCAGCACTATATCTGTTTCAAGTGGACACTGTCTCCAGATAACTGAAATACTGTTGGCAAGACGATAAACCCAATAAACAAACATGCTATACACAGTGAAGGCAGCACTTTATCTGCTTCAAGTGGACACCATCTCCAGATGACTGATATACTGTTGGCGATACTATAAACCCAAAAAACAAACATGCTATACACAGTGAAGGCAGCACTATATCTGCTTTAAGTGGACACCGTCTCCAGATAACTGAAATACTGTTGGCAAGACGATAAACCCAATAAACAAACATGCTATACACCGTGAAGGTAGCACTATATCTGCTTCAAGTGGACATCCGTCTCCAGATAACTGATATACTGTTGGTGGGACGATAAACCCAATAAACAAACATGCTATACACAGTGAAGGCAGCACTATTATTGCTTCAACTGGACATCGTCTCCAGATAACTGATATACTGTTGGCGAGACTATAAACCCAAAACAAAAATATGCTATACACAGTGAAGGCAGCACTATATATTTGCTTGAAGTGGACACCGTCTCCAGATAACTGAAATACTGTTGGTGGGACGATAAACCCAATAAACAAACATGCTATACACAGTGAAGGCAGCACTTTATCTGCTTCAATTGGACATCGTCTTCAGATAACTGAAATACTGTTGACAAGATAATAAACCCAATAAACATTCTGTACAGGGCAGAAAAGGCAAAAAACAACACAGTATGAAAAAGTTAATTAGCAGTTCTCTTCAACAATCATTAAAGCATATGTTGTTTATTATTGGATACTGTATCAATACTGGATATATTTCATCTGGTATATTAAGTTTCACTTTAGGTATAATTTGTTTCTACCAGAATGTATAGTTTTGTGTATTCAATTTAATGATATGATGTCAATAATAACATTTAATTGGTTGTCCATAGAGGTCTTTTTTTATGGATTATTTTCAGCAATTAACCTCTCTCAGAAAAAAACTATTATATATTGTATTTTGTTTTTAGTTCTGTAGGACTACTTTATCATTTTTATTCAGGTATTATATTTCGTTTTTTTTTTTGTTTATTAATTTTTAGCTCACCTGAACATATGCTCAGGGGAAGTTGTTGTGATCACAGTCCCCAGTGTATCTTATTACATGTTCATCAACATTCTTTAAATGATATAATATATATATCTTTACCTCATTTTGAATTAAAATCTAAGGCCCATATTTCCCAACCATTCTTAAGAAAGAATTGCTCAAGTCATGGTTTTCACTTCTCAATATCTTCATTATATATTTAGCCACATGTTGTCTCTATTTTTGCATGACTCTTTAACTTTGCTACTTTCAGCTTAAAATCACATTGAAACTTCTTAAATAAGCTTATTTTTGTTAGTATGAAAATTGTTACTTGGACTTAACTCATGAGATAGGCTACAGGTTCCAAAAATTGGTTGGAAATAAAAGGATGCAGATACATGCATGTTAAGTCTTGTTTGTTTATTGGGTTTATTGCCCCACCAATTAAAAGTCTTGTGTGTCAGAACTATCAACCTTGCATCAAACTAGCAAGTTCTTAAAAAAATCTGGCATATTATTCTGTGACAGGACTTGTTGTTATTGTATCTTTGCAGACAAGAAGGCTGGAGACTGGAGCATGAAAATATCACAGATCCAACATCACCCCTGCAGTTCAAAGGCGTGGTCTATAATGAGATGAAAGGCGTATTTGTAAGTATCATTTTGCGTCAAGCGATGATGGTCCTTTTGTAATGAAATTTTAAGTCATACATGATGGTGTATGTTGTGTGTCAGATTTCCCAGTTCAGAAATTATTCAACATATGGTTAACTATTTCATGGACAGTTTATTATTGGTTTTTCATGTCTTTTGACATACACAAGTTTATCCAATTAGATGCAAGCGTAAAACACGTGATTGACAGTTGACCTACTTTACACAAACTGGTTTATCCAATCAGTTTCAGGTATAAAGCACTGGATTGACAGCTGACCTATTTTACACAAACTGGTTTATCCAATCAGTTTCAAGAGTCAAGCATGTGACTGATTGTCGACCTACTTTATTAAAACTGGTTTATCCAATCAGTTGCAAGTGTTAAGCATGTGACTGATTGTCGCCCTACTTAATTAAAACTGGTTTATCCAATCAGTTGCAAGCATAAAGCACGTGATTGACAGTTGACCTACATTACACAATGAATGCTTGTCTTTTTTGTTTATGGCACCTTGTGTGACCAACAAGCTAAGGTATGAATAGAAACTGACAGATGGTCAATTGGGTGAGGAGTTAAAATACATTTACATATTGTAGAAACAATCATTTTTTATATTTTCATTTTCTGTGCTTCAAGAGTTTAATGACAAATATACATTGGATGATAAACTTTGCCAGAATATTTGTCTGCATGAAATCATGGATGTGTTATTAATTTGGCTGCATGGGGTGAAAAGTAGGTCGAAAGGTGAGATTCTAGACAAAATATTGGGAACATGCTGGAGGCTCGATTTATGTCTCCATCTTCACCAAACTTTGTCTAGAGGTAGTTCAGATTTAAATATCTGTGGTAATTCTTTTAGGACCTTTTCTGATTTTCTTGTTGTCTGCGAGAAATCTTGGATGATTTTGTAAAAAGGTCATGTACAATTAGAAAGCAGGTCACTAGGTCAAATCTTAGTCATCTCATAAACACCCTAGTGGCCTTATGGCTTAATCTCCACCAAACATGATCAGAATGTTTGCATGAAATCTTGGATGATTTGGTAATTTGGTTGTGGGTAGGGATATAAAAGTAGGTCACTGTCACATTCAGAAAAGGTTCTTTTTAAGATAAATAGAAACAATTACAACCATCACTCAATAATTTGGTTGTATTCATTTATTTCACATTTAATTAAAACAAATTATAATTAATTTTGTTTATATTACCATGTGTTCTTTGGCTAATTTTTTTTTCATAAATGTCAAACTTTAAAGTTATTTTTTCCAGTTATCTGAAAAAGAGCCAAAGCTCATGTGAACACCTACATTTGTGGCACAAACGTCATAACTTCACCAAGATTTGGACTCATAACTGGGTCACATGATATCAAAATGTAGGTCAGTAGGCCTAATCATTATTCTGCATAAACATTTTGATTGTCAAAATTGGGGCAAAGGTTTGCTAAAAAAAAATAATGTGTAATCTTTAATTTGGTTTTAAAACATCTGAGAGCTATGGTCTTCAGGGGAGCGATTTAGGGCCATCATGGACCTCTTGTTTTATTCAGACATTTTTAATCTACTTTATCTATTATTTTTTCTTATTCTTATTTACTCCTTTTATTTAGTATTCTATCAACTATTTATTATTCCTATATTTCTTAGTCAACGCCTAAAATATATATGCAGTAAGGGTCCAAAACAAACACTCCCTGACCACACTTACTATGTTTATCTGGTGATAAAACCCACCCACAATATTTAACCCCACCCACAAAATTTATTCCTTCCTTTATTTACCAGTCTATCCAGCAAAACATATTTGCTGAGGCAATTCAAAACAAGCTCCACCCTGACTACACCTACTCAGTTGTGTCTGGTGGTAAACCCAACCCTCATCATTTAACCCCACCCACATTATTTAACCCCACCCACAAAATTTATTCCTTCCTTTATTTACCAGTCTACCCAGCAAAACATATTTGCTGAGGCGGTCCAAAACAAGCTCCTCCCTGACCACACCTACTCAGTTGTGTCTGGTGGTGACCCCGCCCATATTCCGGACCTCACCTGGCAACAGCTTAGAGACTTCCACAAGACACACTACCACCCCAGCAATGCAAGGTAACATTGTAATGAGTACTGAGACATATTTATATTATTAAATGTGAACCTTTTTTTCTTTTATTTTTTGCTGAATTATTATTTGTTCTTTCTCAAACAAATTATATTTTTTTTTAGGTTTATATATAACATTGTAGGTTACAAATGCAGATTATTGCTTTAAAAAACAGATACTTTGGTATAATATATAAAAATGCCTTTTGAGTCTATATTAACATTGTGTTATTTACCTACCTATGACTATAACCTAGTCGAATTAAAAACATTAGGAGATAACAATTTTCAGATAATAAAGCCCTTAAAAATATCTCGTTATTACTCTTTTACGAAATATTGTTTTATTTGAATATTTTCATAAAAAGATGAATTACTAGATATTTTAAGGGCTTTTTTTGGTAACTTGACAAAATCTAAATCTTTATCATTTTAGCATTATTTTGACATATATATATATATATATATATATATATATATATATATATATATATATATATATATATATATATATATATATATATATATATATATAATATGATTTATGTAAAAAAACACTAAAATGATAAAGATTGGACTACGGTAATGTTACCAAATTTCGACATTTTTGGAGGTAGTGTTTTTTTTTTTTAAACTCTTACTCAGTATTTCACTAGTTTAAAGATATTTTCTGTTTAGTGGTTAAAAGCATGAGGTTGTTGCTGGAATAGTTTATTATTAAACTTTAACTCTTTTACTCATTTGTGCAGCAATTCACACTTATCAGTCTTATCTCAAGTAGAATCTGCATTACTTATGGTTTATTTGTTGACGCCCTTTCTCTCATACATATGCCATGTTACGCCTTTGTGCAGCAATTCACAATTATCAGTCTTATCTTAAGTAGAATCTGCATTACTTATGGTTTATTTGTTGACACCCTTTCTCTCATACATATGCCATTTTACGCCTTTGTGCAGCAATTCAAACTTGTCAGTCTTATCTTTAGTAGAATCTGCATTACTTAGGGCAGCTCCAGGTACGAGAGGCCCCGGGTTCGATCCCGGGCCGCGACATACCAGTCGTTAAAAATGGTAGTGGTATAGCTCCCTTGCTAACGCTCAAGCAGATATAAGGGTAGTTCCACGACTGGTTGGCCCGGTGTCAGGATTATGTGACTGGGAGTGGTGTTCACGGCATGCTATACACAGTGAAGGCAGCACTATATCTGCTTTAAGTGGACACCGTCTCCAGATAACTGAAATACTGTTGGTGGGACGATAAACCCAATAAACAAACTGCTTAGGGTTTATTTGTAGAATGGTTTGACCATGGATTCACTATTAAATGATGAAACATACATGTGTTAGAAATACTTTGAACTAAAAATTGGGTTAAAATTTAAAATCATATACATGTGCTATGAATGAAAGGGTTAAGGTGTTTATAGAAATGCCGGACATAAGTATGCTTAAAATGTGGAATTTAGGCCACACCAGGATACATATGCAGTGTTCACAATTACGAATGAAAAATGTGGGTTCCCATACTAAAATCGACCGAGTCCCTATGAAATTGTATGTTGGTCCCCATGCTTTATTAACCAGTCTTTAAACAAAATAAACCAAAAATAGTCAAAGGGTGAGTCAAAGGGTTAAACAAAGGATTTGATAACCACTGCGATTGGAAATTCGTGTTTATGTTTTTTTTGCTGGAACTGTTGATGCTTTTTTGTCCATATCTGGCAAGGTGTGTGTAACTATGCAAGCACGACTGGTTACAGTAAATACTCGATAAATTGCTACAATTTTTTACGTTTATGATGAACCAGTCGAGACAGCGATTTGTTTGTCATAAGTAGCAACCACTTGTAGTATTTCCCAGGCTATTTTTAGTTCATTGGGAACTGATTTACATTTTCGGAAAACAAATTTAACTGCAAGTAAAGAATATTAACCCAGGAACCAGGGTTGGAAAATTCCACTCGTCCGCTCACCATGACGAGTCAAACCTGCTGCAGGACGGGTTCTAAATTCAAACTGCTTGTCCGCCGGATGAGTAAAAAAATATCAGATGGGCCTGAACTGAAGAATTTTTCTCCCACCAGCAGTGTCATTCTTTGAATTTATTCCTCCAGAGGGTCAAGGCACCTTCTGGGCCACAAGCTTACAGGGCCACAGGGACACAGAACCATGAACACGGCCACTATATCAGTGATACAGACATAACTATGATAAATTGTTAACAGTTTCTTTACTTCAGCTCCTTGCTCGACATTTGATCTTTTTTTAGTATTGTAGACCTACTTTATTACAGAGTTGCATTTTACAAATGCTTCTTGGTAAAAAAATTAAACCTCAATATAGGATGAGTAACTTTTCATGTAGGATGAGTGAAAAATGTAATTCACTTGTTTTACAGGATGACTAACTTTTTCAAGAATTTTCCAACCCTCAGGATGCGTTGCACATTTCGGAAAACGGTGCCAGGCAATTTCAGTGCATACATTTGTATTTTGATATGATTATGCCATCGCCAACACTGATATACTTTTGCTCTAGACGATTCTTTTAATATACACTTAATTTACAAATTTTTATTGGCAGATTTTTTACCTATGGAAATTTCCCATTAGATGAGCACCTTGCGTTTATCAATGATACCTACCTGAAGCATTTTAACAAAGCACCTGTCAACACGGAGGTTCCTCTACAACCACGCTGGAAGGCTCCGGTGAGTTGATACAGGCCTGAATTCACCAACCATTCTTAAATCTGAGTCATGAAAAATCCATACAAATAAACATAGTTTTATTTTTGAAGTTTCAATGTGATTTTAAGCTCAAAATAGCGAAGATTAAGTGTCATGCATACATATACATACAAACATGAAGGTAAATGCATAACAATTGAAATCCATGACTTAAGCAATTCTTACTTTTTATTCATAATTCATCTATAATTTGAAAATTCACTTGACTTTGTTGTTTTCTTTAAAAGAGATAAAAGGCTTGTAATAAATGTATAGTTAACTTGTAATGATAGATTTAAGGCTGAACCAGTCTACACATAAGCCCTTAGTCATGCTAATTCTGATAATGATTGTGAATGGTTTGTTAAGGCGTAAAAATAGCGTACACATGCAGGAAAGGGTGAAGAACAGTTGGTGAATACTGGCCTTAGTTTGATAATACATTTATAATTTTAGGTACGGGAGGCCCCGGGTTCTATCGCGGGCCGCGACATACCAAAGTCGTTAAAAATGGTAGTGGTATAGCTCCCTTGCTTACGCTCAAGCAAATATAAGGGTATATCATATTTTTAATTTTTACTCCTCTGACCCTTAACCCGCTGGTTCAGGCCTTGGCTTTAATTTGGGGAGCTTTTCCAGCTTTCCTGTGGTTCTACCCAGACATAAGTCTGCGGGAATTCTGCTGCAAAAAAAAACACACAAACTTTTAGTCCTAGTGCATGTTTTTATTTTAAAAATTCACCTTATTTTATTTTACTAAAAACGGTTTTGTGTTTTTTATGGAAAAATTATGTTCAGTATATAATTATGGATCTAATTTATAGTCTCCTCAGCCCCTCATCGCGTAGGTCGAGTCCCGGTCTGGTCAAAAACTTTCATGTGGGGAGGTTTTCCACCTTACCAGCGGTGCGCTGGTGGTTCTACCTAGATATAAGTCTGGGATCTTCCTCCACCAATAATTAGCTGAAAGTCCCCAATATGACCATAATTGTGTTGGTGCAATGTAAGAAAAAACAAACAAATAAAACATTTTCATTTAAGCAAAATTATTAAGAATTTCTACATTGTTTAGATATGAAAATGACACTATGAGAGTAAAGTTACAAGCAAAATATAATATTTTGTGAAAGATGTCATATTATAATGTTAATACTTCTGTAAAAATGTATATTATGTATAAGCACATGGCATTTAAATAAACCATTTAAGCATAAATAAAAATGTTTGTTTATGTTTATTGGGTTTATCATCCCACTAACAGTATTTCAGTTATCTGGAGACAGTGATCACTTGTCATCAAGCAGATATAGTGCTGCCTCAACTGTATAGCATGCTGTGAACACCTGGCATGCTACCACACCCAGTCAAATTATCCTGACTAAGGGCCAACCATTCGTGGAACTACCCTTATATTTGCTTGAGCGTTAGCAATGGAGCTTTACCACTACCCTTTTTAATGACTTTGGTCTGTCGCAACCCAGGATCGAACCTGGTGCCTCCCATGCCTGGAAGTAAAAAAGATAAAAATATACCTTACAGGTTGAAGACAAGATTACCTGTATGCCAGATGCCATGGCCCCTGACCCCAGCAAACAGACCATGATCGCAGTCAACTTTCTTCTAAATGAGTAAGTGTGTCAAAGAATATTTTTGGGATTTTAACACCATACTTGCTGTGAAACACCTTTAGGGTTTTGGGGTGCCTGTGGCTTAGTGGTAGAGTTGCTGATTTGTAACTTATATGACTGCTGAGCCTTTCACCACATGGGTTCAGTCCCTGTCAGGGCAAAGGATTTAATGTGGGAAGGTCTTCCAGCTGACTTGCAGTGCCCCAGTGGTTCTACCCAGACATTTGTTTGGGGTCTTCCTCGATGATCATAATTGGTTGCTAAAATTTAAAAAAATAAAAAGGTTATGTTAACCCTTTACTTGCTGGAAACACTTTTAGGGTTGGGTAGAGTTTATGTTACCCCTTTACTTGCTGGAAACACCTTTAGGGTGGGGTATGTTTGATGTAAACCCTTTACTTGCTTGAAACACCTTTAGGGTGGGGTATGTTTGATGTAAACCCTTTACTTGCTTGAAACACCTTTAGGGTGGGGTATGTTTTATGTTAACCCTTTCCTTGCTGGAAACACCACGAGGGTTGAGTATGTTTTATGTTAACCCTTTACTTGCTAGAAACACCATTAGAGTGGGGTATGTGTTATGTTACCCCTTTACTTGCTGGAAACACCTTTAGGGTGGGGTATGTTTGATGTAAACCCTTTACTTGCTTGAAACACCTTTAGGGTGGGGTATGTTTGATGTAAACCCTTTACTTGCTGGAAACACCTTTAGGGTGGGGTATGTTTGATGTAAACCCTTTACTTGCTTGAAACACCTTTAGAGTGGGGTATGTTTGATGTAAACCCTTTACTTGCTGGAAACACCACGAGGGTTGAGTATGCTTTATGTTAACCCTTTACTTGCTAGAAACACCATTAGAGTGGGGTATGTGTTATGTTAACCCACAACTTGCTGGAAACACCATTATGGTGGGGTATGTGTTATGTTAACCCACTACTTGCTGGAAACACCATTATGGTGGGGTATGTGTAATGTTAACCCACAACTTGCTGGAAACACCATTAGAGTGGGGTATGTGTTATGTTAACCCACAACTTGCTGGAAACACCATTATGGTGGGGTATGTGTTATGTTAACCCACAACTTGCTGGAAACACCATTATGGTGGGGTATGTGTAATGTTAACCCACTACTTGCTAGAAACACCATAAGAGTGGAGTATGTTCTATGTTAACCCTTTACTTGCTAGAAACACCATTAGAGTGGGGTATGTGTTATGTTAACCCTTAACTTGCTAGAAATGCCATGAGGGTGATGTATTATGTACTTTGGGTACGGAAAATCATCTATACTTAAACTATATTACAGGTTTATGATGAAATTACGCCTAGAAATGATTTCACACAAGGATGAGATAATGTTAAATGTACTTGATATTGCTGTCAAATACCTCCTTTAAACTCCATATATTTACTTACCTCCCTTCCTCCCTCACTCCCTCCATCCCTCACTCCCTCACTCCTTCCCTGTCTCCCTCCCTCCATCCCTCTCATTGGCACTTTCCTACCTACATGTATCTCTTTCTGTTGCGCCATCTTTCTTCTTCCACCTCCCTCTCTCAGTCCCTCCATTTTTTCCCCTCTGTATCTTTAACATATATATACATGTTATATATTTTATATTTACAGTGTACGAGATGTCCAGGAATCTACCACTATGAGTATTATAGCCGCCCTCTTGACCAGCGGGGAGTCGTCTCCCTTCTACCAGGCACTATTGGAGGCTAACATAGGCTCGGACTATTCACCTGTCTTGGGGTAGGGGCACAGTACAGGGTGCACTATACTAAATTTATAGTAACCACAACAATTACAGGTTGCGCTACACTCAATTTATAGTAACTACCACATACAGCTTTGACAACTCTCATTTAATAGTTAATATCACAATACAGGTTTAGTTACATGCAATTGACAGTAAAAGCATGTATTGATTTACAAAGTTGATGGGTGTGCCTAGTGGTATAGTAGCGTACTGGTGACACCGCTGACTTGTTGCTGTTCACCACCACAAAATACAGAGTCCCTTTCGGAGCAAAGGACCTAATGTGGGAAGGTCTTCCATCTGACCTGTGGTGCACCGGTGGTTCTACCCAGACATTTGTTTAGGGTCTTCCTCCAACTGAATAGCTAAACGCCATTATAATGATCATACTTGATCACTGCAATGTATTTAAAAAAAGAAAGAAATCCACTTAAATAGCTGGAAGTCACTATTTTGATGTAAATATTTGATGTAACGCTATAATGTCGACCACACTAACATTTTCATGAACATTAACATATTTGTAAACGTTCATGGACTCTACCATATTAGAAAACACGAAAACGACCTCAACATCATCCAATGGCAAAGTTGTTTTTACCGCCATTTTCTGAACGTCATTTTCCAGCCTTTTACTTAATGCCAAGCAGCATGGCATTATGGTGGGCATCTTTTACATTGCAGCCCAGCGGTCGAACAGTTTGTAATTTATAAATCCATTTATTTTCCTCTCACTTCTGTCCACTGCATACATTCTTTTAAGTACGTTGAAACGGAGGTCATCTGCAGAGTGGCCTGGTTACGAAAAATGACTGTTCATGGGCTTGTCACTCTTCTGTCTTACATTATGCAGGTGCTCCTTGAGTATGAGCATCTTTAGAAAAAATATAATTAATACAGTGCCCTCTGGAACAATTGAGAACATTGTGTATTATGATGTTGTTATAATGACCATGGGTGTGTGATGTATTTCTAAAAACTCATTTGACATGTCCACAAATTGTAGCTTGAACACCAGACCTGGTAGCGCAACTGGTAGAGCGTCTTCTCAATGGTAATGGTATAGCTCCCTTGCTAACGCTCAAGCCAATGTGAGGGTAGTTCCACGACTGGTTGGCCCGGTGTCAGGATAATGTGACTGCGTGTGGTATCATGTCAGGTGTTCATGGCATGCTATACACAGTAAAGGCAGCACTATATCTGCTTCACAGGGACACCGTCTCCAGATAACTGAAATACTGTTGGTGGGATGATAAACCCAATAAGCAAACATGCTATACACAGTGAAGTCAGCACTATATCTGCTTCAAGTGGACACCGTCTCTAGATAACTGAAATACTGTTATTGGGAGGATTAACCCAATAAACAAACATCTTATACACAGTGAAGTCAGCACTATATCTGCTTCAAGTGGACACTGTCTCCAGATAACTGAAATACTGTTATTGGGACGATAAACCCAATTAACAAACATGCTATACACAGTGAAGGCAGCACTTTATCTGCTTCAAGTGGACACCTTTTTCAGATAACTGAAATACTGTTGGTGGGACGATAAATCCAATAAACATAGATATACATCAACATAATAAAACAACTTTATCCACTTTCTTATTTCTTTGGTTTTTTTCTAACTTTCTAAACAGATATAATGGCTACACTAGAGACAGTACATTCAGTGTTGGTCTGCAAGATATCCGAGAGGAAGACGTGGAGAAAGTGAAATCCATCATCCATGACACCATTGATAGTGTCATTAGGTAGGTTAAGCCCTTACCTGAAATGTACATCCATTCCCAGCTTGCTGTTTTTTGTCATTTTTTTTCTTTTTCTATAAGAGATATTCACTTTTTTGTCTTCCACTTTTTGTAACTTTACATAAGTTAGTTAAAATCTGCTTTTTAGTAAGTAAGTTAAAATCTGCTTTTTAGTAAGTTAGTTAAAATCTGCTTTCTAGTCATGTGTTCCTTGACATATATTTGTTCTTTTCATGTATTTCAGTAGAAAAACATGTTTTTTTTACTTTTTTTAACTACAAAATTTGTCTATAGATGTTATTAAAGATTTTTATTTGAAGAAAATCGGCTTTGCCAATCTTTAATTTCATTTCATTACATTTTGTAAGCCTGATGTTTTATATTGCGATATGGCACATGCCTATCAAATTGTCTGATGTCCAATTCTTGTGCAGCTACCCTTTCGTTTAGTACTCTTCGGAATTCTCTTCATATTTGATGAGGTGCCCGTGGAAGAGTCACCGATTTGTAACTCCTCTGACTGCTTAGCCTCACACTGCATGGGTTCGAGTCCCATTTGGGGTGAAGAACTTGATGTGAGAAGGTCTTCCAGCTGACTTGCGGTGCGTCAGTGGTTCTACCTGGACATGTGTTTTTGGTCTTCCTCCACCAAAAAGCTGGAGATTGCTATAATGATCATAAATAGTCGCTGCAATGTATTTCAGAAAGAAAACAAAATCATATTTGATAATTTATGCGTAGTTGTACCTTAAATTAAAGAAAAACAAAGAATCTAACACAAAAATTATGTACAACAGATAATCTACACCAGTTTTCATAGTCTTAAAATGTGACTTCTTTTCTGAAGCATTGCATACTTGCAGCTCTTTGATTTATATATTTCAGAGATGGTTTTGAGCAATCCAGAATAGAGGCAGTCCTCCACAGCATTGAGCTATCTATTAAACATCAAACAAGCAACTTTGGACTTGGGATTCTCATGGTAGGTTAACACAGGGTTATTCTGTAATCATCCAAAACTTCTACTAAAGGTTAAGTTTGACATAATGATTTTTATTTACGTGGTGTTTCACTGTTATCAAAACCTGGTTCCTGGCATATACCCAGAATGCATCTGCAGAGCACCTGCTAGGAACCAGCATTGAACTACTTCCTTTTCCTGTAAATCAGCAGCAGGCAAATGATGGAAATGACTGTAAATTTTATGTAGTAGTATAGGTAACGATTACCAGTTTTTATCGGCTTGCACATTATACCCAGACCGGACCTGGTAGCACAATCTTTTGAGCCTTGACTCCAGGTACGGGAGGCCCCGGGTTCGATCCCCGGCTGTGACATACCAAAAAATGGTAGTGGTATTGCTTCCTTGCTAACACTCAAGCAAATATAAGGGTAGTTCCACGACTGGTTGGCCCTGTGTCAGGATAATGTGATTGGGTGTGGTATCATGCCAGATGTTCATGGCATGCTATACACAGCAAAGGCAACACTATATCTGCTTCAAGTGGACACCATCTCTAGATATATGAAATACTGTCGGTGGGACGATAAACCCAATAAACAAACATTATACCCAGATTTTGTAATACAGAGTATAGCCTCAAGTTGGAACCACGATGCTGATGCGTCCTACATGTTAAAAGTGAACCAGCAAGTGGAAACCTTCAAGAAATGTCTGGCGGAGGATCCAAAGTACCTGCAGAAAAAAGTTAAACAATACCTCAAGGTGAGTCTGATAAAAAAATAATTAAAAAATTGTTTAAAGAAATGTTTTAAACAAAAAAAATTCAAAACTCAGATTTTGACAACTTGTACAGAAAAACAATCAACTTGTTATATCATTCTTACTGTCATTTAGGAAATTTAGAAAATGAAATATTTGGTTGGGTTGTCGTTTATTTACTGAGTAAAAAATAAACTTCTTTTTGATCCAATCTACCGAGATAATAAATAGGTCACTTTGGGGCTTAATTTGACTGTCCATCATGACAATATGTCTCGGCTGACGTAGTAGTGAATTGGGGAATATATCTTGGATTTAAGTAGTAAAATTACTGAATTACTGAAAAATGTCTAGTAAATTTGGACTACAATTAGATATAAACTAGAACTCCAAAGATGAAAATTTGCTGTAAAACGTTCCTCAAGTTATGGCCCTTTGTTATTTTGTTTTTGTTTTTTAAGTACAATGCAGCTATCAGTTATGATCATTATAGCAACACAAATGTCTGGGAAGAACCACCAGCGCACCGCAAGTCAGCTGGAAGACCTTTCCACATTAAGTCCTTCTGCCCCGAACGGGACTTGAACCCACGCGGTGAGAGGCTAAGCATTCAGAGGAGTTACAAGTCATAACTCTACCACTATGCGCCACCCTTTGTTTTGTACAGTTTCTTGTTCCAGATGAGTCTGTGTCCCAATAGACATATTCTTAGAATTTTATTTATCTTTTAAACCTTCCTTGGTTTAACTGGTCAAACTTCGGACAAATTTTATAGATTCACATCGGTTTGCAATCTCTTAAAGCTGCAGTGTTTGCCTGCAGATTCCCTTGCAACATGTTAAATAACCTTTGTATTATGTTTTTATAGTATTACATAGATTTTGCTTTGCCAATATTTTGTATATATTAAATTATGTATTGCTCAGAATATGTATTCCTTAGCATAATGTATTGCTCAGAATATATTTTGCTTAGAAAATGTATTGCTTATTAGTAAATATTAGCAGCACCCGTGGCGTAGTGGTAGAGTTGCTGATTTGTAACTCTAACTGCTTAGCCTGCCATGGCCTGGGTTTGAGTCCCATTTGGGGCTAAGGATTTAATGTGGGATGTTCTTCCAGCTGACCTACAGTGTACCGGTGGTTCTACCCAGACATTTGTGTGATGTCTTTCTCCACCAAAAACAGGTTGATGTCTAATGATCATAATTGGTCGCTTTGATGTATTTCAAAAAACAAGACAAAACACAACGGACCTGCTAGCCCAATTAGGTATTGGAGGCCCCGGGTTCGATCCTGGATGGTGACATACTGAATTTGATAAAAATGGTAGTGGTATCCCTCCCTTGATAACGCTCAAGCAAATATAAGGATAGTTCCATGACTGGTTGGCCCGGTGTCAAGATAAAGTGACTGGGTGTGGTACCGTGATTGGTGTTCACACCATACTACCGTAAAGTTTTATAGATAAGATGCAGTTTTTTGCCCCAAACTATGATAAAAAAATGGGGGATGCGTCTTATCCATGCTCTTTTTATGTTTAATGTCAAATTTTAGGTAAAAACAACGTAACTTTTCCCTTAAAATAGCACAATACAGTTCTATGACCGATATTATCGGCTATATTCTCTGCAGTCAGATTAGTCTAAGAGTCAATTTTGGTCTGGGAAAAAAGGGGAAAACTTAAATTCGCATGGATAACATACTCTACACAGTGAAGGCAGCACTATATCTGCTTCATGTGGACACTGTCTCCAGATAACTGAAATACTGTTGTTTGGATGATAAACCCAATAAACAAACAAACAAAACAAAACAATAATAAATGTTGCATGACACAGATTAAACAAGGCTCTGGATCTTTTTTTTGTATTCTATCGCCAGGACAACCCTCACTGTCTGACCTTGGTTATGTGTCCGGAGGATCAGTTTGAGGAGAGACGTCAACAAAAAGAAGAGGAAAACTTGCAGAAGTTTGTCGGTCAACTTTCACAGACAGATCGAGACAGAATTTTCCAACTTGGTAAGTGTCCTGTAAAAAATGCAGGCTTTCAAGCAGGCCCTACTTTTCCTACTTTTCCCTACTTTTTAGGGTTTGGCCCTACTTTTCCCTACTTTTTTTTTTTTAGAGCCCTACTATCCCTACTTTTTGAGAAAAAAAGTCATATTTAATGTTTTTACATAATCTTACATGAATATAAATTTGTTTTAAAATAAAAGTTAATACATTTTTCTGCATTTTTCTTTTAAAAACTAGTTGCTAGTATATTTCAAGGACACAAAGGATGGTACCAGTAGTTGGTCTTCAGTGGTGCAGGGAGATTCCATTATGAGGATGGTTGGAGCTGACAAGACATTAAGCCAGACAAGGTTTATCGCCCAACTCATCCTTGTGGAATCCCTGTTGAGACACTGAAGACCACTTTACAGGTGCCATGAACATGTTAGTAGGTGTTTTTTTGCAGCTGAATGATAAGTGGACAGCCCTATTATCCCTACTTTTTTGCTATGAAAATCCCTACTTTTCCCTACTTTTTTAGGAAAAAGTCCCTACTTTTATCCCTACTTTTTTCTTTGTGGTCACTTGAAAGCCTGAAAATGGGTTTTTCTAGCTAAGAATATCCTACCAGTATATGAAAGAAAAAGGTGTTTTCAAACTAAGGATATCAAATGGAGAAAAAGATGGGTTTTTTGTTTCAAACTATGAATGTAGGTATGGAAACTCTTTGGAGGACTTTTTTTTCATCTTTAAATATCATTTGAAAGAAAATATTTTCCAGCAAACAATACCCTATAGAAAGACATTCTTTCAAACTATGTATATCCTATAGAAAGAAAAATATTTTCCATCTATAAATATCCCTCGGAAGAAAATATTTTCCATCTATAAATATCCCTTGAAAGAAAAATATTTTCCAGCTATAAATATCCCTTGGAAGTAAATATTTTCCAGCTATAAATATCCCCATGGAAGAAAATATTTTCCATCTTTAAATATCCCCCATGGAAGAAAATATCTTCCAACTATAAATATCCCCTTGGAATAAAATATTTTCCATCTATAAATATCCTTTGGAAGAAAATATCTTCCAACTATAAATATCCCTATGGAATAAAATATTTTCCATCTATAAATATCCCCATGGATGAAAATATTTTCCATCTATAAATATCCCTATGGAAGAAAATATTTTCCATCTATAAATATCCCCATGGAAGAAAATATTTTCCATCTATAAATATCCCTATGGAAGTAAATATGTTCCAGCTATAAATATCCCCATGGAAGAAAATATTTTCCATCTATAAATATCCCTATGGAAGAAAATATTTTCCATCTATAAATATCCCCATGGAAGAAAATATTTTCCATCTATAAATATCCCCATGGATGAAAATATTTTCCATCTATAAATATCCCTATGGAAGAAAATATTTTCCATCTATAAATATCCCTATGGAAGAAAATATTTTCCATCTATAAATATCCCTATGGAAGAAAATATTTTCCATCTATAAATATCCCCATGGAAGAAAATATTTTCCATCTATAAATATCCCCATGAAAGAAAATATTTTCCATCTATAAATATCCCCTTGGAAGAAAATATTTTCCATCTATAAATATCCCCATGGAAGAAAATATTTTTCATCTATAAATATCCCCCATGGAAGAAAATATTTTCCAGCTATAAATATCCCCTTGGAAGAAAATATTTTCCATCTATAAATATCCCTATGGAAGAAAATATTTTCCATCTATAAATATCCCATGGAAGTAAATATGTTCCAGCTATAAATATCCCCATAGAAGTCAATATTTTCCATCTATAAATACCCCATGGAAGAAAATATTTTCCGTCTATAAATATCCCATGGAAGAAAATATTTCCCATCTATAAATATCCCCATGGAAGAAAAATATTTTCCATCTATAAATATCCCCTTGGGTGAAAATATTTCCCCCTATAAATATCCCCTTGGAAGAAAATATTCTCCATCTATAAATATCCCATGGAAGAAAATATTTTCCATCTATAAATATCCCATGGAAGAAAATATTTTCCAGCTATAAATATCCCATGGAAGAAAATATTCTCCATCTATAAATATCCTTTGGAAGAAAATATTTTCCATCTATAAATATCCCTTGGAAGAAAAGTTTTTTTCTAGATATGAAAATTGTATTGAAGAAATGATTTTCGGCTATTAACATCCTTTAGAAAATCCTTTATTATCGATCTATAAATATGAAGTGGAGGAAAATATTTTTTATAATTATATTTTCAAAGAAATGTTTTTTCAGCTATATATATTATTTAAAAAGGAAATTCAAGTTTGGGTTACAAACTCGATGTTTTCATTGCCTGATTACAGAAAAGAAGCATCAGTCAGATATTCTACTTGCTTGGGTTTAACCCGGGTTTTTTTTTAGTTTTTTTTAGTGGGGGGGGGGGTTTAATGGCTGCAACAGCTCAAGTGTTAGGGGGTCAGCTTGCGGATCGGCAGGTTGCAGGTTCAAGCCCTGGCCGGGTCAAAGCAAAGACTTTAAAGTTGATAGCAGTGGCCTAAGTCCTAACGCTTAGGGCTAAGGGGACAGCACTAAGTCAGACTTGTCGGTGTCAGTGTAATGGACCGGCCGGGTTCAGTCCCTGGACACCTCATTAGTGCTCCTGTGCTATAATGACCCATTTTTATCATCAATTAGAGAAAAATGTCTTTCAATTTTTTTTTTAATCCTTCTCAACTGCCAACTTCCTGGGTAGAACCAGTACCTAGGTACTGAATACCTGGAGCAATAAAGAGTAAGTAGTCAAGGACTAACATTGCATGGTCAGTTTCGGGATTTGAACCTGTGACCCTCCAATCTGGAGTCCAACATCTTAACCACTAGGCACCGGACCTGGTAGCGCAATCGGTAGAGCGTCGGCTCCAGGTACGGGAGGCCCGGGTTCGATCCCGGGCCGCGACATACCAAAGTCGTTAAAAATGGTAGTGGTATAGCTCCCTTGCTAACGCTCAAGCATATATAATGGTAGTTCCACGACTGGTTGGCCCGGTGTCAGGATATTGTGACTGGGTGTGGTATCATGCCAGGTGTTCACGGCATGCTATACACAGTGAAGGCAGCACTATTTTTGCTACAAGTGGACACTTTCTCCAGATAACTGAAATACTGTTGGTGGGACGATAAACCCTATAAATAAATAAATAAATAAATAACCACTAGACCATGGATATCCACCATTGTACTTACTTACCCACAGCATTCAAGGTCATTTTCATGACATGTTATGTAGTCTCGTGTTAGGTTATTGGGCATGCTTTCACAGTGACGGCAGCACTCTATCTGATTCAAGAAAATATTGGTTCTAGAAAACTGACTAATGAAAAAAAAATTTTTGATAGTCTCCCCTGAATAATCCTTAACTGCAAGAAAGTCCTTTCATTTGGATAACTCATTTTTTATGCTTGTACACTTCGGAGTGTATGCTGATCTGTTTTTACTTTCTTGGGATACAAAAGGTTAACTTTCATAATCAAACACATCCGTTTCCTTGTTTGAGTAACATAACTCGATTAGCATTCAATGGCTTAAATGCAAAAGTAAGAATTTTCACTATATTTCTACCATTTGCAAAACAAACAGGCAATAAAGTAGAAGAATTCCAACTAAAAGGACATGCCTATGGTTTGGACAACCTCAGATATTATCTAACAAGGGAGACAATTTCCATTTCACCCAATGTAATGAGGCAATTTTGCCACATTTTCCACAATCTCTCTCTCTGTTGCACATTTTCCACCATCTCTCTCTCTCTGTCACACATTTTCCACAATTTCTCTCTCTCTCGCACATTTTCTACAATCTCTTTTTCTCTCTAGCACATTTTTCACAATCTCTCTCTCTCACACATTTTCCACAATCTCTCTCTCTCTGTCACATATTTTCCACAATCTCTCTCTCTTGCATATTTTTCACAATCTCTTTGTCTTGCACATTTTCCACAATCTCTCTCTCTCTCGCACATTTTCCACAATCTCTCTCTCCCTCTGTCACACATTTTCCACAATCTCTCTCTCTCTCTTGCACATTTTCCACAATCTCTCTCTCTCTGTTGCAGGACAAGATCTGCAACAGGTACAGAACAGCACGGAGGACCTTACCTGTCTGCCCTGTATCCAGCTGTCTGAGATAGATCGGTCAATCAAGCCAGAACCAACAGAACATACTGTTATAGGTATATTTTGGTGCATCTGTGGTTCTACCCAGACATAAGTCTGCAGTCTTCCTCCACCAGTAATTAGCTGGACGTTGCCTTTATGACCATAATTGTGTTGATGCAATGTAACAAAAAACAAACAAACATAAGTATGACCATCTCCAGATAACCAAAATCCTGTTGGTGGGATAATAGACCCAATAAACAAACATGCTATACACAGTGAAGGCAGCACTATATCTGCTTCAAGTCGACACTGTCTCCAGATAACTGAAATACTGTTGGTGGGACGATAAACCCAATAAACAAACACGCTATACACAGTGAAGGCAGCACTATATCTGCTTCAAGTGGACACTGTCTCCAGATAACTGAAATACTGTTGGTGGGACAATACACCCAATAAAAAAACATGATATACACAGTGAAGGCAGCGCTATATCTGCTTCAAGTGGACATCGTCTCCAGATAACTGAAATACTGTTGGTGGGACAATAAACCCAATAAACAAACATGCTTTACACAGTGAAGGCAGCACTATATCTGCTTCAAGTAGACACCATCTCCAGATAACTGAAATACTGTTGGTGGGACAATAAACCCAATAAACAAACATGATATACACAGTGAAGGCAGCACTATATCTGCTTCAAGTAGACACCATCTCCAGATAACTGAAATACTGTTGGTGGGAGGATAAACCCAATAAACAAACATGCTTTACACAGTGAAGGCAGCACTATATCTGCTTCAAGTAGACACCATCTCCAGATAACTGGAATACTGTTGGTGGGACAATAAACCCAATAAACAAACATGCTATACACAGTGAAGGCAGCACTATATCTGCTTCAAGTGGACACTGTCTCCAGATAACTGAAATACTGTTTGTGGGACGATACACACAATAAACAAACAAACATAGGTATATTTGTGTTCCCTAATGGTAATGACGTCTAACCTCCAAACCTTCGAAGCACTATTTGTTCAGGCTTAGGTATATTGTACATGTATGTATACTGGACCACTACAGCCACCTCCCGCGTTTATTTACCAGATTAAAATCACACCATCACTCGAAATTGCTTGAAAGACGTCTAATTATCTGTTAAATAACTTGTCAGATTTCTTGATTCAGTTTCATGTGCATAAATTAAAAACAAAGATTTAATTTTCAAATGCATAGATATAAAAAATAATTTAAATTTCACATGCATAAATAAAAACATTTGTTTAATTTCCATGTATATAAATTTAAAAAATGGCTCAATTCCCATGCAGATAAATAAAAAAAATGATTAAATTCCACACACGTAAATGAAAAAATGGTTCACTTTCGACACATTTATTAGAACAGTTCTATTCCACTTACATAAATAACAAATGGTCAAATAAATAAGATAAATTGACTCACACATAAGTTAAAATTATTCAATCTCCACATATAAATTATGAAAAACATTCAGTTTCCACACACACAGAAAAAAAAAAATAATTTGTAAACACATTAAAAATAATTCGATTTCTACACACATTGATTAAAATTGTAATTTAATTTCTTCAGATTTTTCTTAGTAATAGCAGGGCATCACTATAATTGCTATAACTGTGTTACATTATAGGTTGTTATGAATTGCGCAAAACAAGTGAAAAGTTTTGTTGAGAAAAATCTATATTTTCTTAATATTCAAATCCATTTATGCATAGTATATGTTCTAAATATTTAAATCCATTTACACCTAATATATTTTCTAAATATTCAATGCAATTTATGCATAACACATTTTTTCTAAATATTCACTCCCATTTATGCCTCTTTTCTAAATATTTAAATCAATGCATAGCATATTTTTTAAAATTCAGATCTATTTATGCATAATATATTTTCTAAATATTTAAATCCGTTTATGCATAACATATGTTATAAATATTCGAATCTATTTGTGCATAAAATATTTTTTCTAAACATTCGAATCCATTTATGTATAACATAATTTCTAAACACTTAAACCCATTTACGCATAACATATTTCTGAAATTATTAAATCCGTTTACGCATAAAAGATTTTCAAAATATTCAAATCCATTTACGCTAAACAGATTTTTTAAATATTCCAACCATAAAACATGTTTAACATATTTGGATATTTCTTAACAAAAATACTATAATTGTGTTTCAATAATTATTTATTCAAAAAATGAGATTTCAAACTGGAATGATAAAAAATGCACAGCCTCCGTTTCTGTTTACAGATGGCATACCTGTACAGTTTTCTGCCCAGCCCACTAATGAGCTTCTCTACCTTCGCATGATGTCACACCTAGATCAGGTACCTGATGAAATGAAGGTGTACACGCCACTGTTTGCTTCCGTTGTCACAAGGTAACTCCTTTTATTTGAGATAGATATTTATCGAATTTTCAAAAAAGTTTTTCCATGAAATTTTGCAGGCCATTTTGCATTATGCATTGCGCCTGTCTGGAAGTGTCCTTCTCTATCAGCTGATCTCTGTACCCATTTATCCATCCATCCCAAGTCTTGAGGAAGCTCAGAAATTAAAAGTGAAGGTGCCCATGGTTGAGGGGTAAGCATCGCTGTATTATAGCTCCTCAGTCCTTCTCAGCATGGGTTCGAGTCTCGGTTGGGTTAAAAACTTTCTTGTGGGAAGTTTTTACAGATTTTACAAGCTGGTTTGTCTACCCAGTAGTCCGCCACCAATAATAAAGTGTCTGTCACCAATATGACCATAAATGTGTTAGTGCGATGTTACAAAACAATCATATTTTATTATTTATCCAACAGAATGGGTGCTGGACTACTAGATTACAAACAACTCTCTCACCAGGCGGAGCTTTATACAGGTGGGTTGAATGCCACACCAGTTGTCAGCCACGATCCATCCGATCTGTTAGGATATGAGCAGGTGAGACACTGTGGAATATTTTTATGCCCCCCGCATCTAGTAATTGAACCGCCATCCTTCCCGTCCGTTCATCCATCAGTCTGTCCGGTTAACCTTTTTTGGCAAGTTAGATATTTCTCGGTTTCTACAAAGAGCGGTGGCATGACCCTGAAAAGTTACATAACCTGGCTACCTTATTTCTTGGATTATCTGCCCTTTTTATACTTAGAGATTATGGTTAACCTGTTTCGGCAAGTGGGATATTTCTCAATTTCTTCAAAGAGCAGTGACGTGAAAGTTTACACTCTTACTTAACAGTGCACAGGTAATGACCCTGACAAGTTACATAACTCTGGTTACCCTTTTTTCTTGGTTTGTCATGACAGACAATGCTGCCGGGGGCATGTGTGTTTTCTGAACACAACGTCACAAATTAGCGCTCAGGTAAAATGTGATTTGTTACTTATTAAATCTTTTTTCTGAGATGTTATGATGTTATAGAATTGTTAATTTTTAATTTAAAAAATGTATTTATTTGTTCATAGGATTATAATTATATGTCATTTGGACTACAAATACATCATTTTATTTGCTGATCATTGAAGAAAATATTCAAATAAAATGAATCTTAAGGGGCACCCATGGCATTGTGGTAGAGTCCCAGATTTGTAACTACTTTGACTGCTTAACCTCCTTCCGCATAGGTTTGAGTCCCATTTGGGGCAAAAAACTTTATTTGGGAAGGTCTTCCAGCTGACCTGCAGTGCAATGGATATTCTACTCAGACATGTGTCTGGGGTCTTATTACACCAAAACAGTTGGACATCGCTATAATGATCATAAATGGTCACTTTTTAACCATCATCAAGAAACACTGCCATTTTCTTTTTTAAATAAAATATGTCTATAAGTATTTAAATGGATTTTAAACTTATATTTATGCAAAAGTAAGAAATTTCACTGTTTGTTATTGCAATATGTACAAAAGAACAGGCGATAAAGTCCAAGAATTTCAACTAAAAGGACCCACCTACTGTTTGGATTACCTCGGATATTAACTAACAAGGGAGACAATTTCCATTTCACCAATATACCCCATTGCATTGTTAGTTGACGTTGGGAAGGATTTAATGATTAACCGATGATATTGTTTTTGTGTGATCCTTAATTGATAAAAAATCCGTTCTAGTTGCCTTGCAAATGCTTAATTGAAAATTCTTAATTGTATTTTAATTACATTTTTCAGGGATTGCTTTTCTCTTCTCACTGTTTAGAAAGAAATCTGGGAAAGATGTTGGAGCTATGGACAGAAATCTTTAACAGGTCAGTGTTCATGTTTGTGGTGTGTGGACTGAAATCATTAACTTATAAAGCCAAACTGAAATTAATACATATTGTGGTAACAAGTCATTTTCATCTCTTCCAAAAATTAAGGTAAAATACACATAAAAACTTTCTACTTCATTCACTTAAGGTTGAAATCAAAAGTCAAGGGGTTATGCTGGCCATAGGATTTCTTCAGAAAATTAAAGGAAAATGTAAATAATATAAAATAAAGACTTGGAGTATGGTTTGGACCTTGCTTTAATGACAATAATTGGTTGCTGCTATGTATTTTAAAGACAAATATTGACAATTCCAGACCAGACTTGGTAACGCTCCAAGTGTCGGCTCCAGGTACGAGAAGCCCTTGGTTCGATCCTGGGCCATGACATACCAAAGTCGTTAAATACAGTAGTGGTATAGCTCCTTTGCTAACGCTCAAGCACATATAAGGGTAGTTCCATGACTGGTTGGCCCGGTGTCAGGATAATGTGACTGGGTGTGATATCATGCCAGCTGTTAATGGCATGCTATACGCAGTGAAGGCAGCACTATATCTGCTTCAAGTGGACACCGTCTCCAGATAATTGGAATACTGTTGGTGGGACGATATACCCAATAAACAAAATGCTATACACAGTGAAGGCAGCACTATATCTGCTTCAAGTGTACACCGTCTCCAGATAACTGGAATACTGTTGGTGGGACGATATACCCAATAAACAAAATGCTATACACAGTGAAGGCAGCACTATATCTGCTTCAAGTGGACACCATCTCCAGATAACTGGAATACTGTTGGTGGGACGATATACCCAATAAACAAAATGCTATACACAGTGAAGGCAGCACTATATCTGCTTCAAGTGGACACTGTCTCCAGATAACTGGAATACTGTTGGTGGGACGATATACCCAATAAACAAAATGCTATACACAGTGAAGGCAGCACTATATTCGCTTCAAGTGGACACCATCTCCAGATACCTGAAATACTGTTGATAGGGATGGTAAATCCAACAAACAAACTAACAATAATTCCAGTGATATTTCTTGTTATAGCTATATATGCCGAAGACTCGTGTATATATCCAATGATAAATATGTGTGTAAATATTATGATTTTTTTTTAGACTGGACCTGAACAGCAGTGATAGACTGCAGACATTGATCAAGATGACAGCAGCTGAACTTGCCGCTGGCCTGGCGAACGCTGGTCACAGGTACGCCATGACACATTCAGCCTCGTCCCTCACACCTGCCTGTCACCTGGAGGAGAGGCTGACTGGTGTTACCCAGGTATATCTTCTTGTTTATTTTTTTATTTTTCCTCCACCACACACGCCATACATGGTAGCACAATTAGTAGATTGTGGCCCCGTACAGGAGGCTGGGTTCAATGCTGAGCCACAAGATGCCAAAGTCATTAAAACTAGTAGTGGTATACCTCCTTTGTTAAAACTCAAGCAAGTCAAAAGGGTACCGTAGTTCCATGACTGGTTTACCTGGTGTCAGGATAATATGACTCTGTGGATAGCATGCCAGGAGTTCATGGCATGCAATACACAGTAAAGGCAGCACTATTTAAGTGGACACCATCTCTGAATAACTGAAATTCTATCGGTGGGACAAAAAAAATCCAACAAACAAACACTAAAAGTGAACTGGAGTGATATAGTTTTGGCCATGTCCACCCATCCATCTATCTGTCTATTCCATCTGTTCATCCATTTGTGTCATTTGGTGTATTTATTTGTAAGGACAAAATAGTTTGTCACAGATTTACTTCAGTCTCTCACTGCAACGGCAGCACTTTTATAGCTTTAATATTACATAGGTCCCTGGTTGATATATTAACATGTTTTTTCATTGAAGATGTTTCTTTGTTGAGTCTGTTATCTTCTGTATTATGGCTTATTTGCCAACTATGCAAGAGACTGAATTGTGTTATTTGTTTTATTGTTGTTGTTTATTACGTCACACAGTTATGGTCATAACGACATGTCCAGCTTATTTGGTAAAGTAAGACTATAGATTGACAGGCGCACTGCAGGTAAAATGGAAAACTTCTCCACATGAAAGTTCTCACATAGGTGGCAAAGCAATTAGAGTTGCGATCTCTTCAGCTCCTCATCGCGTGGGTTTAAGTCCCGACAGAGAAGGGAACTTTTCCGGGGGGGATGTCTTCCAGCTATCTTGCCGTGTGCCAGTATTTCTACCCAGACATGAGTCAGGTTAAGGTCTTCCTCCAAAAATAATAAGCTGTAAGTCACCAATATGACCTTAATAATGCTGGAACGGTGTAACAAAATGAAGCTATTCATTTGCTATTAACATTTCTAGGCCTCTATAATGAAAAAGATTGCCGAGTCTGACAACCACAGCTTTATCCTGAAACACTTGGAAGAGATTGCAAGAGAAGTCCTCAACAAAAACAATTTCAAGTAAGTATGTTCACTTGCACTTTTCGTGGAGTTATTTAGTCTGGCAGATAGGTACGGTTACCGGGCACCCCCTATTGCAAATTTGCATAATTGACACATGACCATAATGGCCATTCACAAACCATTAGCAGAGTATCAGTTTTATACCTCTATCACTACTTTTAGAAAAGTTATAAGCATTTTTCTAAACATACCTTCCTAATCAAAATTTCATAGTAGTTGCTATGGAAATTATTAGTTTTCATATAGCCCAAATGAGTTTATTTTTAAAGTACATTGGAGATTCTTTTTCAAATCACCCTTACAAACATTTTGGTACCCATAAAAAAAATGTTAAGTGGTGTGGGGTGCACAGTTACCATATCTAGCTGCCCCTTTAATTGGCTCGTCAATTTTCCTGCGGATAATTCATGAGTCATCTCTCGGATGTTTGACGGGAAAACTGTGCGATATAAGCATGTCAGTGCCTATGATATCATCAAAACAAGAAAGATAAGTGTTTTGCTATCTCCACTGAAAAGTAACTTTATATCAAACGAGGTGTGAATAGTTAAATTGATAAATAACATTTTATAGAATGAAATAATCCTATACACTTTTCCTATCACTTCTTTTTATGGCGTATTCTTTTTCCGGCAGACAAAACAATTGTGGTTTTATAAGTATCATTGTAACTAATACATGATTGTCCCGAGGATGAAATTACCCAAGAGTTTCAATTTGTATGTGTTGGCTTTCCTTTTGATTAAGGTCCATATTCATTTCCTGTTCTTGTTGTTTTTTTAATTTTAAACCCTATCCTTACTAGGAAACACAAAGAAAAGTGGAGCGCACTGTCTACAAACAGCTCTTGCTTTTGCAGCAGCCTTATTAACGTGTTTAAGTTTTGTTTATATCGAAAGGGTGCTCTTTGATGGATATGCATCAAGTTACAGGATGGATAACATAAATGTATATAACAACAGACTAGTGGCTGCAAATCTTAATGTTGTTTTTTTTTTTTAAGACAGACCCATTCACAAAAATGTGATCAGATAAAATACTTAGTGTTATACATGTAACATGTGAATGGTTCTAAAAAAATAAGGTACCAATGACTGTCATATATTTTTATCCCATCAAAATCTTCATAGGATGAGGCTTCCTTGAAGTCACACTTCTGATTTCTAGCCATCTCACACTCTGGATTTCAGTAAAAGGGCAAAAATGTTCAGGTCTTGACAGTCTTTCAGCTCAGGGGCTCCTGTGGCGAAGTGGAAAAGTCGCCGATTTGTAACTCCTCTGACTGCTTAGCCTCTCACAGCGTGGATTCGAGTCCTGTTCGGGGCGAAGGACTTAATGTGGGTAGATCTTCCAGCTAACCTGCGGTGCGCCGGTGGTTCTACCTAGACATGTGTCTGGGGTCTTCCTCCAGCAAGAAGCTGGACATTGCTATTATGATCATAAACAGTCGCTGCAATTTATGTCAAAAACAAAACAAACAAACAAGTCACACATTTTGAAACCATTGTCAGCCTTTCCATCTTTTGTCTGTCTCTTGTTTTTTTGTTCAGTTTTAATGTTACCTATTTTACATGTACATGTTTTGAAGGATACTGAATTATCTCTTGGTGGCACATTATCTCATTAGAAATGTTTTCTTTGTTGACAGGTTTATATTTTATTCTCATTAGAGTTTTTTTCTCTGTTAACAGGTTTATATTTTATTGAACAAAGTATTATTTAAAAAAAAAAACTTTCTTTTGCCAAAACGATTTTAGAAATTTCTTGGTGAGATTGCCACAAACTTTTTAGACACCCCTCATACTTACTAAGATTTTACCCAATTCATCCCTAAAATAATCTTAGTTCTTCCTCTCTTTCAGATATTGTATCATTGACTTGTTAACAAACTTTGTTGATATTGGCATAAAAACTGCTCATGTTTATAATGTGTATAATGTTTATTATGTAATAATCCTTACTATCTCCTAGGCCCTATCTCCTAGATCCCAGGCTGCGCCATGCCAAAGTGGTTAAAAATGGTAGTGGTATAGCTCCCTTGCTAACGCTCACGCAAATATAAGGGTAGTTCCACGACTGGTTGGCCTGGTGTCAGGATAATGTGACTGGGTGTGGTATCATAGGAGGCAGATCTATATCAGCTTCAAGTGGACACCGTCTCCAGATAACTGAATTACTGTTGGTGGGACGATAAACCCAATAAACAAACAAACAAACATAATGTTGATATTATTGATATAATCTAATTTCTTAATGTCCTAAATGATCAACATATTTTGTATTTCAGGGTGTGTGTCAATGCGACTCCTGTGTTCATGCCAACGGCTCTGAAGCAGGTAGAAGAATTTATTGGATCTCTCCGTAGTGACAGAAAACAGGAAGCCAAAGTACCATCTCCGCATACTGTACATGTAAGTTTGACGCTTTTAGTGCCACTTTTTCAAAGAAAAATGTTGTGCCATTAGCCTGATTCTATTGTCCATCCCCCTATGCAGAGTGTTTGCTGCACTGGACCTGGTAGTGCAATCGGTAGAGTGCTCGGCGCCAGGTACAGGAGGCCCCAGGTTCGATCCCGGGCCGTGACATACCAAACGTTAAAAATGGTAGTGGTATATCTCCCTTGCTAACACTCAAGCAAATATAAGGGAAGTTCCACGACTGGTTGGCCCGGTGTCAGGATAATGTGACTGGGTGTGGTATCATGTCAGGTGTTCACAGCATGCTATACACAGTGAAGGCAGCACTATATCTGCTTCAAGTGGATGCCATCTCCAGATAACTGAATTATAGTTGGTGGGATGATAAGCCCAATAAACAAACATGCTATTCACAGTGAAGGCAGCACTTTATCTGCTTCAAGTGGACACCGTCTCCAGATAACTGAAATACTGTTTGTGGGACGATAAACCCAAGAAATAAACAAATGACAATGTTTATTTTAAAGACATGCAAAGATTCACAAGCATCTCAAATGCAAACTGCTCTGATTTCATTCAACAAAATTACTCGATAATCCATCATTATTGCAATAAAATAGTTTGATACATACATGTACCTGTGTAGCCAAATTGGAAGTTTTGATTTTTCAAATGCCTAACTGGCATTTAATTTATGATAACATTGCATGCCTAGTCTTAATTACTCAGACACTATGACTGAGGTAAATTGTATGAACCAACATTGTGAAAGAGTGCAATTTCAATAACGTTCATAGCTATAAAATCCTCAAAGATAATCACTTTAAACATGTACTTTCCACAATCATAAAGGGAACCAATTTCAAAAAAGGGTAGGTAACCCTTAAGCTAATTTTGGCAGAGTTATGCCCCTTGTTTGACTAAGCTCTTTGGGATTGGGATTGGGATTAGCCGGCATTTTTGCCGATACTGTGCAGCGACATTTCTATCATTATAGCACAGGAGCACTTATGAGGTGCCCAGGGACTGAACCCAGCCGGTCTATTATACTGACACCGACGAGTCAGGCGTAATGCTGTCCCCTTTGCCCCGAGCGTTAGGAGGGAAGCCACTACTACCAACTTTAAAGTCTTTGGTTTGACCGGCCGGGGTTCGAACCCACGACCTCCCGATCCGCAAGCCGACGCTCTACCACCTTAGCTATTGCGGCCGGTTCTTTGGAGGTCAATTAACCAACCAAACAAATAAACAATTTATTACTTGAAATACTAAGATTTTTTTATATTTATTTCAGGTGGAGAGGTTTACAGCTTGCCCTAGCCAATGTCAAATTGAGTTGCCATTCTCTGTGAATTATATGAGCAAGAGTATCCAGACGGTGCCGTACACACACGCTGACTATCCAGCGTAAGTTAATTGATTTAAAATTGTTTTATAATTGAAATTATAATTGTTTTATAATTGTCTTAAAATTGTGTGTTGTTTTATTTTATTTTTAAAAAATTGTTTATAATTTATTTGTTATTGTTTTATAATTGCATTAAAATATACAATAATGATCACATAAAAATAATTGACACTCATTGATTATGTGAAAGAGAAGGATATGAAGAAAAAGGTGTTAATCCATTATTGGTCTTCTTAAAAACAATTTAATATATTTATGAAAGCAATAATCATTTAACTTTAAAGCCATTATAATATTTGGGTTTTATACAGTCAACCCTGTATTAAAAGACCACCCACAGGACAGGACTAAAATGGTCTCTTAAGAAAGGTGTTCTCTAAATGCAATTATAATGTATTTTCAATTTGTTTTCAGTTTAAAAGTATTGTCCCAGCTGATGACATGGAAATTCCTACATCGTGAGATTCGAGAGAAAGGCGGAGCGTATGGAGGAGGTGCAACATGCTCCAGAGGAGTAATGGGGTTCTACTCTTACAGGTAATTTATGGATAATAATTGGATTATAATTGGATAATAATTGGAATATAATTGGATTATAATAAGGGGTCTTCGCTTATGTGGAAACTATCTGTTAACAAAAGATGCTGATGACTAACGATAACAGGTTAGACAGATCATAGGCTGCTCGAGGGAGACATGTAATCTATAACAGGAGATGTTAACTGTCTTATAAAGTAGTTGTGAAAAATATGAAAAAAATAAAATTAAAAAAGAAAAAAAAAATTAAAAGGTTGGAAATTAATTTGACACGGTTGATAGGTATTTGTTGACGAAGAAAGGCGACTTTTACAGAGGGGACATTGTATATATTGTTGACAAAGAGATGTGACTGTTGCAGAGGGGACATTGTATATAGTGTTGACGAAGAGAGGTGACTGTTGCAGAGGGAACATTGTATATAGTGTTGACGAAGAGAGGTGACTTGCAGAGGGAACATTGTATATAGTGTTGACGAAGAGAGGTGACTTGCAGAGGGAACACTGTATATAGTGTTGACGAAGGGAGGTGACTTTTGCAGAGAGAACACTGAATATATTGTTGAAGAAAGGCGGTGACTGTTGCAGAGGGAACACTGTATATAGTGTTGACGAAGAGAGGTGACTGTTGCAGAGGGAACACTGTATATAGTGTTGACGAAGAGAGGTGACTTTTGCAGAGAGAACACTGTATATATTGTTGACGAAAGGCGGTGACTGTTGCAGAGGGAACACTGTATATAGTGTTGACGAAGAGAGTCGACTGTTGCAGAGGGAACACTGTATATAGTGTTGTTGAAGGGAGGTGACTGTTGAAGAGGGAACATTGTATATAGTGTTGACGAAGAGAGTTGACTGTTGCAGAGGGAACACTGTATATAGTGTTGACGAAGAGAGGTGACTGTTGCAGAGGGAACACTGTATATAGTGTTGACGAAGAGAGGTGACTGCTGCAGAGGGAACACTGTATATAGTGTTGACGAAGAGAGATGAATGTTGCAGAGGCAACATTGTATATAGTGTTGTCGAAGAGAGATGACTGTTGCAGAGGGAACACTGTATATAGTGTTGACGAAGAGAGGTGAATGTTGCAGAGGCAACATTGTATATAGTGTGGTCGAAGAGAGATGACTGTTGCAGAGGGAACACTGTATATAGTGTTGACGAATAGAGGTGACTGTTGCAGAGGGAACATTGTATATAGTGTTGACGAAGAGAGGTGACTGCTGCAGAGGGATCACTGTATATAGTGTTGATGGAGAGAGGTGACTGTTGCAGAGGGAACACTGTATATAGTGTTGACGACGAGAAGTGACTGTTGAAGAGGGAACATTGTAAATAGTGTTGACGACGAGAGGTGACTGCTGCAGAGGGAACATTGTATATAGTGTTGACGACGAGAAGTGACTGTTGAAGAGGGAACACTGTATATAGTGTTGACCAAGAGAGGTGACTGTTGCAGAGGGAACACTGTACATACTGTTGACGACGAGAGGTGACTGTTGCAGAGGGAACACTGTATATAGTGTTGACGACGAAAGGTGACGGTTGCAGAGGGGACACTGTATATAGTGTTGATGACGAGAGGTGACTATTGCAGAGGGAACACTGTTCATAGTGTTGACGAAGAGAGGGGACACTGAATATAGTGTTGATGACGACAGGTGACTGTTGCAGAGGGAACACTGTATATAGTGTTGACGAAGAGAGGTGACTGTTGCAGAGGGAACATTGTATATAGTGTTGACGAAGAGAGGTGACTTTTGCAGAGGGAACACTGTATATAGTGTTGACGAAGAGGGTTGACTGTTGCAGAGGGATCATTGTATATAGTGTTGACGAAGAAAGGTGACTGTTGCAGAGGGGACACTGTATAAAGTGTTGACCAAGAGAGGTGACTTTTGCACAGGGAACATTGTATATAGTGTTGACGAAGAGAGATGACTGTTGCAGAGGGAACACTGTATAAAGTGTTGCCGAAGAGAGGTTACTGTTGCAGAGGGAACACTGTATATAGTGTTGACGAAGAGAGGTGACTGTTGCAGAGGGAACACTGTACATACTGTTGACGACGAGAGGTGTCTGTTGCAAAGGGAACACTGTATATAGTGTTGACGACGAAAGGTGACTGTTGCAGAGGGGACACTGTATATAGTGTTGATGAAGAGAGGTGACTATTTCAGAGGGAACACTGTTCATAGTGTTGACGAAGAGAGGGGACACTGAATATAGTGTTGACGACGAGAGGTGACTGTTGCAGAGGGAACACTGTATATAGTGTTGACGAAGAGAGGTGACTGTTGCAGAGGGAACATTGTATATAGTGTTGACGAAGAGAGGTGACTGTTGCATAGGGAACATTGTATATAGTGTTGACGGAGAGAGGCGACTGTTGCAGAGGGAACACTGTATATAGTGTTGACGAAGAGGGGTGACTGTTGCAGAGGGAACACTGTATATAGTGTTGACGAAGAGAGGTGACTGTTGCAGAGGGAACATTGTATATAATGTTGACGGAGAGAGGTGACTGTTGCATAGGGAACATTGTATATAGTGTTGACGGAGAGAGGCGACTGTTGCAGAGGGAACACTGTATATAGTGTTGACGAAGAGGGGTGACTGTTGCAGAGGGAACACTGTATATAGTGTTGACGAAGAGAGGTGAATGTTGCAGAGGCAACATTGTATATGGTGTTGTCGAAGAGAGATGACTGTTGCAGAGGGAACACTGTATATAGTGTTGACGAATAGAGGTGACTGTTGCAGAGGGGACACTGTATATAGTGTTGACGAATAGAGGTGACTGTTGCAGAGGGAACACTGTATATAGTGTTGACGAAGAGGGGTGACTGTTGCAGAGGGAACACTGTATATAGTGTTGACGAAGAGAGGTAAATGTTGCAGAGGCAACATTGTATATGGTGTTGTCGAAGAGAGATGACTGTTGCAGAGGGAACACTGTATATAGTGTTGACGAATAGAGGTGACTGTTGCAGAGGGGACACTGTATATAGTGTTGACGAAGAGAGATGACTGTTGCAAAGGGAACACTGTATATAGTGTTGACGAATAGAGGTGACTGTTGCAGAGGGAACATTGTAAATAGTGTTGACGACGAGAGGTGACTGTTGCAGAGGAAACACCGTAAATAGTGTTGACGACGAAAGGTGACTGTTGCAGAGGGGACACTGTATATAGTGTTGATGACGAGAGGTGACTATTGCAGAGGGAACACTGTTCATAGTGTTGACGAAGAGAGGGGACACTGAATATAGTGTTGATGACGAGAGGTGACTGTTGCAGAGGGAACACTGTATAAAGTGTTGACGAACAGAGGTGACTGTTGCAGAGGGAACATTGTATATAGTGTTGACGAAGAGAGGTGACTGTTGCAGAGGGATCATTGTATATAGTGTTGACCAAGAGAGGTGACTGTTGGAGAGGGAACACTGTATATAGTGTTGACGAAGAGAGGTGACTTTTGCAGAGGGATCATTGTATATAGTGTTGACGAAGAAAGGTGACTGTTGCAGAGGGAACACTGTATATAGTGTTGACCAAGAGAGGTGACTGTTGGAGAGGGAACACTGTATATAGTGTTGACGAAGAGAGGTGACTTTTGCAGAGGGAACACTGTATATAGTGTTGACGAAGAGGGTTGACTGTTGCAGAGGGATCATTGTATATAGTGTTGACGAAGAAAGGTGACTGTTGCAGAGGGAACACTGTACATACTGTTGACGACGAGAGGTGACTGTTGCAGAGGGAACACTGTATATAGTGTTGACGACGAAAGGTGACTGTTGCAGAGGGGACACTGTATATAGTGTTGATGACGAGAGGTGACTATTTCAGAGGGAACACTGTTCATAGTGTTGACGAAGAGAGGTGACTGTTGCAGAGGGAACATTGTATATAGCGTTGACGGAGAGAGGTGACTGTGGCAGGGGAAACATTGTATATAGTGTTGACAAAGAGAGGTGACTGTTGCAGAGGGAACATTGTATATAGTGTTGACAAAGAGAGGTGACTGTTGCAGATGGAACATTGTATAAAGCGTTGACGAAGAGAGATTGACTGCTGCAGAGGGGACTTTATATATAGTGATGACGAAGAGAGGTGACTGCTGCAGAGGGAACATTGTATATAGTGTTGACGAAGAGGGGTGACTGTTGCAGAGGGAACATTGTATAAAGTGTTGACGAAGAGAGGTGACTGCTGCAGAGGGGACTTGATATATAGTGTTGACGAAGAGAGGTGACTGTTGCAGAGGGAACATTGTATATAGTGTTGACGGAGAGAGGTGACTGTTGCAGAGGGAACATTGTATATAGTGTTGATGGAGAGAGGTGACTGTTGCAGAGGGAACATTGTATATAGTGTTGATGGAGAGAGGTGACTGTTGCAGAGGAAACATTGTATATAGTGTTGACGAAGAGAGGTGACTGTTGCAGAGGGAACATTGTATATAGTGTTGACGGAGAGAGGTGACTGTTGCAGAGGGAACATTGTATATAGTGTTAATGGAGAGAGGTGACTGTTGCAGAGGGAACACTGTATAAAGTGTTGACGAAGAGAGGTGACTGTTGCAGAGGGAACATTGTATATAATGTTGACGGAGAGAGGTGACTGTTGCATAGGGAACATTGTATATAGTGTTGACGGAGAGAGGCGACTGTTGCAGAGGGAACACTGTATATAGTGTTCACGAAGAGAGGTGACTGTTGCAGAGGGAACACTGTATATAGTGTCGACAGAGAGTGAGATGGTTGTTGCAGAGGGAACACTGTATATAGTGTTGATGAAGAGAGGTGACTGTTGCAGAGGGAACACTGTATATAGTGTTGACAAAGAGAGGTGACTGCTGCAGAGGAAACATTGTATTAAGTGTTGACAAAGAGAGGTGACTGTTGCAGAGGGGATCTTATATATAGTGTTGACGAAGAGAGGTGACTGCTGCAGAGGAAACATTGTATTTAGTGTTGACAAAGAGAGGTGACTGTTGCAGAGGGAACACTGTATATAGTGTTGATGAAGATAGGTGACTTTTGCAGAAGGAACATTGTATGTAGTGTTGACGAAGATAGGTGACTTTTGCAGAAGGAACATTGTATATAGTGTTGACGAAGAGAGGTGAATGTTGCAGAGGGAACACTGTATATATTGTTGACGAAGGGAGATGACTTGCATAGGGAGCATTGTATATTGTGTTGACGTAGAGAGGTGACTGTTGCAGAGGGGACATTATATATAGTGTTGACGAAGAGAGGTGACTGTTGGAGAGGGAACATTGTATATAGTGTTGACAAAGAGAGGTGACTGTTGCAGAGGGAACATTGTATATAGTGTTGACGAAGAGAGGTGACTGTTGCAGAGGGAACATTGTATATAGTGTTGACGACGAAAGGTGACTGTTGCAGAGGGAACACTGTATATAGTGTTGACGACGAGAGGTGACTGTTGCAGAGGGAACATTGTATATATTGTTGACGAAGAGAGGTGACTGTTGCAGAGGGAACATTGTATATATTGTTGACGAAGAGAGGTGACTGTTGCAGAGGGAACACTGTATATAGTGTTGACGACGAAAGGTGACTATTGCAGAGGGGACACTGTATTTAGTGTTGACAAAGAGAGGTGACTGTTGCAGAGGGGACACTGTATATAGTGTTAACGAAGAGAGGTGACTGCTGCAGAGGGAACATTATATATAGTGTTGACAAAGAGAGGTGACTGCTGCAGAGGGGACACTGTATATAGTGTTGACGAAGAGAGGTGACTGTTGCAGAGGGGACATTGTATATAGTGTTGTCGAAGAGAGGTGACTTTTGCAGAGGGAACACTGTACATATTGTTGACTAAGAGAGGTGACTGTTGCAAAGGGGACACTGTATATAGTGTTGACGAAGAGAAGTGACTGTTGCAGAGGGTACACTGTATATAGTGTTGACGAAGAGAGGTGACTTTTGCAGAGGGAACATTGTATATAGTGTTGACGAAGAGAGGTGACTGTTGCAGAGGGAACACTGTATATAGTGTTGACGGAGAGAGGTGACTGTTGCAGAAGGGGCATTGTATATAGGTTTCACGAAGAGGGGTGACTGTTACAGAAGGGACACTGTATATAGTGTTGATGAAGAGAGATGTCTGTTGCAGAGGGATCATTGTATATAGTGTTGACGAAGAGAGGTGACTGTTGCAGAGGGAACATTGTATATAGTGTTGACGAAGAGAGATGACTGTTGCAGAGGGAACACTGTATATAGTGTTGACGAAGAGAGGTGACTGTTACAGAAGGGACACTGTATATAGTATTGACCAAGAGAGGTGACTTTTGCACAGGGAGCACTGTATATAGTGTTGATGAAGAGAGGTGACTGTTGCAGAGGGATCACTGTATATAGTGTTGACAAAGAGAGGTGACTGTTGGAGAGGGATCACTGTATATAGTGTTGATGAAGAGAGGTGACTGTTGCAGTGGGGACACTGTATATAGTGTTGACGAAGAGAGGTGTCTGTTGCAGAGGGGACACTGTATATAGTGTTGACGAAGAGAGGTGACTGTTGCAGAGGGATCACTGTATATAGTGTTGACGAATAGAGGTGACTGTTGCAGAGGGATCACTGTATATAGTGTTGAAGAAGAGAGATGACTGTTGCAGAGGGTACACTGTATTTAGTGTTGATGAAGAGAGGTGACTGTTGCAGAGGGAACACTCTATATAGTGTTGACAAAGAGAGGTGACTGTTGCAGAGGGATAACTGTATATAGTGTTGACGAAGAGAGGTGACTGTTGCAGAGTGAACACTGTATATAGTGTTGACGAAGAGAGGTGACTGTTGCAGAGGGATCACTGTATATAGTGTTGAGGAAGAGAGATGACTGTTGCAGAGGGGACACTGTATATAGTGTTGACGAAGAGAGGTGACTGTTGGAGAGGGAACATTGTATATAGTGTTGACGAAGAGAGGTGACTGTTGCAGAGGGATCACTGTATATAGTGTTGAGGAAGAGAGATGACTGTTGCAGAGGGGAGACTGTATATAGTGTTGACGAAGAGAGGTGACTGTTGCAGAGGGAACACTGTATATAGTGTTGACGAAGAGAGGTGACTGTTGCAGAGGGATCACTGTATATAGTGTTGAGGAAGAGAGATGACTGTTGCAGAGGGGACACTGTATATAGTGTTGACGAAGAGAGGTGACTGTTGGAGAGGGAACATTGTATATAGTGTTGACGAAGAGAGGTGACTGTTGCAGAGGGATCACTGTATATAGTGTTGAGGAAGAGAGATGACTGTTGCAGAGGGGACAGTATATATAGTGTTGACGAAGAGAGGTGACTGTTGCAGAGGGAACAGTGTATATAGTGTTGACGAAGAGAGATGACTGTTGCAGAGGGAACACTGTATATAGTGTTGACGAAGAGAGGTGACTGTTGCAGGTGGAACACTGTATATAGTGTTGACGAAGAGAGGTGACTGTTGCAGAGGGAACATTGTATATAGTGTTGATGAATAGAGGTGACTTTTTTAGAGAGAGCACTGTATATAGCGTTGACTAAGAGAGGTGACTTTTGAAGAGGGAGCATTGTATAAAGTTTTGACGATGACGAGGATATGAAGATGATTATTTTTTAAACTTTCTGTTCTATCAGGGACCCCAACTCCATGGCAACCATTGATGTGTTTGACCGTTCAATAGAATGGGCCACCAAGGGACATTTTTCACCACAAGACATAGAGGAGGCTAAACTGACGGTGTTTAAGGAGGTACATAATACTATTTTTTTGTGATAATTTTGTCTTTCATGTTTACATAGATTGAAATTTACATATTAAGAATATATAACGCAGTCCTATGAGCATTGCAATATCTACAAAAAATTTGAAAAGGCACAGGACAAGGTGGTTCACATGCATGCCAAATATAAGAGAACAAATCTGTGATGAGTCATTTAACAAAAAGAGCAAACGCAATAGTTACCGCCTTGGAGCGGTCAGTCATAAAAGGGATTATTAAAAAAGTTACTTTCTAATTAGGCAGCTTTTATTTGTTTTAGAAAGTATTTGTTTTCACTTACTGGCAGATGAACGATGGCAGCCTATATTAAGAAGTTATCTAATTTCCTTCTTATGAAAAAATTGGACAAAAAATATATATATACAGAAAAAAAGATGGACTTTCTGTAAAAACTGTTTTCCTACACATGTAGCTAATTTAACTGTCATTTTATTATTTGTATTTTTATATTTTATTTAAACACTTTTTTGTTAAATGAAATAAAGTGTGGTGTCTTTTTTTTCTTACGTCTCATCTTGATGATCTTTGGGGTAATTATGATCGGTAGGTTGGTAATGGATTTTAAGGCTTGCCAATGACAACGATCAGATGGGCTGACTCTACCGAGGTGATAATGTATTTATTGCAATATAGCAAATATATAATATATATATATATTAATTTTACATTAAATTGAAATAAGAAAACTGGACCTAGTAGCGCAATTGGTAGAGCGTCGGCTCCAGGTAGGGTAGGTCCCTGTTTCGATCCAGGGCCACGACATACCTAAGTCGTAAAAAACAGTAGTGGTATAGCTCCCTTGCTAATGCTTAAGCAAATATAAGGGTAGTTCCACGACTGGTTGGCCCTGGGTCAGGATAATGTGACTGGGTGTGGTATCATGTCAGGTGTTTACGAATGCTATACACAGTGAAGGCAGCACTATCTATATCTGCTTCAAGTGGACACCGTCTCCAGAAAACTGAAATACTGTTGGTGGGACGATAAACCCAATAAATAAACATGTTACACACAGTGAAGGCAGCACTATATCTGCTTCAAGTGGACACTGTCTCCAGATAACTAAAATACTGTTGGTGGGACGATAAACCCAATAAATAAACATGCTATACACAGTGAAGGCAGCACTATATCTGCTTCAAGTGGACACCGTCTCCAGATAACTGAAATACTGTTGGTGGGACGATAAACCCAATAAATAAACATGCTATACACAGTGAAGGCAGCACTATATCTGCTTCAAGTGGACACTGTCTCCAGATAACTGAAATACTGTTGGTGGGACGATAAACCCAATAAATAAACATGCTATACACAGTGAAGGCAGCACTATATCTGCTTCAAGTGGACACTGTCTCCAGATAACTGAAATACTGTTGGTGGGACGATAAACCCAATAAATAAACATGCTTTACACAGTGAAGGCAACACTATATCTACTTCAAGTGGACACTGTCTCCAGATAACTGAAATACTGTTGGTGTAATGATAAACCCAATAAATAAACATGCTATACACAGTGAAGGCAGCACTATATCTGCTTCAAGTGGAGACCGTCTCCAGATAACTGAAATACTGTTGATGGGAAATAAACCCAATAATTAAACAAACATAAAATAAGAAAACAACATTTGCTTTTATTGTGTTTACAGACTGATATGCCCAAAGCTCCTGGTTCCATAGGCACCCTACTATTTGTGAACAATATCACCGATGACATGAGACAGCGTAGCAGGGATGGGTTGTTTGCCGTCACCAAAGATGACCTTGTCCGAGTGGCCAACAGGTAATATTCTTCTTCTCAGTCCCTCACCAAGTGTGGGTTCGAGTCTTGGTCGGGGCGAGAACTTTCATGTTGGTAGGTCTTGTGCAGGTGGTTCTACCCAGACATATGTCTGGGTTATTCTTCCACTAAAAATTTGTTGATTGCAGCCAGTATGACCATAATTGTATTTGTTTTATGTAACAAAGAACACAAAAAAATCAGACATTTAAAAGAAAATCATAATATTTTCACAAAATAATGCTGTGTATGGTATTTTTCTATATCTTATTTTTTTTCCTTTTTTATAAATTTCTCATTAACTAAAAATGTAGGGTTGTATAATTTCTCATTACACTAAAAATGTTGAGTTGTATAATTTCTCATTACACTAAAAATGTGGGGTTGTATAAATTCTCATTACACTAAAAATGTAGGGTTGTATATTTTCTCATTACACTAAAATGTAGGGTTGTATAATTTTTTCATTACACTAAAAATGTAGGGTTGTATAATTTTTCATTACTGTAAAAATGTAGGGTTGTTTAATTTTTCATTACTGTAAAAATGTAGGGTTGTTTAATTTTTCATTACTGTAAAAATGTAGGGTTGTATAATTTTTCATTACACTAACATGTAGGGTTGTATAATTTTTCATTACTGTAAAAATGTAGGGTTGTATAATTTTTCATTACTGTAAAAATGTAGGGTTGTTTAATTTTTCATTACTGTAAAAATGTAGGGTTGTATAATTTTTCATTACTGTAAAAATGTAGGGTTGCATAATTCTTCACTACTGTAAAATTGTAGGGTTGTATAATTTTTCATTACTGTAAAAATGTAGGGTTGTATAATTTTTCATTACTGTAAAAATGTAGGGTTATATAATTTTTCATTACTGTAAAAATGTAGGGTTGTATAATTTTTCATTACTGTAAAAATGTAGGGTTATATAATTTTTCATTACTGTAAAAATGTAGGGTTGTATAATTTTTCATTACTGTAAAAATGTAGGGTTATATAATTTTTCATTACTGTAAAAATGTAGGGTTGTATATTTTTTCATTACTGTAAAAATGAAGGGTTGTATAATTTTTCATTTCTGTAAAAATATAGGGTTGTATAATTTTTCATTACTGTAAAAATGTAGGGTTGTATATTTTATCATTACACTAAAAATGTAGGTTTGTATAATTTATCATTACACTAAAAATGTTGGGTTGTATAATTTTTTATGACACTAACATGTTAGGTTGTATAATTTCTCATTACACTAAAATGTAGGGTTGTATAATTTTTCATTACACTAAAAATGTAGGGTTGTATAATTTTTCATTACACTAAAAATGAAGGGTTGTATAATTTTTCATTACTGTAAAAATGAAGGGTTGTATAATTTTCCATTACTTAAAAATGTAGGTAGGTATAATTTTTTACTCTAAAAATGTTCTACTTGTTTTATTTCCATTTCTTTAGAAAAATAACAACAGTCTTCATTCCATTCATTTTAAACAGTTATCTTAGTAAAATTAATTATTACCTTCTCTAAAAATCAACATTGTTTTATTTCCATTCGTCTTTAGGCAAAAGGGCTGTATTATTAAAGTTCCTCCAAATGACTCGAAAGTAATTGATATTCTTTGCCAGTGAAGTCAGAAGATACTTAATGGTTATAATGTCATTTTAAGGTTTACTTTATAAATGAAACTCCTCAGCACCTCACCATGTTGGTTCAAGTCCCAGTGTGGGCGAGAACTTTCATGAGGGAAGGTTTTCCAGCTAACCTGCGGTGCGCCGGTGGTTCTACTCAGACATAAGTCTGGGGTCTTCCTCCAGCAATAATTAGCTGGATGTCACCAATATGATCATAGCTGCGCCAGTGCGATGCAACAAAAAAAAAATCTATTAATTTCGAATTGGGAACCCATTCATCTTCTCTACAAAGTCACAGTTATCCCCCTTTGTCTTTAGGCATAAGGGCTGTACTTTTTAATTTACTCAAAATTAACTAAAATTAGTTGATATTTTTTGTCATTTACGACATGTAAAGTTTATAATATGATTTTATAGCCTACTGCATTAATTTCAGACCAGGATCCCATAAGGGCATTTGAGATTTGAATATACGACTTTTTTTCGAAAAAGACATTTTTCATTATTTAAGCATATAATTATATAACCTAGATTAAACTAGTCTACAAATAAACCTTTAGTTGTGTTGATGCAGCTGAAGATAAATGGAATACTTGTGAATGTTTTACAAAATAGTTGCACATTATTGGCAATGGACTGGTCTAAACCAAAGACATATTCAGTCTCTTTAAAACAGGGTTGTTTTTTCTTCCAAGATACATATATTTTTGCCAGTCAAGATATATTTAATAAGGGTATTTTTGCCTTCAAGTTATATATATTTTTGTCCGTCAAGATATATTTACTCAGGGTATTTTTGCCTTCAAGTTATATATATTTTTTTCCGTCAAGATATATTTACTCAGGGTATTTTTGCCTTCAAGTTATATATATTTTTGTCCGTCAAGATATATTTACTCAGGGTATTTTTGCCTTCACGTTATATATATTTCTGCCAGTCAATATATATTTACTTACGTTATTTTGGCCTTCAAATTATATATATTTTTGCCACTCAAGATGTATTTACTTAGGTTATTTGTGCCTTCAAGTTACATATATTTTTGCCAGTCAATATATATTTATTAAGGGTATTTTTCCCTTCAAGTTATATATATTTTTGCCAGTCAAGAACAGATCTTGTAAAATGCTGTTTATTGATGTCCTACATCTGTCGGAAAAGTGAATCGTTATGCCATAATCATCATAACAAAAATATATTTCCTATCTTAGCCACGCTGCACAATTAGCTATTTTAAACAAACAAAAAAACACTAACTTTTAGTTCACCTACGTCATCAACTGTGACGTCGATGTCTATTTTTAGCAGGAATCCCGATCGTTCTTATTTACTGATACTGTTATATATAAGATGTAGACAAACTGTTAGATACAACCTTTAATATATTTATATAAAATCAAGGTTCCATTATGGGGGCATTTAACATCATGTATTTTTAAGCACAACATTTCCATTTTTGCAATAACCCAATATGTGTAATGATATATTTTAAATGGCACGTATATTGCTATGGACAAACAAAATCTCCTTCATCAAAATTGTTTGCTCTTTTTCAGCTACCTGGTTCCCGGCTGCAGACCAGCCTCTGTTTCCTTCCTTGGTCCAGAGAACCAGCTAGTCAAGGGAGACAAGTCATGGAAAGTCATCAAAGAGTAACAGTTCCTTGTGTTCAAGTCATGCTATGAGTCGAGCAACAAATGAGTGTTGTGAGGCAAGTGTGCATTTCAGTTTATCTTGATACCAGGATCCGGTTTCAAGGAATCCTGATCTTTTGACCAAAACCAGTTCCGGAAGTTACCCAGGGTTCTCAAAGGGTGACAACTCTTTGTGATCAAAGCTTTTTTATGTGACTTGCCATTTAAGTGTGTTTAGTGTCGCATTTTTTTTCTTGGCATTCATGATTCTTAAAGAATTTTCAGCCAATTCTTTGCCTCATTTTCGAAGGCAAAAGAAACATTCATGGAAATTTCTTTACGAATGTGTTAAAATCGCGAGGACGTGCTAAACAAGCAACTTAAAATTGCGTTTTCCACACGGTATCACTTCTCAAGCGGACTTTAACTATACAATGTACGCAAAAATAACTTAGCCTTACTTTGGATGGAATCATAATTATTCATGCCAATCCCATTAACCCGATACTAATTGTGAACACCATCCGATACTAATTGTGAACACCATAAAGTTGGGGTGTGTTTTTTATGTAAATGAGGTGAGAGTGGTGTTTCTGAAAAAAGAAAATGGTTAAGACTGGTATATGGACCCTCCAAGGAATTTTGATCTGTTTTTCTGTGATGGTTCTTGAAGACATGAAAAGAATGAAATCATAAACAAGTGATGTTTCTTTAATAGTGTTAAAAACAAAAGCCACTTTGGAGCGACAAAAGATCCCCGCAACAAATTACAATATAAACAGTGTTATAGAGTCATTAAATAGTAATAAATCTAGATTTTTAGTAATAAAATATAAGAATTTTGTCAAAAGCATGTCTGTGTTATTTCTCAGTACCAAAAACGTTGTAAGAAATCAGTTTTTAGCTCATGGATGTGTAACAGCCTTTTAGAATGGTGTAGTAGAATGCTAGAGCATGTGCAAAGGCGTTTATAAAGGCTGATTGTTTTAAACAGTAACAAAAATAAAAATTTAATGATTTGCTGGTGAAACGGGCAGTAGAAAGTTTATCTCACTGAATGATTCATTAAATCTAGGGTAAGACTACCGAAGTCATTAAGAAATGTTTGACCAATATGTGGCTTATATTAGTTTGTTTACGCCCGTCGAAGACACTATAATCATGGAACTTGCACACATCCTAGAGAAAGAAGGACAGAGGGACTGACCCCTAAGCAAGGCTTGCCAAACCCATCTTTGTAAAAGCATGCGAACCACAGCATTGGTGTTAGTTGAGGGAAAGTACAGTGGGATGATAAGAAAAGGTCCTATCAAAATTACCACAGATATTTTAATCTAAACTACCTTAAGACACAGGCAAACAGGGTCAATGGAAATGTGACAAAAACACAGAGACGAGACATAACAGCAATAAAAAAAACCCAGCTGAACACATATTTATTGACATGGGGAAGTATCCGAAATTCCCTGACCATATGGTTCACAGAATACTTGGACCAGACAGAAATAACAGCCCCATTTGCAACATGTTTACAAATAAGTCTTGTTAATTGGATATAAAACACAAAGGAAAACAAAAGATTTATTTATGACATGTTTTATTTCTTAGTAAATTACATTTTATATATTATACATATTATATATTTCAAATCAATTAGTAAGCTTGTACATGGTCATCTGTCATACGTATTAATATACTAGTATAGTGAAGTAAATATTCATATATTCATTTCATGCAAGAAATGTAAACAAATAAATTTGTGACTATGTGCATTTCGAAATTTCGTTTCTTGTAGCTCTGTGCATGTCTTTCTCGGACACTGTTAGGCGTATCGCATTCCCTAGCGATTGTAACTCATAGTTAAGCAGAGGTTTTCCACAGTTTAAACAAAATTAACTTTATTTGTATCGACTAAAAAGTTGCATTTCTCTTTTCCCCTAGTATACATACATGTGTGTGTGTGGTGTGTTTGATGTATGTGTGTTTGTAAATTCTATACTTTCATTATTTTTATTTTTATATGTTCCTCTAACATCTTGCCTACTTCAATCTTCAGTATCGAACAGTTCAAATGTGCCAGTATGTGGCCTCTAACACGTAGTCTAATCAAACGTTCCAAAACATACTACTAGCGATTCTGAAGTAAATATTGCAGATCCCTATCAGACAGCTCCTAGCAGGGAACTTGCTGATCTAGATATACATTCTCTGCCAAAGTCATGTAAATGGATAGTTTCCATATAAGTGAAGATACCTCATCTTGGTAGCCATCTTTAATGGCAACTTCAAGGGACTTCCAAATGAATTATATAAAAGCGTAAATTTTACTTTCTTCTAATTTCTTCATTTGTGGTCTAAACATTAAAAGCTGTAAACCATTAGAAAGCTCTTAAAATTCGTATTTTTTTAAAATACAACATTTAAAATTGATAAACGCACAAAGCTTTAATACACAGACATAAATAAAATTATTGGCTCATACTTAAACAAAAATAACAGTGTATCTTTTATGGTTGTATTTTTTACCCTTTAAACTATCAAAAAAATATAGATTTGATATTTTATATACACCATAAAAGCTGTTTAATTTAATATAAAATGGACTGAATAATAAAAACACAGCGGTGAGTTTAATACAGCACATATTTTAAGATTTCGACCAGCATTGGCTTCTGCCTTCAAAGATGGCTGTCTTAAACTGTCTTATCAGTGCCTATGACATCACATGGAAACTATCTGTTTAGCAAGCTGATGGTTACAATATTTTTTGCACAAACTCCAACGCCTTATTTCTCATCTTCAACCTCGCGGAGCTCATCAAGCAGGTCTTCTAATATCTTGAGATCATTCTCTATCTTCTTGCGCCCGGCATTTATTCCATCGTCAGCTACTTTACGTCCCTTAACGAACAGGTTGATGTCCAGGTGGCTCAAACTTTGGCATTTCTTCTTGGGGTTGGTTCTGTAAAAGATGTTTTGTTCCGTGTATAACTCGGTGTATAAACCGGTGTATAACCAGGTGTATAAGCCAGTGTATAAACCGGTGTATAACCCGGTGTATAACTAGTGTAACCCGGTGTATAAGCTGGTGTATAACTAGTGTATAAGCCGGTGTATAACTAGTGTACATGCCGGTGTATAACTAGTGTATAACTCGGTGTATCAGCCGGTGTATAAACCGGTGTATAACCTGGTGTATAAGCCAGTGTATAAACCGGTGTATAATCCGGTGATTAACGCGGTGTTTAACCCTGTGTATAAGCCAGTGTATAATCCGGAGATTAACGCGGTGTTTAACCCTGTGTATAAACCGGTGTATAATCCTGTGTATTACCAGTGTTTAACCCTGTGTATAAACCGGTGTATAACCTGGTGTATAAGCCAGTGTATAAACTGGTGAATAATCCGGTGATTAACGCGGTGTTTAACCCTGTGTATAACCAGGTGTATAATCCTGTGTATTACCGGTGTTTAACCCCGTGTATAACCAGGTGTATAATCCTGTGTATAGCCGGAGTATAACTCGGTGCATAAATGGTGTATAAAACGGTGTATAACCCGCATCGACACCAGGTGCGTATCTGGACCGGTTTTGAAGTTACAACAATTACAAGGGAAATAACCTTTGTAGTAATACAATGTACATGTACTTTTGAATATCTTCGGTTCTTTTCTAATGAATAACAGGTAAAATGCGGACACAAGAGGAACTTAACGCAAAATATGAACGACTAAAATCCTGACGTGTATAAGTTAAATCATTTTAAACCTTTTCAACTCGATTGGTGCGATAATAAGATTTTATAACATAGAAACTACGGAAAGAAAATATATCATTCCTAACCCTAACTTTCTTAGTGTTTTTGGTACTCTAAGATTTTCGATTTTTCGAACGGAGATTAAGTGCGTAATGGCAGAAACGCGCCTGAACGATACAAGCATTTTTCATATGGCGAAAAACTAGAGATACACACGTCGGCTATAATTTTGACAAATCTTATTTTTCGAATTAAAAGAAACGTATTAGTTATCTGCCTTGTTATTGGTATTTTCATGCAATCGGAACACCTTGGATAATTCGCGGATTATCACTCGAGTGTATGACGGAAAAATAGGCATGTCGGTGCATATGACGTCATCAGTAGGTAAATAAGAAAAGGTACCATCAAAATTACCACAGATATTTAAATCTAAACTACCTCTAGACAAAGGCAAACATGGGTAAATGTAAATGTGACGAAAACACGGAGACGAGACATAACACACAAAACGGGAAAAAAAAAAGAATGGATAATTCACGAGTCATGTCTCGGATGTATGACGGGAAAACCCCGGGAAAATAAACATCACCGTGACGTCATCATAACAACAAAGTTAAATGTTATCTCTACTGCAACACTTGTATATATGGAATGTGAACTGTTTAATTGATAATTGAAAGTGTATAGGATGAAATAATCCTATAAACTACACCTGTCGCTTTAAAAATATGGCGTATTGTTATTCCAGCAAAGAAAACGATCGTAGCTCAGTAAGTATTATTGCACCATATACGTTGCGTCAACACACGGTCAAAATGACCTGTGTGAATGCACTCGGTGTATTGTGGGTAAAGTAGTTCTTCAACATGGCTGTTATGAATACGGAAGTGATTGCTAAAATGAAAAAAACAAGTACGAAGAGGTATACAACAGATTATTTCGGCATTTTTTATACATTCTAATAGTTAAAATATGTTTCATGCAAACATTTTGAACTAAATTTTGTAAATTTTGGGTGAGTTACGAGTCGTAGTATAGAGATGACTTTAACGTAGTGACGTCACACGCTATGTATAGAATGGCACTATATAAACCCGAGGGATGATTGTCCCGAGAACGGAAATAACGAAGAGTTCCGATTGATTTCCATGTACTTCCTATTAGACATCTCATTTTCTGTTATAAAATGGTTTATTTTTGTCATAATGGCCACGCACCTTTGTTCATTGCTTTAAGAGTTTAACAAAATATGATTTTATGTGTATTTTGGCTGTCCGAAGCTTTCTTTATGTAAAGTAAGCACGTAAAAAGACTCAAAATATCTTTGCATTCAAAGAAGGGAGATAACCCACTGTAATTTTAATAGAAGAGTTATCTACCCTCAGTTAATGAAAATATTGAATTCGGCTATTACTGGCATACAACTGTCGAAACTTAACCGACGTACCTCCTGTCAGTAAGAAGAAATAGTCCAGTCAATCTATCAATATTATACACCTAACCTCAAACTAATTGCAACAGAAATTCCAAGAACTGTTTTAGAAAGTATATACCCTATTGAATCACATAGAAAAAGTCTAGAAAAATCTAGCTAGGGGAACATAATTAGATACGCTCTCAAAAAGTGGGGTTTTGACAGTTTAAAGAATCTATTTTCTACAAGTAAATGCAATCATACATTTCAATATGAGAAACAATTTATATACAAGAACTGTCCTGAACTGCCGATTGTGATTATCTCAACAATTAAAATTAAAAGCAGTGTTTAAGCGTTCAAAATGCAGAGTTTGTGATTATATTAGTATTTTATATTGTGGTAGGAATGCTCAGAGATTGACTGGGTGGGGTAATTTTAGTAATTTTACATTTTTGTCTGATTTTGATAGTACACAAATTAATATGTAACATGTGAAATTGTCGAAAGATTATCATTTTTTTTTTATTTTTGTCCTGGTTATGCAATGTTTGTTTTTACAATAAGCATTATATATATAAACATATTTACCTCTTGTTTTCAACATTAAATACATTTCCTTGGAATTCCTCTAGAATGGTGTTTTTACAAAGTACATGGGAGAGCGTTGCTTCCTTCAGTTGCTGGATCTGGCCTGAAAACATTACAACATAATCACTACCAACCCAGTTCTGGACCTGGTAACGCAATCGGTAGAGCGTCGGCTCCAGGAACGGGAGACCCGGGGTTTGATTCCGGGCCTCGACATACCAAAGTCGTAAAAAATGGTAGTGGTATAGCTCTCTTGCTAACGCTGAAGCAAATATAAGGGTAGTTTCACGACAGGTTGACCCAGTTCAGGATTATGTGACTGGGTGTGGTCTCGTGCCAGATGTTCACAGCCTGCTATATACATTGAAGGCAGAACTGTATCTGCTGCAAGTGGACACAATAAAATTGGATCTACGATTTACAAATCAAACAGTTTTAATCCTGTAGCCACCAGTATTTACATTAATATGTCCAACCAGTGAAAAAAAAACTAGATACAAATCTTATTATTGACATTATGTGATATGCTTTATAAGATTGTCATATACATGCCATTCAACCATCCGTACTGTCCCATGCGACATTGCCGCGTGGAGCTTAAAATAGATGGCATGTTGTCCCTTCAATCAAGTAATCAAGGGGGATAACTGCGTAATGCATACAGTCGCAATGTCAATGAGCGCTTATTAAAATGTTAATCCATGCAATAAAATGCTTTTGGATTGATTTGATTGTAATGTTCGGTATAATGAAACGCCTCGGCTGACATAACTCGTCTTTGGTGAACATTCTGTCCTGTCAAACTTTTTGGATGTGAGATTTGTTTTTTATGAAACTTTCCATCTACTTCCATGTTTATGGAGTCACCTTCTCTCCCGCGGTAAAGTGGGTCACCTTATCTCCCCGTGGTAAAGTGGGTCGCCTTGTCTTCCGCGGGGAAGTGGGTCACCTTATCTTCCGCGGTTAAGTGGGTCACCTTCTCTCCCGCGGTGAAATGAGTCACCTTATCTCCCCGAGGTAAAGTAGATCACCTTAACTTCCGCGGTTAAGTGGGTCACCTTCTCTCCCACGGTGTAGTGGGTCGCCGTCTTTCCCGCGGTACAGTGGGTCACCTCATGCGGTAAAGTGGGTCACCTCTCTATTCCGGTAAAGTGGGTAACATCTCCAACGGTAAAGTGGGTCAACTTATTTCTCGCGGTAAAGTGGGTCAAACGGTATTAGATTTCGGCACCTAACATTCTGCTGAAGCAAATTCTTTTAGTGTAGAACCGATGTCAGACTGATATATTGGGTTGGGTATCATGACAGATGGCGGCATGTTATGTAAATGACATCAAAACTATATCTGCTTCTGATGTACACCATCTCTGGATATCGGTAGAGCGTCGGTTCCAGGTACCGGAGGCTGCGGCTTCGATCCCGTTCCGCGATATACCAAAGTCGTTTAAAATGGTAGTGGTATAGCTCTCTTGCTAACGCTCAATCAAATATAAGGGTAGTTCCACGACTGGTGGGCCCGGTGTCAGGATAATGTGACTGGGTGTGGTAACATGCCAGGTGTTCACGGCATGCTATACACAGTGAAGACAGCACTATATCTGCTTCAAGTGGACACCGTCTCCAGATATCTGAAATACTGTTGGTGGGACGATAAGCCTAATAAACAAAAAAAAACATCTCTGGATAACTCAAAATTTCTGCTAAAACCGATAAAATAATAAAGAAGCCTTTGGTACAAAATCACCATGCCTTATTTTCCGAGCAGGTCTAGTTTTAACGAATTTTACCTGGATTAAAGCCAGCGTCAGGGTTTTCGAACCAGTATCGGTCGCCACATTTGACACTGCGAAAGAACTCCGCCAGAATGTGGTTCAACAGGACACCGATGGTGGACCGAGAATTTGATCCGGGGATTGAAATCATGGGTCTCTCGAGAAGGACTCCGGTGAATAGGTCGATGTCACAAACACAGCTGTAAGAGAAAATAAAATATGCCGTTTCAGCGATAAGGTGGTTTGTCATTTTTGTGAGTTATTTCTTACTTTTTTACATCCCACGATTTTTTGTTGTCCCTATGGTTACGTCCAGTTATTACTAGTGGATGAAGACCCATAAAAGGATAGAATCTCTGGCGCAATGAAGGTATACGTAAGCATGAAAACCTTTCGCCACGACCCAAACGGTGCAGTATAACTGCTGTTTATGTAACATCGAGGCTGATGTTATGTTCAAAACACTAAAACTTCAGTCACGGTTTGATATTCAAACATACATCTTTATATGCTTTGATTTCACATTGTATAATATTAATTGGAGAATTCCAATAGGAATCGTTCCTCAAATGATTCAAGGCCGAGAAGTTACGATTAGAAAAACAACTCACAATAACCTTCTAGACAGCGTCTTTTATTTAAAAGTTATTAAGACTTACAACAGATTACTGGTTGTCCTTATTGTAAATTGTCTGAGGAGATACGGTTTACCACAGCACCGACAACCGGAAACACTGGTCATTACACTGATTCCGGAAATAGCCGAGGAGTAACTGTTGGATTACGACAGCAATTCGGATTACTTCGACCATTAATGAAATTCCGGGATTAGCTGAGAAGTTACGGTTGGGCTACGACAACAACTTGGAACACCTTGGCCATTACGGAGATTTCGAGAATAGCCGAGAATTTACGGTTGGACTACATCAACTCGAAACACCTCGACTTTTACGGAGATTCCGAGAATAGCCGAGAAGTTACGGTCGGACTACGACAACAACTCGGAACACCTCGACTTTTACGGAGATTCCTAGAATAGCCGAGAAGTTACGTTCGGACAACGACAACAACTCGGAACGCCTCGGCCATTACGGAAATTTGGAAGCTAAGGAGATTTAAGAACGTCTTCAACCTAATCGTAAGGTCAACCTACTCGTAACCATTTTTCAGTTGGTCAACCATCTGTTGTGTAGCAATGTTCATGGTCAGCAGATCATCAAATGTTTCCGGTACTGTGAGATTGTATCGGCGGCGCAGGTCGCAGTATGTTCCCACTCCGTGGTCTCGACCGCGCTGAATGTTCAGTGCAGCAAGGTCAAATCCGTTGAACAGGTGCTCTCGCACTGATGACTCCAATACCCTGCGAATAGAGAGCAAAGCAAAGGGTTTGTTACACTAAATACCGACTCGAATTAGAATGTGTGAAATGGACATTTTCTTTTTAATAACACTGTGGACATTATATTACCACATGTGCATACATGTATTAAAATTTCAACTACCACTACACAAAGGCATACTGAGTAAATGTTAACATGAAAAAAACCCACATAGCTACCCCACAAAAAGAAAAAAAATACTGCCTTGGAACAGTCAGCAATAGTACTGTCTTTAACAGATACGTTTGATCATAAAACACTATGATTGAGCGTGAGGTCATTCTCAAGCCTCTGATTGGTCAGATTGAGTGTAAGATCATTCTCAAGCCTCTGATTGGCCAGAATGAATGTAAGATTATTCTTTAGCCTCTGATTTGTCAGATTGAGTGCGAGATCATTCTAAAGCCTCTGATTGGTCAGGTTGAGTGCGAGATCATTCTCATGCGTCTGATGGGTCAGATTGAGTGTGAGATTATTTTAAGCCTCTGATTGGTCAGATTGAGACTGATAGCATTCTCAAGCCTGTGATTGGTCAGATTGAGACTGAGATCATTTTCCAGCCTCTGATTGGTCAGATTGAGTGCGAGATCATTCTGAAGCCTCTGATTGGTCAGATTGAGACTGAGATCATTCTCAAGCCTCTGATAAGTCAGATTGAGACTGAGATCATTTTCCAGCCTCTGATTGGTCAGATTGAGTGCGAGATCATTCTGAAGCCTATGATTGGTCAGATTGAGACCGAGATCATTCTCAAGCCTCTGATTAGTCAGATTGAGACTGAGATCATTCTCAAGCCTCTGACTGGTCAGATTGAATGCGAGATCATTTTCAAGCCTCTGACTGGTCAGATTGAGACTGAGATCATTCTCAAGCGTCTGATTGGTCAGATTGAGTGTAAGATCATTTTCAAGCGTCTGATTGGTCAGAATGAGTGTAAGATCATTTTCAAGCGTCTGATTGGTCAGAATGAGTGTAAGATCATTCTCCAGCCTCTGATTGGTCAGATTGTGTGAGAGATTATTTTAAAGCGTCTGATTGGTCAGATTGAGTGCGAGATCATTCTGAAGCCTCTGATTGGTCAGATTGAGACTGAGATCATTCTCAAGCCTCTGATTGGTCAGATTGAGACTGAGATCATTCTCAAGCCTCTGATTGGTCAGATTGAGACTGAGATCATTTTCAAGCCTCTGACTGGTCAGATTGAGACTGAGATCATTTTCAAGCCTCTGACTGGTCAGATTGAGACTGAGATCATTCTCAAGCGTCTGATTGGTCAGATTGAGTGTGAGATCATTCTAAAGCCTCTGATTTTGAGCCATGTTCAAATTATGACCAATCAGATGCCAGACCGTTCTGTTGTCGAGCTCAAAGTTTTTTAATCTCCAACCCTGGTTTGTGGCAGGTCAAGGTCGTCGTTAAGGAGACGCTTGTGACTCACGCATCTGTGTCGGGACAAGCTTTTGCGAGGGTTCCCATGATGCTGTCGGATCCATCTGGTCGGTAGGAAACTGAAGGGTTGAAGAACATGTCCTGTAGTTTGAGAGAAGTTAGGTCGATGAAGTCAGGAATCCATGTATGTCCAAACCTGTTGAATAGAATTGGAAAATTCATATAAAACACTCTATTTCTCCCTTGAATACACTTCGTTCATTTGTATGTTAATGTATTTCATCCTCACTAACATACCCCAACACACTATGTTTACAGGACAATTGTCGATCAAATTAGCAATGAAAATGATTACACTTAAACCTTTTCACAATATTTCCCAAAATTTAAATAAATCAAATAATACTGTACAAAATAATATAACAATAAAATCACGTTTCCTCTTCTTAATTCAAAACAAAAAATAGCCTTCATGTTACAAGACTTCACAGAATATTTTATTACTATCAGTCTCCACATTGCCAAAAAAATAACAATTTTTCATTCACACGTTGAAAGAATTTTTTTTTTTTTTTTTTTTTTTTTTTTTTTTTTTTTTAAATTTAAACTGATGAATAAGTTAATATACTTGGGCGAGTACTTTTTTCTATAAAAGTGTGTTAGATAATATATGTGTTTGGATTTGTTTTAACAAAAACTAATTTATGACCGCTAAAATGCTACCAAAATACAGAATTTGGCGAGAATAAACGCCTGAATAAGGAAACGAGATATTAGTATTCCTCCGCAAGATATTCCTCCGCGCTAAATGGTCACAATCGCTGTGACCTTGACATTTCATGACCAAACACAATCTTAATACAATCTAAATATAATGGTTTAGTTTATTGTCAAGATATAGAACCGAAAGCAGCAAATATAAGAAAAATAATAAATTGATGAAAGTTTTACCGGAAATATTACAATTCAGATAGCACAAAGTATAATTTATAAGGCACCGATTCACTCTCTACCATCGGCTCATACATTCACCTCTGTTATTGGCTCACTTAATGTCGGGACTACTTTCGATCCATGTGACTTTCCAAACGTTTATTTACAAATGCGCACTAATATCACTATGTTATTCTTCCAAAAATAGTGCGCTTGAATTAATTAAATATCTTTAATTATTTACTTCAGTATATGTCTTTTTTAGTAGATGTTTATTCATTTTATGTAGAAGTATTATTTTAATTTGAAAATATCCTTAAAATAACACTTTAAAATTTCCGTCAAAAATCTTGACGTGAGCCTATTGCAGAGGTGTCTGAGAGAGAAACGAACGACAACTCTGCATGGGAGATTGGCATCGATTGTGAGATGGTAATTACCTGTAAGCTATGCCGACCTCGTTGGGAATTTTCAGATAGCGCAAAGTATAATTTATAAGGCATCGATTGTGAGATGGTAATTACCTGTAAGCTATGCCGACCTCGTTGGGAATTTTCAGATAGCACAAAGTATAATTTATAAGGCATCGATTGTGAGATGGCAATTACCTGTAAGCTATGCCGACCTCGTTGGGAATTGATGGATTTACGGAACTGTCATACGGACATGGTTTGTCCAAAGCTACATTGTACTGGGCCAGGATCTTTGCGTCCATAAACGAAGGCAGGTACTCCTTGTACGTGATCACCTAAGACAAAGATACAATTGTGCTGAAAATCGGTTGGTAAGAGCGAGTTTATAACATGCGTGAGAAACAATCCCGACTTTTGACATATCAAAGAAAACATCAGCGCTTGGACATTTTAAATAGATCGAGAATCGAGCTCTATACAACCGGTTTAAGCACCCCAGTCGGTCAATTTTGCCGACTGACCGTTCCAAGGTGGTACGTGTTAGTGTAGTGGTGGGCTCACTCTTTTTGTTTAATGACTCATTACAGATTTGTTCTTTTACATTTGGCTTGCATGTCTTGTGCCTTTTCAAATGTTGATGTATGTTGCAGTGCTCATAGGACTTTGTCAGATTTCCTTATACAATGCGTGATACACAATGCCGATTTTAGCTTTTTCGTAATCTTTGATTACGTCACCAGGGTAAAAAGACAAATAGTGTGCTTGACATCGCCCCCGACTTGGGGTTGCTTGACATGGCCCCCCGACTAAGGGTTGCTTGACATCGCCCCCGTCTTGCGGTTACTTGACATCGCCCCCGACTTGGGGTGGTTCCACGTGACTATTGTTTCTGATACCTTAACTCATGTCAACGTTTCACGTTGACGTTTCATTTAAGTTAAAAATCCGAAACTAAAAATCATTTATCGAATCTAGATAGTCTAGTTCCCATCAGAGTTACGGTTCATTAACTCTGACATGTTTGTGTAATGAGTCGTCAGTTTCAGGGAATGTTTAGTTCCCAGGATAGTTTTAAACTCTTGTTTAAAAGCTTATGCTCTCTGCGGCACCTGGTCTAACATCCGTGCACTATTTTGTTAAGATTGTTTTGCTCTAAGTATTCTTACCTGTACTTCCGCGATGAGAATGCGTCTGGCCTCTTGGTATATTGATTCATCGTACATGGTCTTATTCTCCTCTTTAACATCTTTGAAGAGGGGCGTATTAATCAGTTGATCAACCAGGCGGTTGTGTTCCCTCATAAACAGTGTATGCATGGCGGCTAAGAGGGGCTGTTCCATCGCGCGACCGTCACCTACGTACATAGAAAAATGTCAATAATAAAGGGCCTTCAGTTTAATGCTATATCATCACATAAACAATGTGCATGGTTACAAACATGGGCTGTTCCATTGCGCGACCGTCACCTACGTACATAGAAAAATGTCAATAATAAAGGGCCTTCAGTTTAATGCTATATCATTACATAAACAATGCGCATGGTTACAAACATGGGCTGTTCCATTGCGCGACCGTCACCTACGTCAAAAGATCAATGACAATAAAAGTGTGGACCTTCAGTTTGTACATCATCGCAAAAACAGTGTCTATGACTACAATCATGGGCTGTTCCATTGCGCGACCGTCACCTACGTCAATAGAATAATGACAATAAAAGTGGGGCCTTCAGTTTGTACATCAACGCATAAACAATGTGCATAGTTACAAACATGGGCTGTTTCATCGCACGGATGTCACCTACGTCAATAGAATAATGACAATAATAATGGGGCCTTCAGTCTGTACATCATCGCATAAACAATGTGCATGGTTACAAACATGGGCCGTTCCATTGCGCGTCCGTCACCTACGTCAATAGAATAATGACAATAAAAGTGGGGCCTTCAGTTTGTACATCAACGCATAAACAATGTGCATAGTTACAAACATGGGCTGTTTCATCGCACGGATGTCACCTACGTCAATAGAATAATGACAATAATAATGGGGCCTTCAGTCTGTACATCATCGCATAAACAATGTGCATGGTTACAAACATGGGCCGTTCCATTGCGCGTCCGTCACCTACGTCAATAGAATAATGACAATAATAATGGGGCCTTCAGTCTGTACATCATCGCATAAACAATGTGCATGGTTACAAACATGGGCCGTTCTATCGTGCGACCGTCACCTACGTCAATAGAATAATGACAATTATAATGGGGCCTTCAGTCTGTACATCATCGCATAAACAATGTGCATGGTTACAAACATGGGCTGTTCCATTGCGCGACCGTCACCTACGTCAATAGAATAATGACAATAAAAATGGGTGGCCTTCAGTTTGTACATCATCGCATAAACAGTGTCTATGGTTACAAACATGGACTGTTCCATTTCGCGGATGTCACCTACGTCAATAAAATAATGACAATTCGGATTTTCTACTCACCGGCTTCCCTGCACTCCTGTCCCTCTTCCGAAGGTAGACAAGCACCTTCCCCACCCGCCTCAACTTCCCTGATTGGGTGGGGCAGTTCCCGACCGTCTGTCCGAAGATACGCTGGAGGCACACAAAAAAACGACAGCGATAAGGTTTTAGCAGTAACATGAAAATGGTATTTTCTTTTTGTAAATATGTAGCACCTTTAAAAAAACTGCTTAAGAAATACACACACACACACGCACGCACGCACACACGCACACACACACACATACTGTTTACCGGGCAACTGACGATCAAATTAGGAATTAAATTAATTACACTTTAAACAAGATTTCCCAAAATTTGAATAAGTCAATTAAAACTGTACCGTAGAATGTAACAAAAAATATTATTCCTTCTTTTTAATAATGGCAACCGCCCCAAATAGGGGCGCGAGAACGCTTTTTTGCCTATTTTCGCCCTATCATGCCAAAGACTAAGTCCAAACGCATTTTTTTCATTTTCGGGCGCAGACTACGCACACTTGCCAGACCTAGCTAACGCTTAAGCAAATAAAAGGGTAGTTCCACGACTGGTTGGCCCGGTGTCTGGATAATGTGACTGGTTGTGGCATCATGCCAGGTGTTCACGGCATGCTACACACAGTGAAGGCAGCAGTATATCTGCTTCAAGTGGACACCGTCTCCAGATAACTGAAATACTGTTAATTGGACGATAAACCCAATAAACAAACAAACTTGCCAGATCACAGGACCCAAAGCATTTGAATTCGACGAGTACTATATGGGGAATTAAATATTGGAAATAATTTGTATATAGAATATAATAGAAAACACTTGTTTTCCTTGCACCGCGCTCACACATACGATATATATCGGGGGTGGGGGTGGGGGACGTCGGTGGATCCGTGACCGAGATGTTAGGGTCGCCGACTCCTAAGCCCGTCACCGGGTGGGTTCGAGTCCCGGTCGGAGACGAGAACTTTAATGTGGGAAGGTTTTTTTCGGCTAACCTGCGGTGCGCCGATGGTTCTGGCCAGATTTTAAGTCAGGGGTCTTATTCCTGATGTGTTGTTCATACGAACTAAAGAAACAAATCTAAACCCGTGAGAGGTTCTTTAATATTTTTATTTTCAGATATTAACAACGTGGACGCATGGCTTCTCCGCCCGGTAAAAAACCCTAAGTGTTTCATTTATTTTACACGACAGTATAATTAGAAGATACAAATAATACCGAAGTTAACTCCCTTGTTGAAACACTAAATTTCCGTCAACAATTACCGGACGTCGCCATTATGGCTGTAACTGTTTCGGTTCGATGTAACAAAAACTAAAAACAAATGTATCTACCTGATGTATGGTCGGCCCCGGCCCTGAGCTCTTTTGCTGATTCCGGCATAGAACCGTACACGTTACTGGCGTCAATGAATGACGTGATTACGTTCAACATCTCTCGGTTACCTGTAACGTAAAATTGACGTCGAATTGAAAATATTTTATTCATTTTTTATCTAAAAACGCCCACACTCAAATGATCGGAAAATTGCCTTTCTCAAGAGTTTAAAACAAAATTAAAATGCTCTCTTTATTGACTTTTTCAAGAGTTTGAAACAAAACAAAAATGCTCTTTTTACAGATTTTCAAACGAATGTATATCTATGTAAAGTGAACAGTTGTTTGTGTTTAATTATTGTAAAAGCCAATTTTCCGAAAAAAATTAATGAGAGCGGTTTTAGAAAAGATATAATTAACATCGTTCCCTTTGGAACAATTAACAACGTTGTGAAAATAGTGTAGTAAATTCTGCTGAACATGCTATATACATGTATTATATTGGTCCTAAAACACCCAGTCATTTCAAAAAGAACGACCGGACCTGATAGAGCAATCGGTAGAGCGTCGGCTCCAGGTACGGGAGCCCCCGGGTTCGATCCCGGACCGCGACTTACCAAAGTCGTTAAAAATGGTAGTGGTATAGCTCCCTGACTAACGCTCAAGCAAATATAAGGGTAGTTCCATTACTGGTTGGCCCGGTGTCAGGATAATGTGACTGGGTGTGGTATCATGCCAGGTGTTCACGGCTTGCTATACACAGTGAAGGCAGCACTATATCTGCTTCAAGTGGACACCGTCTCCAGATAACTGGAACACTGTTGGTGGGACGATAACTCCAGTAAACAAACATGCTATACACCGTGAAGGCAGCACTATATCTTCTTCAAGTGGACACAGTCTCCAGATAACTGAAATATTGTTGGTGGGACGATAAACCCAATAAACAAACATGTTATACTCTGTGAAGGCAGTACTATATCTGCTTCAAGTGGACACCGTCTTCAGATAACTGAAATACTGTTGGTGGGACGATAAACCCAATAAACAAACATGCTATACACAGTGAAGGCAGCACTATATCTGCTTCAAGTGGACACCGTCTCCAGATAAGTGAAACACTGTTGGTGGGACGATAAGCCCAATAAACAAAAAGAATGTCACTCTTGAAGAAGATACTAAGAAATACTTAACACCTTAAAGTCGCTGACCTGTAACACTTCAGCCCCTCAAAGTAAGTTCGAGTCTCGGTACAAACTGTAAATATCAAACGCACTTACGTAGATCTCGGCCCTGAGGTTCGCAACTAAGCATGGCTGCCGAGCGCACAAGGTTCATACACCTGTGGTCTGGATACCTGAAGCTGCCATAGTTACCGTCCCTAGCTTTGTCAGAGATCTCTATTGGGAAACAGAAGCGATGGGCGCTAAAAAGAAACAAAACATAAACGCGTTGCGCTATGAGGAGAAGTGCATTGTGGTTAGTGATATGCTACGATGTCCGTAGAAATAATGAAATCGTACGATTACGAGTGTTTATAGACATTTGCAACATCCGCAAGAGCTATTTATTAATTTTCGTGTGTGGTTGCATAATTTACGCGGATCGTACGATTTCTCAAGCAGAAAACCGCCCGTACGTCGCAAGAAAATCGCAACGAAATCTCCCTAAGAAATCGTACATATGTGTGGCTCCTACGATGTTTAATCAATCGTAATGTCGCACGAGTCTTTTGCGGGTCTCGTACAATATTCTCAAGGCATGTTTAAACTTTGACATATTTTCAACGGTGACATCCTACTTTATGTCTTTACCAATTACATTTAACCATATCTTATCCATGTTCAGTGGTATTTGTGTGTAATTTCTGCACAGACATTTGCTTTAGTTTACGCAAAGGTTGCTCATAATAACCTCACGTGTAAGACGGCACAAAACGTTTGCTTTAAATGTCCATTATTTCCAAATCTATAAATAGACACGATGGAGACTCCGCCTAAAAATAGATATCGACGTCACTGCGGATTACCCGGATGATCATATTAAAGTAGTGTCAAAAGTAAGTGATCACGGGTTTTCTTAGTTTAAAAATAGCAAATTGCAGCGTGGCTCGGATAGGAAATACATTTTTTGTGTGTTGGTTAAGTTGTGTATTAATCTTTAATTTTCACCTTGATGGCCTGAACCCATAAACAGCATTACCTTTTATCTCGACATATTTTTTTTTTTTATAAATAACAATTAATTTGGTAGCATGAGAGAAAAATAAATGAAATACTGTTGGTGGGACGATAAGGCAATCAACTAAACTTTCGGATACCATCTTTTAGGTATAGACAAGTATTGCTATTGTGATAAGAAACTTACTCAATAATCATGATATGGCGCCTCTATTATACTCAAAACGTACGTAATTTAATTCATCAGAGGCTTGAACGACTGCCGCACACACACACACACACACGCACGCACGCACGCACGCACACACACACACACCCACGTTTTTGAAGTAAATTTTGTCTGTTGACTGCTTAGATCGGATTAGTTTCCCTTACTAAATATATATATATATATAGAGAGAGAGAGAGGGAGAGAGAGAGAGAGAGAGAGAGAGAGAGAGAAATTGATAGAGAGAGAGTATTTATTGCGATAAAGTTTGATTAATCCCCCACCCCTCCACTCCCATCAAAATTTTCTGAATCCGCCACTGGTCGCATTATTTTCTTACATTTGTGCCTTTTAGCAGCGCCTTGTGCAGACGTCGCAAGATGGCATACCCATCGGCACAAGCATGAGGACATGCATCGCACGGTCCAAAATTCGTAGTGTCAAATTGTGATGTTTTTTGCGAAAAAAATACAAGCTTTTTGGTCGTCAGAAACAGGAAAATCATGCAAGGCCTCGACAACTTTTAACTCTGAGTTTAAATTTTTGGAGCCGTCCATCGAAAAACTTGAGCTGCGACATACCACAGTCGTAAAAAGGTAATGGTATAAGACCCTTACTAAAGCTGACGCAAATATAATGAATATAATAGTTCCATGACTGGTTGGCCCGGTGTCAGGATAATGTGATTTGGTGTGGTATCATGACAGGTGTTCACGGCATGCTATACACATTGAATGCAACACCATATCTGCTTCTAGTGGACTCCGTCTCCAGATAACTGATTTTTTTTGGTGGGAAGATAAACCAAATAAACAAACGAACAAACAGTTCTTAATAATAAAATGATTATTATTTCTGGGCCCATGTCATTATTTCCCTTGCTACAAAGCTGAAGACATTTAGAAAATACACGGCTTTCTACTGCAGTAAAACCTCGCTAAAAGACCACCGCTCTAGGCGGTACATCCCGCTAGGCAGGACACCTTTCTTTCCAGAACCGTTTTATTCTTTATTTTATTGCCCTCAAACTCTGAAAGCGGGGCACTACATGTATATGCACGACTTACTTTTCAATAAACTGGTGGTTTTCATCGCAGCAATGTCCCGTTCCTAGAAAAAAACACAGTAGTAGAAATAACAATTTTGCAATTCGTAAATTTCAACATATTAAATCTATGTTCATCCACTGACCGGTCGACGGCCTAGCTCCGACAATATATTGCCCGGAAACCGACCAGTCGGAGAACGTGCAATTTTAAACTGTCGGAGTTAATCTGCCGCAGTCAAACGGTCACTTCAATGCGTCTTTAAAAGCATTGGAAGTTATCTTCTACTGAGAGCCGCCCTCTACCACAAGATAACGGTAAGGTGAAAAAGTCACTTGGGGTGTGTGGGGGGTAGGGGAGGGAGGGGGCTAGTCCTAATCTAAATAGTTTATTTTATACATGACTCTGGCGGTGGGGGAACTCATAATAATTCATAATTAGCCACACTTGAAGCACCGGACCTGGTAGCGCACTCGGTACAGCGTCGGCTTCAGGTATAGGAGGCCCCAAGTTCGAACCCGAGCCGGAACATACCAATGTTGTAAAAAATATTAGTGGTATAGCTCCCTCGCTAAAGTTCACGCAAATATATGGATAGTTCCACGACTGGTTGGCCCGGTGTCAGGATTCTATGTGTTCACGGTATGTTATACACGGTGAAGGCAGCATTATATCTGCTTCAAGTGGACGCCGTCTCCAGATAACTGAAAATCAGCTAGTGGGACGATAAACCAACCAAACAAACACTTGATGCAAATTCGCTGACTGCATTTCTATTCGTTCGCAGAATACTCTTATCTCTTATGAGATCACTTCAGGCTAAGGCTAGATCCCCTGCCTGGCAAATTTACCCCAATCCACTACCTTCTTCCATCCCCGTAATCCCAATTGTGTAGCCAAATAAGTCCATGTTGTTGACACATTCCATTTTTTTTTTCAATATCTTTAACAAGACATGTTAAACTGTCAGATGCAGAAATGCCTATTGATAACAGAACCATTTTACTATATAAGTGACCTTCCTGTCAATCAAGACTGGATGCGATTACTGTGTTGCACTTTATCGATGGGCGTGACTGCGGCAAGACTTTTGTATAAGACCAACTACCAATATCGATGGGCGTGGAAACTTTCAGGTGCTCAAATAAACAGTTGTCTTAATCATTGGGCGTGGCATCCGTAATCAGAATATTGTAGTTGTGCGTACCTGTCTCTGTGGACGTTACGTCTGTTAGAATATTGTAGTTGTGCGTACCTGTCTCTGTGGACGTTGCGTCAGTTAGAATATTGTAGTTGTGCGTACCTGTCTCTGTGGACGTTGCGTCTGTTAGAATATTGTAGTTGTGCGTACCTGTCTCTGTGGACGTTACGTCTGTTAAAATATTGTAGTTGTGCGTACCTGTCTCTGTGGACGTTGCGTCTGTTAGAATATTGTAGTTGTGCGTACCTGTCTCTGTGGACGTTACGTCTGTTAGAATATTGTAGTTGTGCGTACCTGTCTCTGTGGACGTTACGTCTGTTAGAATATTGTAGTTGTGCGTACCTGTCTCTGTGGACGTTGCGTCTGTTAGAATATTGTAGTTGTGCGTACCTGTCTCTGTGGACGTTGCGTCTGTTAGAATATTGTAGTTGTGCGTACCTGTCTCTGTGGACGTTGCGTCTGTTAGAATATTGTAGTTGTGCGTACCTGTCTCTGTGGACGTTACGTCTGTTAGAATATTGTAGTTGTGCGTACCTTTCTCTGTGGACGTTACGTCTGTTAGAATATTGTAGTTGTGCGTACCTGTCTCTGTGGACGTTGCGTCTGTTAGAATATTGTAGTTGTGCGTACCTGTCTCTGTGGACGTTGCGTCTGTTAGAATATTGTAGTTGTGCGTATCTGTCTCTGTGGACGTTGCGTCTGTTAGAATATTGTAGTTGTGCGTACCTGTCTCAATAGGCGTGGCATCTGTTTAAATATTGTAGTTGTGCGTACCTGTCTCTGTGGACGTTGCGTCTGTTAGAATATTGTAGTTGTGCGTACCTGTCTCAATAGGCGTGGCATCTGTTAAAATATTGTAGCTGTGCGTACTGTCTCAGTGGGCGTGTGGCATCTGTTAGAATATTGTAATTGTGCATACCTGTCTCAGTGGGCGTGGCATCTGTTAAAATATTGTAGTTGTGCGTACCTGTTTCAGTGGGCGTGGCATCTGTTAGAATAGTGTAATTGTGCGTACCTGTCTAAGTGGGCGTGGCGTCTGTTAGAATATTGTAGTTGTGCGTACCTGTCTCAGTGGACGAGGCATCTGTTAGAATATTGTAATGGTGCGTACCTGTCTCATTGGGCGTGGCATCTGTTAGAATATTGTAATTGTGCGTACCTGTCTCAGTGGGCGTGGCCACCATATCATGGTCCAGAAACTGGCCCCACTGGAAAGCGGCCATGGTCAGAACCTTGCTCCATGATATGTCGGGGTTGACGTTCTTGTGGACCGCTAAACTTACATCACGCGCTGTCGGTAACTTTCGGCCGGACAATGACCTCTGGCGGGGCGTGTTTCGCTGAACTGGAAACGCCAGTGGGCGTGGTTTTAAAGTAGTTCATTCATCACAGTGGTTTAAATATAAATGCATCAGAATTTGGTTTGAAAAGAGACTCAATCTTTGAGGGTAAAATACATTGGTTTTTTAAAAAAAAAAGAATTTGTGTTTTACGAGAATCTTTTACGGTTTGAGTTGCCATGTTCTGGATAGGCCTGTCTGATAAAAATGCACCGGAGTCTTGAGTGTTTTTTCAGAAGTTTAACAATTGGAAAAAATCTCAAGTTTTCTGCAGTAACCTCCAAGGGAGGTAAGAATTTGGGTTTGTTTAATAGTTAGAGTTAAGTCCCTTTATATACGAAAAATAGAGGGTATAATACTACAATTTGGTAATTCTGTATCGAGACACTACAAGCAGTTTTTTTATATTGCTTTATTTTAACCAAGTGATCTTCAGTTTGGATTTGTGGCGCCCGTGGCCGACTTAATGTCTTCTAACCCGTAATACGTTGGTTCTAGTCCCGGTAGGGGCGAGAACTTTTATGTTGGGAGGTTTTCCCAGCTAAACTGCGGTGGCTCTACCCAGACATGGCAGTATTATGAAAATGTTGCAATTGTTCGATTAAGTGGAGTAATTCAAATTTCGTCGTACCAAGATCGAAAACCCAGCCGGTGGCCGTCTCAGTGTGGAGTTGGACATCAGCCACTGTAAACTGGGCAGTCGTGGCAAGAGCAAGGATAGGTTGGAAGGCTGACTTGCCCACGATATTGCCACGCCCAGTGTAAATACGGTTACCGAGCCAAGAGATCCAATATCCTCTGAGGAGAAGAGAAAACAAACAACATCGTTAAATAAACATTTGAAATGAATTTGCAATGGTTGAATGACGTAGGTAGTTTAGTTTGTTTGTTTTTTTTGTGTTTTTTGTTGTTGTTGTTTTGTTGTTGTTGTTTTTTGTTTTTGTTGTTGTTGTTTTTTGTCTGTTTTTTTGTTATTATTGAAAATCTGTTATGCATTCTGATTAAAATCATATCCTGAAAACTGCTCCGCTATCAGGACCTGACAACGAGTCAATAAAACCTTCCCAACCAATCGGATTGTCGCCTACAAAATCTCAAAAGTAAATGATGATCCGAAGCGTTCCAAATGTATCAGTTGAATGGCTGCGCCCATTTACAGAAATATAAACATGGACACTCAGCGCAAGACTTATGTCACTGAAGACAGGTGTGTTGTATGCGGTATCCCATTTGTTTCAACATCAGTAACATCTCCAGGTCGAAAGTTAACTAACAAGCAGTTGCAGAACAAACTTAAACTGAGTGACTTTTCTACTGCATCATCGACAGCGTCCATTTTTCGACTCTTACCGAAAGCGTAATGCATTACACTCTCTGATTGGCTGTTATAGAAATAGTAATCGGGGGAAACCATTCTTGTTTATAGCCGGTATTTTCTGGCCGTCAGATTTAACATTTTTTAAGATCTGACTTTATTGAGATTGTCTGTTGTGTACACTCGTTAACTGAGGTGCACCGGGTATCCTACCCAGATATAAGTCTGGAGTTTACCTCCACCAATAATAAGCTGGACGTCACCAATATGGCCATATTGTTGTCTGTTGTGCGATGTAATAAAAACAAAACTTGTAAATTTTAAAGGTAATAACTAATTTTACATTTCAAAAGAGCATATATTCGATTATTGAACAACAGAATGGGACCATTAATTAACCCTTTCGCTTCTAAACCATTTTCCACGCCCCATGCTGAGGAATTTTCAATGAATTTCCTTCGAATATGCCATACGTCATTTAATTTATAATTTTATAACTTATAATTTTAGATATGTAACGGTAAATAAGAAAAGGTCCTATCAAAATGTCCACAGATATTTAAATTTAATCTACCTCTAGACAAAGGCAAACAAGGTAAATTTGACAAAAACACAGAGACGACACACAAAAAGGAAAACAAGCAGTTACCGCCTTGGAACTGTCAGTCGGCAAAAGGACTATATAGCATTAGAAAGGTAATTGAATGTGGATTCTGAATATGTGGATTCTAAATTATACGAAATTTAATCATTATCATTTGATATAAAACTGTTATGGACTTTCAAACATAGAAAAAAGTTGAAAAAAATGCGGAACTTTTACTTTTTCTGTGGCATTTCACTCTCACACCTTTAAAAATATTAATATTTCTAAGAAGATAAAAAAACACTAAGTAACTGTCAAGGGGAGTAACTCTGGTCATACTTTTATTGGCAATTAGCGATGATATAAAGGGATGGTTACACTGAAGACCGACCGGAAGTAGAACGTGTGACATGGACTTTTTACTTTAGTAACAGTCTATTTCTATGTTTAAGCATTTAATTTCTTATTTTGAAGATAATCTTAATCTTTAAGTGTCAAAAGGAAGCTGATACCTTGTAGATTTAAAAGAAAGCAAAAGTCTTGAACCCCTATGCACAATAATGGGATTGGGATTAGCCGGCATTTTTGCCGATACTGCGCAGCGACATTTCTATCCTTATAGCACAGGGGCACTTATGAGGTGCCCAAGGACTGAACCCGGCCGGTCCATTATACTGACACCGACGAGTCAGGCGTAATGCTGTCCCCTTAGCCCCGAGCGTTAGGAGGGAAGCCACTACTACCAACTTTAGAGTCTTTGGTTTGACCACGACCTCCCGATCCGCAAGCCGACGCTCTACCATCTGAGCTATTGCGGGCACAATAATGGACAGATCCACGTTTACAGGAATTACATATTTCATTGAAATTTGTGGGTTACGTACGCTGTACATCGGGCAGCAGTGAAAAGATTAACCTGCAGGCATGCCAGATGCCTGAGGAACCAATTTGCAATGCCTTTGAAACTTACTTGAACCGAGAGTCGAATTGCTCGTGAAAGCGGATGTTGCTGGGTTCAAAGTTCGTGAAGGGCTGTGTAACAGTGAGAACCGGTTGGTCAGGCTGCTTAATATCGGATCGGATAAATCCGCCAGGTCCAAAATGGACGGTCACATTAATATCTGAGGGAAGAATAAGAGAATGATAAGATTTCAATCAAATACATGTATATTTCCGCTGCTTTCAGTCATTCCTATCTCTTTTTCTCTATCATCATCATTATTATCATCATCATCATCATTATTATCATCGTTATCATCATCACCACCATCATAAACATCACCAGCAGCAGCAGCAGTATCATCATTTTTATCATCACCAACACCATCATTAACACTATTATCAGCAGCAACACTTGTTATCATCATCATCAACTTCCTTATTCACCATCATCATCATCAACACCATCATAATTGTCATCATCATTCTGGTAAAAAAATTGACAAATTCAAAAAGATTTATCTCCCCTTACTGTTTCCGGTGTCTTTCAAAATGACCTCCTGCGATTCACTGGAACCTTCCACGCCAAACAACAAAGAACCGTCATTAAACACCCAAGGTGCGTCTGACAATGTCCTCAGTTTGCCGGCGGATCTGTCGTTTCTGTCGGTCTCCAACCTGAGGAAATCTCCTACAACGGGTAAAGTGATGGTTACGAGGATTGCCTCCCTTAGTTAAAAAAAAACGCCAAAGAAAAATATGACAGTCATATGAGTATTGCGACTTATATTAAAATTAAAAAAGGCACAAGACAAAGAAATCGATATGCAAGTCGGTTATAAAAGTTAGAGTTGATCCTGCAGATTTGTCGTTTCTGTCGGTCTCCAACCTGAGGAAATGTCCTACAACGACTCAAAGTGATAGCTACAAGGATTGTCTCCCTTAGTTAAAAACAACAACCTGAGGGAATCTCCTGCAATTAGCGATGGTTTCAAGGATTGTCTCCCTTAGTTAAAAAAAACAACAACATTATGAAATCCACAACTATTAAAAGTGATGGTTTCAATGATTGTCTCCCTTAGTTAAAATCAACAACCTGAGGAAATATCCTGCAATTAGTGATGGTTTCGAGGATTGTCTCCCTTAGTTAAAAACAACTACCTGAGGAAATATCCTGCAATTAGCGATGGTTTCAAGGATTGCCCCCCTTAGTTAAAAACAACCTGAGGAAATCTGCAATTAGCGATGGTTTCAAGGATTGTCTCCCTTAGTTAAAAACAACAACCTGAGGAAATCTGCAATTAGCGATGGTTTCAAGGATTGTCTCCCTTAGTTAAAAACAACAACATGATGAAATCTACAAGTAGTAAAAGTGATGGTTTCGAGGATTGTCTCCCTTAGTTCATAACAACAACCTGAGGAAATATCCTGCAATTAGCGATGGTTTCAAGGATTGTCTCCCTTAGTTAAAAAAACAACTACCTAAGGAAATCTACAACGAGTAAAAGTGATAGCTACACGGATTGTCTCCCTTAGTAAAAAATCAGTCGAAGAAAACATGACAAAGTTCTATTGGTATTTCAGCATATATTTAAATTTGAAAAGGGACAAAGGTATTGCTATGCATGTCTGTTTTAAAAGTTATGGTAAACCTGTGAAGAGAAATAACACAAAATACAGCAAACTCAACAGTTGCCGCCATGGAACGGCCAGTCGGAAAAAGCAGTCTATCGCGTTATTATTATGTATTAAGTATAAATTAACGTTGTAAAAGTACACTATAAGATTTATTAGAAAGACATAACAAAGCAACCTCCACCAATGCTAAAAAGGATATGGGCACAGGCAGACCCCTTTCAATCACAATTTGGTTTCACCAATTGGACGAAGTCAGCCTAAGATCCATACCTTCAAAACACCAAAACATAAAATAAACACCCCATATTGCGTGTAAAATAAGGGTCCAATGCCGTACACCCATAAGGTGAACCTATGATCAATATTAGGCAGTAAAATACACAAACTTGCATATTCACCTTATATTAGGACAAAAAAACACGAAACTATCCATTTTTCAAGCTCTTTAGCTGTGTAAGTAGGTACCCAAAAATGGATACCTAATAGGGGCCCACTATTTGGCACATTGGTCAAAACTCTTTAAGTCATGCTTGGGCAACATGACGGGGTTACTATTTTTTGCTTGATGTATACAGGCGACATGTTATAAAGCAAGGGCCAACTGGTACCTATCTAGGGCGAGCTGTTACCAGTCAAGGGAGGGCAAAGTGTTATAATACCATCCCAATGCGTCGCAGTCATTTGTTTTGAGGAAATCGATGCAATTAAAGAGTTCTGTTTTCGACCACCTTCCCGCTACAACTTTACATATGCAGCAATATTTAGGCGATTTCCAGTTCGGTTTTGTTTCTTTCTTAAATTTACTTTCCATGTCACTTGATGTTTGTGTTTTAACCGCTGATAAAATATTTACTTATACCCCGGAAGTTTTAATCAGCGCGAGTGCGCATGCGCATTCCGAGAGTACTCAAGAGCAGACAACTTAGTTATCGGACTGCCCAATACGAATGTATGTGCTGACCCTTAAATAAACCAGTTGTCAGTAACAAAGCAAAGCTTGTACAATTAATTACAATGTATTGACACAAACGACATTTGGATAAAATATTGATATATCGTCTTGTAATGTTGGGAACCTAGACATTTTATTGTCAATAAAATAAACAAACTGTTTAGGGCCGAGTCCGCTTTAAACTTGCTTGCTTCCTGAACGAAATATGGTATTTTAACGTTTTAAGTAAATATTTTAACTGATTATTTTTCCTAACATGTTTTCAGTTATCATAAACACTAGTTTTAGCCCTGTAGTGTTTTGGTGTTGTTATTGTTTTTGTATTTTTACTCACTTATTTTATAGTAAGTCTGAAAATACGTTATTTATCCTTAAATCCTATCGTATTCGGCGGACACATTTCTTTATTTAAAATTCTTAATAATTAAAATGGCGATTTTTGTATTTGGATATTTTGTTAGTGAGATGTGTATATTGTCTGAAAACTTGGTTTGGACGCCTTGTGGTTCATGGCTATAATTTATACTGACACCTGCGTCATAATGCCCGAGCACTAGTTTCTTTTAAAAATGAGGGCAGGGCGGGAGGATTTGTTTGTTTGTTTATTGGGATTATCTTCCCACCAACAGTATTTCACTTATCTGGAGACGGTGTCCACTTGAAGCAGATATTATCCAGACACCGGGCCAACCAGTCGTGGAACTACCCTTATATTTGCTTGAGCATTAGCAAGGGAGCTATATCGCAACCATTCTAAACGACTTTGGTATGTCGCGGCCCGGGATCGAATCCCGGCGCCTCCCGTACCTGGAGCCGACGCTCCACCGATGGCGCTACCAGGCCCGGTAGGGCGGGAGGAGTTGTTGACACCTAATTGACAAGAATACCGAAGTTTAACTGTGATTAAATTTTGATGATAAACTTACGAATAGGGAAAGCCACGTTGACCTTGTCGGCAAGTCCTCTGGCCGCCAGTGTATACCTGAAATTAATTCAAGACAGTTAAACACATTACTATATTGCAAGTCAGTAGACGTATGCCAATCTGACCGAATTCTACCGAGAATATTGAGTTTGAGATTTGAAGACTTTAAGGAATTAAAGAAAGGAGTTGGCTTATTAGACCGATAACTGCATGAACTATGGCATGGTTGAAAGTGGCCGCAATAACTTTAAGGGGTGATTACACTAAGTATTAAATGAACTGTAAATGGACACAACACGATTGGTCACATTTGCCAAAATAGTCGAGTCAATAAATATAGATATTGACACGCTTTCGCTGATATTAACCGGTCTTTTAATAGAATGCGAAATTTCCATCAATATTATGCGCGCGCATCTACAAAACTTCCTTAGAATTGTACGCATTGTGGGATACTCGTCACAGACGAACAATATTCACGAAGTAAACAATGTAAACTATTTTTTTGCATTTAAGTTTAGATAATAATTAAAGAAATAAAAACTATTTATTATTAAATATTTATAGTTCATGTAATAAAACAGTTATTTACTTATTAGCTGGGAAATATGCTGTTGATATTGACCGCAAAAATCGTTATTGACCTCGCCTCGGTCAATAACAATTTTTTGGTCAATATCACAGCATATTTCCCAGCTAATAAGTAAATTATTGTATAATACTGACCAGAGGTAGAATGCGTGTTGTTGTTGTTGTTTTTTTTTTGTCTTTAATAACAGTCTTTTGCTGCAATTTGTCATCATATTTCCTATTTTGAAGGTAATCTGAACCTTTTGATATCAAAAGAAAGCTGATACCATGTTAATGAAAATCAAGAAAAAATGTTGCACTCCTATGCACAATAATGGACCATTACTGGAAGTACATATTTCATTGAAATCTGAGGGTTACCGACTGGCAATTTGATGGTATGTGTATTGTGTGAAGCAGACCCTTCTTACAAGTTGCAAAATTTTACTTTTTTCTGGGTCTCCCTGATAGACAACAAATTTTTACGTATATTATGGTTAAGGGGATCAACATAGCTTGGTCATGGTGCAATTTGGTTCCAAACTTATATATTTAGTGGTGTCTAACCTTTAAGGTAATTGCTTACAACCGGATATGTTCCCGCCAAGCAATTTGATCACAGTTCAGCGTATGAATATAACCACACAACCAGGTTAACCGCATTACACATTAAATTAAGATGACCTCCAAAATACGCTTTCCTCACGCACTATTTCACTTCCGACAGGTACGGGTGGCCCCGGGTTCGATCCCGGGACGCGACATACCAAAGTCGTTAAAAATGGTAGTGGTATAGCTCCCTTGCTAACGCTCAAGCAAATATAAGGGTTGTTCCATGACTGGTTGGCCCGGTGTCAGGATAATGTGACTGTGTGTGGTATCATGCAAGGTGTTCATGGCATGCTATACACAGCGAAGGCAGCACTATATCTGCTTCAAGTGGACACCGTCTCCAGATAACTAAAATACTGTTGGTGGGACGATAAACCCAATAAACAAACAAACAAACAAATCACTTCCGAACCCCTCAAAATAACAACAACAAACAAAACAACACCAAACACCCACCTCGGTGGTGGATCCAAATTCAGGACAAAGTCTATGTCAATAATCTGTGTGCTCTTTATACACTGGGAGCCCCACCCTACTCGAAGTCGTCGCTCGCTCACCCGGAACCAGAAGACTTCCGACGCCTCTGGAGGATTGCTTGGAACTTGTGCATCTTGACGACTGCCACCTGCCTATAATAGGAGATACAGCCGCAAATATTAATTACATGTTCGCGGCTTGTTGTAAACTTGAGTTTCTGTAGGGCTTAGGTAATGTTTTTTTTAATAAGAAGGTGCTTATCATTATCAGTAGTCATTATTATTATTATTATTATTATCATCATTATTATTATTACTGTTATTATAATTATTATCATTAATATTATTATTGTTATTTTTATTGTTATTATTATCATTATTATTGTTATTATTATTGTCATTATTATTATTATCATTATTGTCATTATTATTATGATCATTTTTATTATTATCATTATTATTATTGTCATTGTTATTGTCATTATTACTATCATTATTATTATTGTCATTATTATTATTATCATTATTGTCATTATTATTGTTATTGTTATTATTACTATCATTATTATTATTGTCATTATTATTATTATCATTATTGTCATTATTATTGTTATTGTCATTATTAATATTATTATTATCATTATTATTGTCATTATTATTATTGTTGTTTTTGTTGTCATTATTATAATTATTATTATTCTTATTATCATTATTTTTATTATTATTATTATTATTATTGTTATTATTATCATTATTATTATTATTGTCATTTTATTTTTAATATTATCATCATTGTTATTATTATTTTTATTATTGTCATTATTTTTATAATTATTATTATTATCATTTATATATTTATTATTGTTATTATTATTATTATTATTATTACAGTTAAATAAAAAAGAAAAAAACTCACCAATTCTACGTAAGATTCTTCAAAATTTGCATTGTCCAGCACGACACGCGCTGAAAAAAACAACAATATACTTGTAACAATATTATATTGATGGACATTTAAAATTCCAACATATTCACATACCATCCCCATGTACATAAAATTTATACCGCTTGATGTGATAGCATTTGCCCTTTTTTTACCAGTTGTGTTAGAAATATGTTACGCACAATCGGTAATGTGTACATTAATGAGGATCTAACTAAAACACGTTCACGATTATTGCAAGCAGCCAGGAACTTGGTGAAGAGAAATTCTCTTAAAAGTGCATGGTCCTACGATGGACGTATTTACGTGAGATGTCTTGATGACTCGCGTGTTCAGGTCACATCAGACCAAGACCTCAAGACGATGATTCCAACGAGCCACACCTCACAAGATGGTGCTTTTAGCTAAAGCAGTTCCAAACTAAACATGACTATCAATACATATCCCCACCATCCACAGTTATGTTTACCCCATACGAAGACTAAACATTACATCCATTGTTTCGGCTTTCAACAAGTGCGTTGTCCTACATTTTAACCCTCACAATATCGAAATCTAACTGTTGAATGAAGAATGGCCAATACCATATGTGTACCCAAAGGCTACACATCTCTTAGAGTCTACTTCACACAATGTCATCTGGCTGACACTTATCCATGACTCACTACAATTTTCTCCTGAGTCTGTCGTCTGCAGCCGTATTCCCACATCCACCAATAGATAAGCTGATGACCATCATTTAGTTGCCAGTGCTTAAAGTTCCTCACTTTATTGTTGATTTAAGGTAAACATGGTAAATGGTATTTCTATTCGTGAGGCACTCAACATGAAAAACACACTTTAATTGCCAGACGAATTTACTATGCAATGATTCAGCCTGCCTCAATGTCCACGAATTTCTTGCCAGTATTAACTTTCCAAGCTGCACACTTTTACGATATGAGTGAGCAATACAGTACATCACATGATGTACAAAACTACGATTTGTTTGAACTCAATTTTTGTCTTTATTGTTTGTTTTCATGCTTTCCGTAACGTGTCCATCTCAATTCGTTCTGTTGTTTGCATTTTTCTAGGTTTTTTTTACACTTTACATTTGTTAAAGACTCGCATCGATGCGACGTTCTGACTGTCATACTACATAAATTTGTATGACCACTGGCTAAATTTAATCGAACACATTTGCTGCTCTACCATAATTGATAATTACTTTTAGCTGCATATGCTTTACTACTACTTTAGCAATTTGTTATTTCATTCTCTCTTTATTTTTTGCATGTACACTCTGGAGTGAATCAGCAAAACACATATTTTAATCAAATGCTATCGTTTTTCACACTACTGTTTTCTATTATTTTCCTTCTTTACACCTTTCTTTCTTTCTCTACTCATGTTGGTTGGTCACGAAAATGTTATGCATCTATAATTAACGGGACAACGGCAGCACGTGCTTTTCTTGCAGCTGTATGTTTACTACCCAATGGGTAACGATGTAGTTAGTTGGCGTGCGGCCGTTGGCCTGTTTTACTGTCGTACACACAAGACCTTGAAGCACTCTTCATGGGAATTTGATATGTTTGGTTTACTGCAGCAACTAGCATACTCATTCATTTCTTCAATATCGTCACGAACAAGAATTGTCTGTTTTTTAATGATCTGCTTTTCTGTGAACATTCACTTTGTTAACATTTTGACAATTATTATTTTGTTGTCGGGTGATATTGAAGAAAATCCGGGTCCCGAATTTAATAGTAACACATTTGGCATCTTAAGCATACTGCACTTAAATATTAGAAGTATACGCAACAAATTAAGTTACATATTTGATTATCTTTCAGATCATGATATTTTATGTTTCACGGAAACCCACCTAGATAACCAAGTACCCGATTCACTCTTATTATCAAAATGCTCAGATTTGATTTTATATAGGAGAGATTATTCGGCAAGCTCAGGGGGGATAATTGTATATGTGCCTAACTCTATTCATTCACGTCGTCGTTTTGACCTAGAATTACCGTCAGTTCATTCAATATGGATAGAATTATTTCTTAGATCGACATCTTTATTACTAAATGTCACTTATAGACCGCCCAATACACGGGTATCCTTCTGGGATGATTTTAATGTTAATATTGAAAAAGCACTTGATATTAATGAAAATATAATAATATTGGGTGATTTAAATGAAAATCTGCTCGATGACAGATACACACATCTATACAATATTATTTTACTTAACAATTTGGTCAACGTAATACACGAACCAACTAGAATTACCCCACAATCGGCAACACTTATTGATTCTATACTTACTACACCGTCTATAAAGGTTATCAAGGCTGGTTGTTTAGACATTGAAAGCGCCATAAGCGACCACAAAGCTACTTGCCTCTTTATGCAACTTAACCACAAGAAGTCGAAATGTAGTACTAGAAAAGTTTGGATATACAAATCTGCAGACTATGTTAAATTAAACCATTTTATTTCTACGTACGATTGGAATTTTATAAACACCACGTCCTTAGATGAAGCTTGCAACCAATTTACGAACAGTTTGCTTAATCTAATGTCGCAATGCATACCTTCTAAAACAGTTACAGTACGACCTAATGATAAACCCTGGTACGACTCCGAGATAAGACGATACTCCAAATATCGAGACCGCCAAAGACACATCTTATTAAAGAATCCAAACAACTTTAATTGGGTCAAATACAAACATCTTCGAAATAAAGTAAACAATCTAAAATCATTTGCCAAACGCCACTACTTTCTAAATTTTGAAAACTTGGTAGAAGTCAACCGAACCCACAATGTACATAATTTCTGGAATTGCGTGAAAAATATAATGAACAACTTTAAAAGCTCCGAGTCTATACCAATTCTAAAAAATACAAATGATGGAGTAGAACAGCTATATTTTACAGATTTTGAAAAAGCCAATTGTTTAAACGAGTACTTTTGTTCTGTTTCGAATATCGATAAATCGACTAAGTCTCTACCTCAATTCCAGTCCAAATGCAATAACAAACTTTTAGATATTACAATTGTAAGAACAGAGATAGAGGATATTATTGGAACATTAGATGCTAATAAAGCTGTCGGTCAAGATACAATATCCAACAAAATCTTAAAACATACAAAAACAACAATTTCGCTACCTCTGTGTATGCTTTTTAACAAATCTCTCCAATCTGAACACTTTCCAAGCAAGTGGAAATCTGCTCTTGTTCTACCGCTTTTCAAGAAAGGTGACAAAAACTGTGCCGAAAATTACCGTCCTATATCTTTACTTAGCTGTCTAAGTAAATTAATGGAAAGATGTGTATATAAGTACATTTATAACCACTTGGTGAGTAATAATTTAATATACGAAAAACAGTCGGGTTTTTTATCTGGTCATTCAACTGTTTACCAACTAATTGACTTATACCACCAGGCTGTACGATCACTTGACTCTAGAAATCATACCTGTTTAGTATTCTGTGATATATCAAAAGCATTTGATCGTGTATGGCATACAGGTTTACTTTTTAAACTTCGTCAATATGGAGTTGAAGGTAAAGTGCTTTCCTGGCTTTCGAATTATTTATGTGACAGGGAACAACAGGTTATTGTTGGACAATCTCATTCTGCCTCTAGAAGCGTATCTGCAGGAGTACCCCAAGGATCTGTCCTTGGACCCCTTTTGTTTTTAGTATACGTTAACGACATAACTGAAAATCTTTTAAGTGTAGTAAGACTGTTTGCTGATGATACATCTTTAGCATCAACATCATCATCTCTCAATGAGATTACAATATACTCTTAACCACGACTTATACGAAATAGAGAAATGGTCAGATCAGTGGTTAGTTACATTTAATCCCGAAAAAACAGAAGTTCTTTATATAGGCAATTCAAACCCACCAGCTCTTACATTTAATAACACTGTTCTCAATGTGTCTACTTCACATAAACATCTAGGAGTCACATTGTCTAACGATTGTAAATGGCATACTCATATAAATAATATAATAACAACAACAGCAAAATCTTTAGGAATATTAAGGATGCTAAAGTTCAAAGTCAACCGAAAATACACTTAACCAGCTGTATATTTCACTAATTAGGCCAAACTTAGACTATGCATCTGTGGTCTGGGACAACTGTACACAATATGAAAAAGACAAACTTGAAAAAATGCAAATTGAAGCAGGCAGAATAGTTACAGGTATAACCCGTTCAGTAAGTTTACAAAAGCTTTATAACGAACTTGGCTGGCTAAAGCTGAGTGACAGAAGGGAATATCAAAAACTATTACTTATGTTTAAAGTAAAACACAATATGGTACCACCTTACCTCAACGCTCTTTTTCCCCGATCCGCAGATCTTTTAATGCCATATAGTCTAAGAAATCGTAATGAGTTCGTCAATACAAACAGACGCACCTCGCTATATGCAAATTCGTTTGTACCTTCTGCAATTGACCTGTGGAATTCTTTACCATCGGCAATAAGGGACACTCCAACAATAAGTTATTTCAAACGTTCTGTCTTGCAGTCGAGATATATGTCCGCCTCAGTTCCTCCGCACTACTACCACGGCCCCCGATTTCTTTCCATTATGCATACCCGGCTACGTAATAATTGTAGCGACTTAAAACATGATTTGTATATGAACCACATTTTAGATAATAACCTTTGCGCACATTGTCATATTCCCGAAACAACAGAACACTACTTTTTTCACTGCGTACTCTACACACAGCAACGCATTCAACTATTCAGAGACACTCGTAAATTTCATCCATTAAACTCCGACCTTCTTCTTACCGGCAATACATCTCTATCATACGAAGACAATATTACCATTTTCAATGCTGTCCAAACATTCATAAAACGGTCAAAACGCTTCAAAAGTCATGTTCCCGAACATTCTGACCAACCAACATGATATTCTATCTCATGTCTGTCTTTCTGTATATCTGTCTTTCTTCACCGCTTCTTCTATCTTTCTACATCCATATACTTCTTTTACATCTTCCTCTTACCGTTTAAATATATTGTAATATCTCACACATGTACATCTTTGTCAAGGATCAACTTTTGATATGATTATTTACTAACATCCTTTTAATGTCATGAACCAATTTTTTATATTAACCCTGTTTGATTGCCTACAAAAACCACCCATCTTTACATTATATCCTGCCATGATTTTTACCTGCAATTTATTGTACCGTACGGGGAGAGATGTCTCTAAGTTATTGAACTTGTATCTCAACCCGTTTGCCTATATTTAGTTGTAACTCATACCATGGTTTGTAAAAACATGTATATACTTGGCAATAAAATAAGTTTAAACATACCAAAGTCGTTGAAATTGGTATACATATAAGTTCTCAAGCAAATTCAAGGGTAGTTCCAGGACCGGTCGGTCAGGCGTCAAGATAATGTGACTGGGTGTATCATGCCAGGTGGTCAAAGGTATGCTATACACAAGGAAGGCAGCACTATATCTGCTTCGAGTGGACACCGTCTTCAAATCAATTGGTCAAGGGAAAACTATATTAACTTAATCCAGGGGTAAAACTTTTCTATCTTCAATACATTTCATGTCGAAATCAGTGATTGTTGTAGGGGTCTCTAGCATCTGTAATAAACATTTTTTTAATTTTGTTTATTAAATTGCTGCGACCAAATGTTGTTATATAGCGATGTCCAGCTATTTTGGTCAAGGAAAACAACAGACATTTGTCTCAGTAGAATAACCAGCACACCGCAGGTCAGCTGGAAGACCTTGTCACTTTAGGTCGTTCGCCCCAAACTGGACTAAACCCACATAGAGAGAGGTTAAGCAGTCAGAAGTCAGAGGAGTTACAAGAGGACGACTCTGCCACTAAGCCACATACGTCCCCGTAAAGACAATATTCGATGATGGAGAGGCAAGGTACCATAAACAACAGAAATATGCATAGAGGGTGTTTATTTTCGAATAAAAACAACAACAATCATACAGTGATACAATACAGCGATCATGCGAATATTGCAGTCAGTTCAAACGATACAAAAGAATCATAAGAAAAACAATGTCCTGCATGTGGTTAGTATTATTTCGCTCATTTAGTTTTGACAACCCCCAGTTAAAACCATTGTTGTGTGTGTTTGCAATGGAATAGTAAAATCTTAGACGCCATACTGCATGGATTAGTTTGGTTACTAGAAAGCCCTGTCTTTTTCTCATCTTTCACAAAGATGGCACTCCCTTTGCCGCTGTGCCACCCTTTAACAAGATAACACCGCCCTTTTCACCATGGTAGTCCCGTCTTTTAACAGGATAACCCCACCCTAACCCACGCCTATTTGATACTCTAAATGGTAGCTCCGCCTTTATCAAGAGAGCCCCAGACTCCTGCTGTCATTCAACAAGATAGCCCCGCCTGTCTGCCAACCTTCAAGATAACCCCGCCCTTTTGAAATGTTTCAACAAGATAACTACACCCTTCAACAGTACTGCCCTTGTGCCATCCTAACATTTTACCGTGGATACCACATTTTCCTAAAACATTTGCTCCATCACCACACAAAATCTTGTATGGATAGAAACAATTAACTACGCGTATTTTAAATGATAACATTTGAAAGGCATGATCACGAAAAACAGCCTCCTAATGCCGGGAGACGCCCTATCGCGTCGCGTTTTACCTGTGTCTGGCGCCGAGCATCTCAAAAGCCTTATATAAGTGACCCCCCCCCCCCATTTATTGCCCCACCCAGCATGTAAGGGCATCTGTTTTCTGATAAGCCAGGCTGCCACAGTCTGTAACGATGTGTCTGTCACACAGGTATTGTTCAAGATCCAAGTGTATGTATGGGTGTTGAACATAGTCATTCACAGTTTGTAAAGGAAACAGTTGCGTATACAACCATCCCCAATATTTTCCACTGACCGGTAATCCACACCAGATGTGTCTAGGCATGAGGGGCAGATAAGACCCCCGCCAGGTGTAGGGGATGTCTTGAGAAATGCCTCTAGCGTATGACTAGTTAATTGGCTGTAGGGCCCAATGAGTTAACAAAATAACACCGCCCTTTTGGTACTCTTCACTATGGTAGCCCCGTCTGCGCTTAATTAATCCATCTTTCAACAGGATAACCCCACCCTAATCCCCGCCTATTTGATACTCTAAATGGTAGCTTCGCCTTTGACAAGAGAGCCCCAGACTCCTGCTGTCATTCAACAAGATAGCCCCGCCTGTCTGCCAACCTTTAAGATAACCCTGCCCTTTTGAAATGTTTCAACAAGATAACTACACCCTTCAACAATACTGCCCTTGTGTCATCCTAACATTTTACCGTGGATACCACATTTTCCTAAAACATTTGCTCCATCAACACACAAAATCTCGTATGGATAGAAACAATTAACTGCGCGTATTTTAAATGATAACATTTCAAAGGCATGATGCGTCCAGAATGAATATATAAAATAAATAGACATGTTGCAACAATATCAACAAGAAAAAGCAAGTGCACCTAAACATACACCTAAATCGCGGAATTGGATGATGTTAATTTGACTACATTTCACGGTTATATTGACGATTTATATTCTGAATAAGATCTTTATGTATACTAAAATATGAATTACATAGTTGCTAGTTATGAAGTAAGCAAGCTATCAAATTCTACCTGAGACAATATGAAAATATTTCAATTTGCATCAGAAAAAAAAGAAAATTAAAAATGCAAATTGGGTGATAAAGAACTCTATTAAAACATAAAACATTTGAAACCGCTGACAAAATAAGGTTATGTATAAAATAACACAATCAAATGATGAATTTATACACCATGGATAGAATAGCAAAAAGCAGTGCAATAAATTATATAGGCCCATAATTATAAGGCATCGAATATTCTCTCTGTAAGCACAGATCAACACAATAACTGATTTATCAATCAGAATAAGAAATAAACTATTATAAATAGTAGATAAAACCCAAAATGGTGAAAGTATTCCATACAACGTGTATGAATGCATGTTATGTATAGACCATAGCCTAAAGTGAAGTGAATTTTGTAATATACAAACACAATACGGAAATCCATACGGAGCCGGACGGAGACTGAGATTAAAGAAGTATCCGAATCGAATTAAGTCCATAAACAAGAAAACAGTTCAGAATCAGTCACGTGCAAGGGTTATTTTTGAGCCGCCCTTCCAATCAACTGATTGGATAAATTTAAAAACAAAGGTGCATATATGACTATACACTTCATAAGGTATATGAGGCTAGGCAAAAAAGCAAAACCGTCTATGAGATCCTATCGCGTGGTTTCACGAGATGCCGCAATATTTCGCGGCATTTATGCCCGCTCCAGGTCGTTGAGGAAATGATCGACGGCTTGTCCGAGCAGCTTGAAGTCGGCCATGGTGTTGTATATGTTGACTGACACCCTGACCATCATTTCCCCCTCCACCTCAACGAACGCCACCTGCACACCATACCGGTCCACCAACATTCGCATCATAGCCTCGTTATTCTGCTTCTGTAACAGCATAACAACAACATAACAATAGGGAATATTTTATCTAGCTGGTGTTTAAATTACTGAAAAATAACGTCATATGAACAAACCAACCATTGACGAACAGTTAAAGAAGAGAAAATATTCGGAGTAAATGCTTTAAATTATTGTTTGTAGAAAATCTTTATAATCAAGTTCGACAACTCTGTAACAAGAGGAAGGATAGTGGGAGTGGGGTGGGTCTACCCGACTGGAACAACGTTGGGCTAAGGATGTCATGGGGGGAGTGGTCGTAAAACACGTGATGCACATGGGCTTACTGCACCGCCAATGGTTAGCGAGACTCTAATCTCATCCCCTTCCATGATACCTGTGCAGTCTGAGGCAACCCTACTACCCCTGTAAAGACAGGTAAGACCACATTCTAATTCAAAATGCATTTAACGAAATTTTAAATACTTGCTTTTGGTTGTAACCGTAATAATAAGATATTTCAAAGCCTTCAATTAAGTTCTACTTGTTGCAGATTATTTAAATAAGATAGCATTGTTATATGTGTTTATGGTCCCTTTATGAATAAGAATTAGAGATGAACTACGGCTTCGTCTAAGCTATCATCCCCTAAAGGCAGCGAAAATGGCATTCTGTAACAGCCCAACCCACCCACACCCCAAAAATAACTTTGCTAGTAGAACACATTTAGAAGGGTCATAAACCAATCAGCTTGTTAGATGTATGCATGGATATCAGAGGGGGTGGGGGGAGGTCATTTAACTGCGTGTGCTTACTGTACTGCCATTGGTCATCAAGCCTCTAATCTCCACCCCTTTATTGAGACCACAGCAGCCTGGGAGTGTGTCCAGCAGGGTAGACGCACCCCTACCAAATACCTTCACCCGACCCATAAGCCTTCCATTGTGTGTGGCCTGAGGCTGTGTCCAGCAGGGTAGACCCACCCCTACCAAATACCTTCACCCGACCCATTAGCCCCCCTCTCTGTGTGACCTGAGGCTGTGTACAGCAGGGTAGACCCACCCCTACCAAATACCTTCACCCGACCCATTAGCCCCCCTATCTGTGTGACCTGAGGCTGTGTACAGCAGGGTAGACCCACCCCTACCAAATACCTTCACCCGACCCATTAGCCCCCCTCTCTGTGTGGCCTGAGGCTGTGTCCAGCCGGGTAGACCCACCCCTACCAAATACCTTCACCCGACCCATTAGCCCCCCTCTCTGTGTGGCCTGAGGCTGTGTCCAGCAGGGTAGACCCACCCCTACCAAACACCTTCACCCGACCCATTAGCCCCCTCTCTGTGTGACCTGAGGCTGTGTCCAGCAGGGTAGACCCACCCCTACCAAATACCTTCACCCGACCCATTAGCCCCCCTCTCTGTGTGACCTGAGGCTGTGTCCAGCAGGGTAGACCCACCACTACCAAATACCTTCACCCGACCCATTAGCCTTCCACTGTGTGTGGCCTGGGGCTGTGTCCAGCAGGGTAGACCCACCCCTACCAAATACCTTCACCCGACCCATTAGCCCCCCTCTCTGTGTGACCTGAGGCTGTGTCCAGCAGGGTAGACCCACCCCTACCAAATACCTTCACCCGACCCATTAGCCCCCCTCTCTGTGTGGCCTGAGGCTGTGTCCATCAGGGTAGACCCACCCCTACCAAATACCTTCACCCGACCCATTAGCCCCCCTCTCTGTGTGGCCTGAGGCTGTGTCCATCAGGGTAGACCCCACCCCTACCAAATCTTTCACCCGACCCATTAGCCCCCCTCTCTGTGCGGCCTGAGGCTGTGTCCAGCAGGGTAGACCCACCCCTACCAAACACCTTCACCCGACCCATTAGCCCCCCTCTCTGTGTGGCCTGAGGCTGTGTCCAGCAGGGTAGACCCACCCCTTCCAAACACCTTCACCCGACCCATTAGCCCCCCTCTCTGTGTGGCCTGAGGCTGTGTCCAGCAGGGTAGACCCACCCCTACCAAACACCTTCACCCGACCCATTAGCCCCCCTCTCTGTGTGGCCTGAGGCTGTGTCCATCAGGGTAGACCCCACCCCTACCAAATCTTTCACCCGACCCATTAGCCCCCCTCTCTGTGCGGCCTGAGGCTGTGTCCAGCAGGGTAGACCCACCCCTACCAAATACCTTCACCCGACCCATTAGCCCCCCTCTCTGTGTGGCCTGAGGCTGTGTCCAGCAGGGTAGACCCACCCCTTCCAAACACCTTCACCCGACCCATTAGCCCCCCTCTCTGTGTGGCCTGAGGCTGTGCCCAGCCGGGTAGACCCACCCCTACCAAATACCTTCACCCGACCCATTAGCCTTCCACAGTTAAGCGAAATAAGGCCTGGGTGTTGATCCATCCTAATATTAAATGCCACTCACCAGATCGCTGCCGATGAGATGGCTGCGGGGTAGATGTATGAGCTGCATGTTTGGCGCCACCATATGGTCCGGAACCTCGAGCCGTTTTGTGCCCCAGATCTCTTCCAAATACCGCACACCTTTCTCACGCAGTTCGCTCGTGTACTTAGTGATAGCATCCTGGAGATTCAGATTGGTCGTTTTTAAGTCAGCAAGTGTACATTGGTATAACAATTTATATCAAAATGGTACATTTTGTTGCCAGTTTACATTGGTACATTGTCACAATCTATTGTCAGTGTTCAATGGTAGAACTGTCTTTATTTGTTCAACAACAAGGCCAATGTTACTGACAAACTCACTTTAATTTCTCACTACATTCATATACATGGTGCGCAAAATAACAGAATTTGAGTAACTGGATTACTTGTATGTTGAGGATTAAGTTACATCTGCGGACATATTACTGTAAATAATAACATGCCTGTCATAAGCATCTGCACCTGCTGTTGGTGTGAAAAAGATAAAAATGTAATAAAACAAAAATGCTTATTTGGTAGGATTCGAAACAGGGACTTCTTATACAGCAGAACCGTGCTCTACTTCACTGCACCACTGAGAGTTGACATGTTTGTTTTAACGTAATTGTATTATTATACATTGACACCGGCACAATGTTAACATTTAAGTTTCAACATATCCTGTTTTATGATTTTGATATGTTTTTCTGATGCTTATCTGTTCATTTGGATTAAATCTGGCCCAATGAGTGGTCATTCGCTATTGTTTTGATCAAGCATATAATTCTTGTTTTGAACGGTTTTGCAAGATAGAATACAAACTTTTTTATAAAAAAGATATATTGTTGCAAAACTTGCTGAAGGTTTTTTTTGTTGCGATTTTGGATTTAGACCAACCAGGCACCATGACAGGTATAAATACTCACAATCCCTCCGAGCCAGTTGTAGAAGTCAATACCGTCCATGGCACAGATATAAGCCGTGTCATCCTTGGTTCCTGAAACAAGCCAAAGGTCAAGGTCACATTCTAATACATATTATGCATTCCGACAACATAGCGGCACAAACAGAACAGTTATATTGTGCAAAAACACATATTGCTTATAGAGAATAGAGCAGTTACATTTCATGTAAAGAATACAGCAGTTACATTAGACATAACCACATACTGCTTGTAAAGGATAAAGCAGTTATGTTTGAAAAAGGAAACACATATTGCTTGCACAGATATACTCAAATGTGAAGTAAATGAGATACTCCTAAAAAGGTTTAGCTCCAAAGACTATGCTCAACTTATGATTATTCATTCTAGAACTAGAATACTTCTTGCAGTCTCACAATACATACATATTTTTAAAAAACGACTGACGTGGTAAATCATGAACGGTTATATGACGCAAATATGTTTTAAGAGAAAAAAATCCACTGACCTTCGTATGAGAATGCACTTGACAGACCATGGGTTTCCTTTGATGACGTCACGAGAGGACGGAACCAGGCATGTCGTCTGCATGGGTTTATCCAGAGGAGAGCACAACCGCGCGGTGTATAGACCCACTTGTGGAGGTTACCTGGGGTGACAAGAACGGCAACAATGAGAGACAATATAAGTTAATAGTCTCCCCTTAACACTCTCTAAATGCAAGTCGGTCCCTTTATTTGGATTAGTCGGTTTTTATGCTTGCACTGTTTGGGGTGTACGCTTACCTTTGTGCTTTTATTTTGACACTCAGGTTAATACTTATCATTTCCATGTTCTGGTAGAAAAATAACACATCCACAACACAAGTCTTTCGTTGGATTGTGATCTAATATTTATGTAGATAAAAGACAATTCACTGTTAGTAATGACACTTTATAAAGAGGAATAAAGTCCAAGGATTTCATCTAAAAGGATTCAAATACAATTTTCCCAATCTGGTTTTCAGAGGCAGATACAATGAACCTTTCAGACGTTTTGTCTTATCTTAGTGCGTGGGTCGCAAGTGGCGTAGTGGTAGAGTCGCCAATTTGTAACTCCTCTGACTGCATAGCCTCTTACCGCGTGGGTTCGAGTGTTGTTCGGGGCAAAGGACTTTATGTGAGAAAGTCTTCTAACTGACTTGCAGTGCGCCGGTGGTTCTACCTAGACATTTGTCTGGGGGTCTTCCTCCACCAAAAAAACTGGACGTTGCTATAATGATCATAAATGGTCGATGCAATGTATTTAAAAAAAACATATATCTTAGTGCCATACTACATTTTAGGGTCAGTTGTGAACAATCCTGTGAAAATGTTCCCCACCATAAGATGATGTCGATGGACTATTTAAATCAATAAACAAAGTAAATAGGTTTTATCGCCGTGTACAGCACCTAGAACATTTGATGGAATAGCAGTGTTTCATTAATAACCATGGGACTATAACCTATGTCCGTACACCTGAAGTGATGGACTATGCCAAACAATAATGTGCTAAGACCTTTATTGAAATGTATTATCTATGAAGATCACTCTTGAAGTAATGAGGTGCCGACATGTGCAATATTACTGGCATAAGAAAGAATACATGAGCAACGTTCTCCACCCATATATGTTGCGTGCTACTAACCTGTGTAGAAGTCTGTATCTAGGTCGGGAATATTAAAACGAAGCTGTCCGGGCGCATGCGCACCATCTACGAGGGTGACAACGTTGTGTTCATGGCACAGACTGACCAATCTCTTTACTGGCATCACAATTGCCGTCGGGCTGGTGATATGGTCTGTGGATATACATGGGCAACTACTGCGTGAGCGTTCTGCTTCCCTGACACTCAAGTTGGGATGCATCCGTTATTGACTACATGCATAAACATTTCAAAGTACAAATTAGTTTGTTTAAACATATTTTCCTATTTTGAACATAACTCTATAAATGCTTTGGAAACAAAAGACTTAAACTGACGTTAGTGTCTATTGTCAATTTCCCGTGTACAGTCAGTATTCGTGTAGTAGACAGACTGGTTTATCGAGAATATGGTTCACAATTATTTCGAGCGAAAACATTTGCCACCTCAAAAATACCACGGTGAAAAAAGCCCCCCCACAAAACACCACCCCAGTGGCAAAAGCCACCCCAATACATCACCCCGGTGACAAAAACCACATCCGAAACACCACCCCAGTGGCAAAGGCTACCCCAATACATCACCCCGGTGACAAAAGCCACTACCACAACACAACCCCAGTGACAAAACCAACCCCAATACATCATCCCAGTGACAAAAGTCATCTCTAAAACACCAGCCCAGTGGCAATAGCCACCTCCAGCACACCCTCCCAGAAACAAAAACCAAACGAATACATCACCCTGGTGACAAAAGCCACCTTCAAAACACCACCCCAGTGACAGAACCCACCCCAATACATCATTCCAGTAACAATAGGCACCACCAAAACTCCACCCAGTGACAAAACCCACCACAAAACACCACCCAAGTGGCAAAAGCCACCCCAAAACATCACCCCGTTGACAAAAGCCACTTCGGAAAAACCACCCAGTGGCAAAGGCTACCTCAATACATCACCCAGGTGACAAAAGCCACGTCCAAAACACCGCCCTAGTGGCAAAGGCTACCCCAATACATCACCCCGGTGACAAAAGCCACGTCCAAAACACCGCCCTAGTGGCAAAGGCTACCCCAATACACACCCGGTGACAAAAGCAACAACCACAACACAACCCAAGTGACAAAACCCACACCAATACATCACCCTGGTGACAAAAGCAACAACCACAACACCACCCAAGTGACAAAACCCACCCTAATACATCATCCCAGTGACTATAAGCACCACCAAAACACCACCCAGTGACAAAACCCACCACTAAAACGCCACCCCAGTGCCCTTACCAATAATGGCAAACTTTACATCCGGGTGAGTGTCCAAGAAGTCCTCGTACTTGCTCACGATATCATCCTCACACTGGATCGGGATGGGAATGCGTAGGTGGTAGGCCTTTACTCCTGTCCAGTAAATATAACGCTAATATATTGTCACATAATAGTTAAAAGTAGCAATAGGAAAATATCAATGTGTCAACACAAGACCGAATGAACGGCCGCTTTTAAAAGTGCTCAATAGATAACGTGCATGAACTACTTTCAACATTTCTGACAATAACCCGTTCTACACAAAGACGGCGATGCCTGTGTGTGCATAAAAGTACTCTACATACTATTTATAAACATATAATTTATTAAAATAAACTGCATTTTCACAACGCAGAATCACACATCCCCTAAATCAGATAGCTGTGAAGTGGCGTTGACTTAAATCTAGTGACGCCCACAATTTTAATTTACAATAAAACAATTTTAGAGTCATGCCTAATATAAGCAAGAAGGAAATATAATCATATAAAAATAAACTACAGTTTAAACACTTTAAACAAGAATATCTCTTTTTCGTTGAATATTTGTAAAATAAAAAACATACCTTCAATCTGTTCGGTGATGACTTGGGTGGCACTTTTGACAGCGCTGTATGTGAGAGATGTGATCAAAATGGAGGCGCCGGTCTTGAATGGGAACGACTTCAATACGGTGTTGGTTGCTAAAAATATAAAATGCTATTGCAAACAATCAATACACTTTGCATGAATTAAAAACATGTGCATAACATTTAACTATTTGTTTTGTAACCTTATACTTTTATGTTGATGCTAACCTTCGCGGGTAGGGGCGATTCAGATCGTTATAGGGGTCTATATACTGCTGCCATCAATTTAAGTTCTCATTAGAACTCAATGTTCAGTTCACAATTTAAGTCGAGAACGTCGTTTATTACATCCGATGCTAGACGCGATGTTGTAATACATGTACGGAAATTACCGGCAACGTCCTTGGAAACTGACGTTGCCAAAAAATAACATGAGCGGAATATTTCGAGTAAAATAACAAAGAACAGTCGTTTATGCGTAGCCTTAAAGGCGACGCAAAATGATGGAGATGTAAAGAGATAAAAGCAATATGGGAGCAAGTAACAAAAACACTTTAAACGTTATGGTTTTTGTTTGAATATGGTTTTATTTGAAAGTTTTCAGTATACTATAATTTTTCGAGAAAAAAACAACAGTATAACTTATATTCCTGAGACCATAGTATGGTTTAAATAAAAAACATAAAAAGCAAAACCCGACACCATTTAATATGTAGAAAAAATGTAAAATTATTATAATTAACTATAAAACTTCAGTGTACTATCCGAAATTGTACATGTGCTGCAGCCTCACATTACACAAATAAGTATTGTTCAGATAGTAATTTTCTCGCACGTAATACGCTTTTCAGTATCGTATTGTTTATTTTTAAAGTCACAGACACATAAAAATAATTCTAGAAAGAAAAACATAAAATAGAACAACAATGTTTACCGAATTAGGACCCGTATTGATCAGGTTTAGGAATCCGCAATGCAAACCTTCCCCATTGTCAAATTTCTGTGAGCGTTCCATAAATACTATAATATAAGTATCGCGCTCCAGCGCGTCGCCAGTAAAGTTTATACGTGGTTGTTATTACTATTAAACTTGTTATTTCTATTAAACTCAAAACACTTCACAGTGAAAAGATTGCACAGCCAATATATAGCCCGATGAGTAACATCGATCGCAACGTCTCGATCTCCTTACGTATGCAGGTAAACATGCAGGGTAACACGTACACGAACTATCATCGTAATTACCGACTCAACACATTCAGGAAATGTTGACATTTTAGTATGTTATTGTCAATGTTTAACCGTCATGATTACTGTATGAAACATTTGTAGTAAACAGGATTGTTTATGTTTTTAAAATGGCGTGATCTATAAAGACTTATATTTAACTTATATTTAAGCTGTTTATTTAATTTATATTTAAGGCAGCTCAAAATTTCTTATACAATGGTTTTGCAAAAATCATTAAAAATGATAAGATGCCTACAATGATATTGAAGGAGAAATATATTTCTGTTATTGAGCTTATGAAATATATCGATAAGCTGAGTTTGCACTTATATTTCATTTAACAATGAGGGACAATCATATTTTAAATAAGAAAGTTTAACAAAGCCAGAGGCTTGTAGTGTATGTGAGAAATTAGCTTCTTGAGACCGTGTCTCTAGGGCCCACCCAATGAAGTTTTACTATTAGTGACGTTCTTCATCAGGTACATGCATACTGCTTTACAGTCCACACTACAAATTGTTACTTTGAGTGAGTTCTGCCGGAGGACAGACTTTTCAGTGTCCAGTCCAATGAACTGGTACCTTACTTGGCATTCTTCAGAACGATTGTGTCTTTAGAATAAACCAACACATGTACCAACACACCGCATTAGTGTAACCTTAAAATCTTTTTACTGACGTTCTGCAGGAGACCTGTTTCATTAGCCTCTATCCCAATGTAGTGTTACTTTTAGTGACGTTCTATAGTAGAAATGTGGCTTTAGCCTCTATCCCAATGTAGTGTTACCTTTAGTTTCGTTCTATTGAGGAAATATTAATTTAGCCTCTATCCCTAATGAAGTGTTACCTTCAGTTACGTTCTGTAAGAAAACTGTGACTCTAGCCTCCATCCCCATGAAGTGTTACCTTTAGTGACGTTCTGCAGGAGGACTGTGACTCTAGCCTCCATCCCCATGAAGTGTTACCTTTAGTGACGTTCTGCAGGAGGACTGTGTTTTTAGCCTCCACCCCCATGAAATATTACCTTCAGTGACGTTCTGCAGGAGGACTGTGACTCTAGCCTCCACCCCCATGAAGTATTACCTTCAGTGACGTTCTGCAGGAGGACTGTGACTCTAGCCTCCATCCCCATGAAGTGTTACCTTTAGTGACGTTCTGCAGGAGGACTGTGACTCTAGCCTCCATCCCCATGAAGTGTTACCTTTAGTGACGTTCTGCAGGAGGACTGTGACTCTAGCCTCCATCCCCATGAAGTGTTACCTTTAGTGACGTTCTGCAGGAGGACTGTGTTTTTAGCCTTCACCCCCATGAAATATTACCTTTAGTGACGTTCTGCAGGAGGACTGTGACTCTAGCCTCCATCCCCATGAAGTATTACCTTCAGTGACGTTCTGCAGGAGGACTGTGACTCTAGCCTCCATCCCCATGAAGTGTTACCTTTAGTGACGTTCTGTAGGAGGACTGTGTCTTTAGCCTCCACTCCCATGAAGTTGGCCACCTTCTCAGTTGCTGACCTCAAGTAGTCGAACACGGAGTGTCGGAACCATATGTCAGGGTGGCTCTCGATCTCTGTCAGGTACCTGGGGACCCAAAATCAGCAACCAACTGTTATAAAGATAGCAAACCAGGAACCTGTCGTTATTAATTTTAAGATGGAAACCTGTTTCAACTTAATGGACAACCAGGAGTGAACAGCTCCTACAACATCTACAAAGTAAAATGCTTTGATTGATTGATTGATGATGATTGATGATGATTGATGATGACGACAATGTTGATGCTAATGATTGTTTACTGGCGGTACTTGAGGTCGACCAACTGCGTCATACATGTATATATACACATATCGACTGATTTATTCAATATTTTCACGCAGACGTGTATAAATAATTCAATGTCAAGCTTTATGTAAGGCATGTAATGCGAGTAAGGGGATTAACTATGTTCATGCATACCGCCGAGAATGTGCATTCAATTAGGTTTGAAAGAAATCATTGAGGCGTGTCTGAACAAAAAGTTATCAAGTGGTATAAACTCAGTTATATTTGCAAGCGTGTTCGATGTAAGTTTAAGCAGAAATATATGTAGACGTTGGCAAGTCTTTAGTGTATAAGACTGTTAAGAATGTCGAGAATTAACCAGATAAGAGTGTCGGGAATTGGCCAGCTAAGAATGTCGAGAATTAGCCAGCTAAGATCGTCGATAATTGGCCAGCTAAAATTGTCCCGTATAAGCCACATACAAATGTCGAGAAATTGCCAGCAAAGATTGTCCAGTATTAGCCAGCTAAGGTTGTCCGGTATTAGCCAGCGAAGATTGTCGAGTATTAGCCAGCCAATATTGCCAAGTATTAGCCAGCTAAGATTGTCGAGTATTAGCCAGCTAAGATTGTGCAGTATTAGCCAGCTAAGATTGTGCAGTATTAGCCAGCTAAGATTGTGCAGTATTAGCCAGCTAAGATTGTCGAGTATTAGCCAGCTTAGATTGCCGAGTATTAGCCAGCTAAGGTTGTCCAGTATTAGCCAGCTAAGGTTGTCCAGTATTAGCCAGCTAACGTTGTGCAGTATTAGCCAGCTAAGGTTGTCCAGTATTAGCCAGCTAAGATTGCCGAGTATTAGCCAGTTAAGGTTGTCCAGTATTAGCCAGCTAAGATTGTCGAGTATTAGCCAGCTAAGATTGTCCAGTATTAGCCAGATAAGATTGTCCAGTATTAGCCAGCTAAGATTGTCAAGTATTAGCCAGCTAAGATTGTCGAGTATTAGCCAGCTAAGATTGCCGAGTATTAGCCAGCTAAGGTTGTGCAGTATTAGCCAGCTAAGATTGTCCAGTATTAGCCAGCTAAGGTTGTGCAGTATTAGCCAGCTAAGATTGTCTAGTATTACCCAGCTAAGATTGTCCAGTATAAGCCAGCTAAGATTGTCCAGTATTAGCCAGCTAAGATTGTCCAGTATTAGCCAGCTAAGGTTGCCAAGTGGTAGCCAGCTAAGATTGTCCAGTATAAGCCAGCTAAGATTGTCCAGTATGAGCCAGCTACGATTGTCCAGTATTAGCCAGCTAAGATTGTAGAGTATTAGCCAGCTAAGATTGTCGAGTATTAGCCAGCTATGATTGTCCAGTATTAGCCAGCTAAGGTTGTGCAGTATTAGCTAGCTAAAGTTGTCCAGTATTAGCCAGCTAAGATTGTCCAGTATTAGCCAGCTAAGGTTGTGCAGTATTAGCTAGCTACGGTTGTCCAGTATAAGCCAGCTAACGTTGTGCAGTATTAGCCAGCTAAGATTGTCCAGTATTAGCCAGCTAACGTTGTGCAATATTAGCCAGCTAAGGTTGTCCAGTATTAGCCAGCTAAGATTGCCGAGTATAAGCCAGCTAAGATTGTCGAGTATTAGCCAGCTAAGATTGTCGAGTATTAGCCAGCTAAGATTGCCGAGTATAAGCCAGCTAAGATTGTCGAGTATTAGCCAGCAAAGATTGTCCAGTATTAGCCAGCTAAGATTGTCCAGTATTAGCCAGCTAAGATTGTCCAGTATTAGCCAGCTAAGATTGTCCAGTATTAGCCAGCTAAGATTGTCCAGTATTAGCCAGCTAAGATTGTCAAGTATTAGCCAGCTAAGATTGCCGAGTATAAGCCAGCTAAGATTGCCGAGTATTAGCCAGCTAAGGTTGTCCAGTATTAGCCAGCTAAGGTTGTGCAGTATTAGCTAGCTAAGATTGTCGAGTATAAGCCAGCTAAGATTGTCGAGTATAAGCCAGCTAAGATTGTCGAGTATAAGCCAGCTAAGATTGTCGAGTATTAGCCAGCTAAGGTTGTCGAGTAATAGCTAGCTAAGATTGTCGAGTATAAGCCAGCTAAGATTGCCGAGTATGAGCCAGCTAAGATTGTCGAGTATTAGCCAGCTAAGATTGCCGAGTATAAGCCAGCTATGATTGTCGAGTATTAGCCAGCTAAGATTGCCGAGTATTAGCCAGCTAAGGTTGTCGAATATTAGCCAGCTAAGATTGTCCAGTATTAGCCAACTAAGATTGCCGAGTATAAGCCAGCTAAGATTGTCGACTATTAGCCAATTAAGATTGTCCAGTATTAGCCAGCTAAGATTGTCCAGTATTAGCCAGCTAAGATTGACGAGTATTAGCCAGCTAAGATTGCCGAGTATAAGCCAGCTAAGATTGCCGAGTATTAGCCAGCTAAGATTGTCCAGTATTAGCCAGCTAAGATTGCCGAGTATAAGCCAGCTAAGATTGTCGACTATTAGCCAGCTAAAATTGTCCAGTATTAGCCAGCTAAGATTGTCGACTATTAGCCAGCTAAGAGTGTCCAGTATTAGCCAGCTAAGATTGTCGAATATTAGCCAGCTAAGAGTGTCCAGTATTAGCCAGCTAAGATTGTCGAATATTAGCCAGCTAAGAGTGTCCAGTATTAGCCAGCTAAGATTGTCCAGTATTAGCCAGCTAAGATTGTCGACTATTAGCCAGCTAAGAAAAATCTTAGATATTTGAATGTTATCAAGTGTGCTTGTTGATAGCTGCATGGACTTTGCTGGAAAAAATGTTTATATTGCATTTATACATGCCCTTAAAGTAGAACCTGTCGCGCTTGAAGTGCCCTTTTGGGGGAAAAATGCCACGTACTTTTAGACGTCTTGGGAAACACTATCAGACATGTGTGTCGAGTATTAAACAGCTAAACATGTCGACAAAGTGCAGTATGTCTTCTGCTAAGCATATTTAAACTTATATAATTGTTCACCATACTGAAAGAAGCTTAAAATGAAATAAAAGATTAAGGTGTATATTAACAGAAACGTATATTATATTATCCGGTTAATTAAAAGAAGGTCAGTGACAAGACCAAAACCACAACAACGCTGGAAGGCTGGTCCACAGAAGGTCCTTCTGGACATAGATTCGAACTCACGCGGGGAGATGCGGAGAGGTTTGAGGGGTAATATGTCGCTGAGTTTACGTCTCGGTCCATCACGGGCACCCCCCCCCCCACACACACACACACCCCACCCCCAAACCCCGCCTAATTCTTTTACAACTTATTGAATCACGACAAGAAATAAACTAGTAACAACCAAATAAGTTTTGGAAATGTAATCGAAGACTAGCATTTAGAAAGGACCCTTTATATATCGATTCATCCCTGATGTCGTCCTCCATTCCTGGAGGGTCTCGTTTTGACAGCGCAGAGATGCAGGTCAGACACACCTCCTGTTAACTCCATTATTTTTCCTTGCCACCCTATATTCCTGGATTTTGTCATTATTTAATGTCCTTTAATAATCCCCGACTTATTAAAACTGAGTACCACTGATAGAAAATGGTTTTACAACGACGTAAAGATGTTAAGTTTTGCTAAAAACGATATAAAATCCTACACTCAATACCAACACACCGTACCTTATCTGTCGTTCATGGACATGTCTAGGGACGCACCCGAACGATCCATGGTTGAGAAAGGTGCATCCATTTCTCAGCATAAACTTACTCCGGATCTCCTCACCAAACACCGGCTTGTTTTCATCGGTAGGCGCGGTATCTATAAGTACCGTATCACTGCTTATAGGCATGTCACGTGCGATGCTGAAAAAGGTAATGGGAGCTGAGATCGCTGCGGTCTTCGCTGAATTGGAAAAAAGAAACGATGTCCAAGTCATGGGTCTGCCCTGATAAGACAATACAACTATTTCAGATGTTGCTTCTGATGAAAGGATGAAAGTGTAACTTATAAATGAATTTAACAAATTTGGCTCCGGAAACGCTGAATTCATAGTAGACTACTAGATTAGTAAATCCTTTCTAAAACAGTTTAATTATAATGTCTACATTCGTGTTAAAATCGCATGCTTACGTCCTAAAACAAACACATCGTGCGACGTTACTATTGCTTTTTAAAACATTCTGGCTTCGTACACAACCATACGAGTATTGTTTCTAAACCCGAGTTACTCTGGCAACTTACCTTCCTATCAGATAAGAAGCACCACTATCGCACCTAGAAAATCGTAGCGCGACTAAGTTCAAAAATACAAATAAAACATGTAGAATTAATGAAACACCAGTATGTAACTCCGCGAGTGACGTGCAGTTACTACAGTTTAACTGGAACTCTACAAACGTAATCCTAATCCCGCGTGACGATCACAGGTCCAGCTGCACCAGTCTCAAACTGTGACCTCTGTGTAGGGAGATCAACACGATAAAACCAGACAAGTCCACATGGAAGAAGACCACATACTTCGCCAATATAGTTCGCTGAACCATATAGTTAGCTGAACCACTGTTATTTCTGACCAACACAAGATTTTTCCGGTTATCGCCGGATGGTGAATCTGTATTGTCGTGTGTACGAAAACTACCGACAAGACGCAATAGCGTGAATTCGTAACCACTCGGTAGCATCCGGACGAAAAAAAAAAACAGAGGCGGGAGTAGTCGGTTAATTCCGTTATAGGTCAATGTCTGTACATCATTTACAGTACTCTATGTCTATTATCCGAAGAATGATGAATAGCTGAAATATATTTACAAATGTATATAGAATTCCAATCGAAAAAATCATTAAAATCGCAATCGTCTAAAGGTTAGGTGTGTTTGGGATCATCCGTCATTTTTATGACAGGTAGCTATGGTTTCAGATATATATATATATAATTATGTACAGTTAAGATTTGCCAATACCTGACATCATTGTTAATTGAAGGAAAATGAATAATTCGTGGGAGAAAATGACACCACAAACGTCTTTTTTATTGAGTCGCCTATTATTTAAAAAATGAGTTACGAAATGCCCCTGGGGTGACGTCACAGCTTTTAAGAAGCAATCGTATTTTTAATGATTTTTTTATTATTTTATTTCAGCTGTTAAAGAACAGATTGTTACGTTTCTACTCAAGTGTTCTGTTTCTGTTGTTGTGTCTTCTTAAGAAATACTACATAAAAAAAATAAACGCAGGAACTATGGAAAAAAAATAACAAATAAACTTTTAGGCATATCGATTGTAAACATTCTTATTTTCAAATAGCAGGAGAACCTCTCCAGTGCCATATTCATGGTTAAACTGTTCTCCGTATAAAATATTTCTTGTTTTCTCTTTTAATAATCAGTAATCGCAGTTTTTGCCGTTTTTTACCACCCAACAAAAAGCTTTTAGGGACGAATCGCGCAAAAACATCTCGGTGAAAATTACAACAATTAGCATAGTGCTTGATATAGATTTGGAAAGACTGCACTAATTATCAAACACATTTGCTCGAACACTTTGACAGAGATATGTGTAATACTTGCTCGGTATTCAAAATTTGTGAAGAATTTAACTTCGTGGTTTTATTTTTGTATCAAAGAATATTATTTTTGGAGAAATATTGCGAAGAAATAAAAAAAAGTCCTACAAATTCAATGTTGCGTTTTGTAATGATTTCTCGCGCTAAGGTTGACGTTGGTGACCTCGTACCACGATTATTTGTTTGGAAACTTCGTACAGCATTTGTTGAGTAGGTGTTGTTCACAAATGTCCTTGTTTTGCCCTAGGAATTAAAAAAAAAAGTAATTTGCACTTGGAACTTTAGTCTGTTAACAACATAAGCTTTTTGATTTTTTATTCCACAATAGCAAATGAAGTGGTGCTAAATGCATCTATATTAAATATGCGTAGCTTTCTGATTTATTATTTGTGGCGACTTTGAAGCTCTGTATCAACTTGTTCTTGCTGCGAGTGCTTTATTTTAGTTTGTATGCGCACCCCTGTAGGGATGAATATCAGTTTATTATTACAGGAAAATAAATACCCATGGCAAGATCACGCCCAAAAATTATCATAGCCGTTTATCTGGCTAACAAAAGAAACTCTCTTCCCATATCCTGTTTGTTGCGACCATATCCCGTTTGTTGGCGATTGTCTACTTGCCATCTTGTTTTATAAACGGCTACGCAAGTTAAAGATTTGATACGCGGGCCCCGCACAAGCAGCTGTCATTTAGATCCGCTACTTCGCCAGCCAGAGTGCGAGTAGTGTGAGTGAAGGGGTGATTTAGTGTAGTGGCGGATCAACGTGACTGTTGTCTGTGAGGATAAATAGAACTAATTGTTCCTACAGTTGTCTGTGGCCCCGTCGCGTTTTTTTTTTTTTCTGTCCGCATATGAGATACTTTGTAATATATGTTGATTATAAAAATTAAGAAGCATAACAAATAAAATAGCGATACTTATTGACAATTTCGCTTCATATTCTTGAATTAGCATTGTTTAGTCCATTCAAATTTAATGAATTAAGAAACCTTTTTAAATTATAAACCTAATTAAAAGAATATTTGAACTATTCAGCTCTACATTTGAACATATTCAGTATGACACTCTATGTTAACGGTTACAAGACCGTTTAATTAAATGTTTAAATAATCTTTCTGCACTTGTCCGTGCGTGCTTGGTTCATTCGATCATCAATGTAACTTAAGTGAACCCACGACATACGACTGTGGATCGCATAAACCATACAAATTGAACGCACGCGTATACATTGTCTACACATAGATGTAAAGATTTTTAGGCTATATATAGCCTATTTGACAGGATCTCTTTGAAAATTATTTAAGTGTTAACTATATGTTCAACATCAGGTGATCACAGAAATGTGTAGCCATAGGCCTACGTGTTGAAAAACTATAAAAACAAAGCCAAACAAATAACATACCTGCGACTCATTTTCCCACCTAATCCTCCTAAATACTAGGTATATTACAAAAGTGATATAAACATCTACAAATGACTACTGTAACTGTGAAGTATCACGTGATCAATAGTTCACGAGAGCACACATCATAAGGAGGTCAGTAACCCGGATGTAAACAAATCCATGATGTCTCACGTGGAGGCACTTCCTAAGGATTTAAGGTCTTTAATTGACGAATATCCATCTTTACGCTATGTCAGTGCGAAAAACAGGGTAAGAAAGTGCAATTTCGTTTTATATTCGACGCTTACGTTGGATATTCTTTGCCGAAATTTATTTTTAATAGGTTTTCGCGAGACGTTCTCAAAGAAGAAAATTGATGCGATCTGTGTATTTAGACTACTTTTAAACTTTAAGCCGTGCATCCAGTTCCAGGAAGAGGTGGTGATCGGAGTACGGAAGCCCCAGGGCCATTACCGGGCCGAAGTATTCCAGGGTCCTAAAATGGTATACTGGCATGACAATTCGCACACACCATTGTCGGACTACATACAAGTTGTACCAATATGGTCATCTGTGATGTAGACTTTAGTTTACATCATAGACTAAGATAGTCTTTACTAAATGAGTTACCAAGGCAGACATCTCTGAGTTTCGTTTATACATAAATGTAGGGGTGGAGCAGGAGCATAGGTGAAAACCCATTTCATAAGAACTAATGTAAATCTGAGAGGAGTAAATAATCCTGTCCCTAACTGGGATTTGAACCCCGGACCTTCATATCAGTAGGCTGACACTCAACCAAGTTGCTAAAGGGTTAACCCAAAAGCAAGGCTGTTAGAAGTGCCTATATGCACTACAGAACCCATAAGTTTCAATAGTCTCAATTGAACAAATATTATGTTACAAAGACTGCAACATAAAATAGATTATGTTAATTTTAACACACAGAATTAAGGGTATGACTTATGTCATGTGTCATTATTTACACCCATTTATTTTATTTATTTATTTTTTTTAGAAACAGTATTGTATTTTCTATAATTCTTTTAACTTTGGTATTGTCATATTACTGTGAAAGCATTTTATTTCGTGGGGCAGAAATTTCGTCGTTTGAAGAGGACGGGCATATTCGTGGGTACTTGACTTCGTGGATTGCCCTACCCACGAAATAAAAAAAAAGGCCTAACACTGAAACAGGGTCAATTGAGAAACTACAGATTAGCAAGTGACTCTGCCTATTGTCTTACGTCACGCCTGATGATATTGATCCACGGCAGCCGGTCAATGTTTTCACAGCCTAATGTCATCAGACGACTTTTATGACACCAAACTGTCAATTAGCGTGTCATTTAAGGGATTATATTCATAAAGATGTTAGGGGTGCGGGTTCTTTTAAGGGTCTAATTTAACAAAGCCATTGACTGTCAATTAACGCCAATAAGCGTACAATGCAAACTGACACAAAACAGACCCTTGTGTAAACACGCTCATGTAGAAGCTAAGACCGAGTTGATTGTCGCGGGGTTCCGGAAGGCAGGCCTGTGCTAGTGTCATTGTGTTGTGTTGTGACAAAATGTTGTAAAATTACCTGTACGATGTGCTTTAGTTTATAGTGCTCATGTATATATTACAGTATAAAATTACTTAGCATTGATCGTTTTTCATGATTAAATGGCTTATGTTCGTAAACATGTTTTATCATTCTATGTCAATACGATTTAAATAAAGTGTGGTGAAATTGTCTGTTTGTTTGAGCTTTATGTCTTGTTTAGTAAAAATATGTTGACATGATTTACAAGTAAATCTAGCATTCGAAAGTCTAACCGAGGGGATTTTATATTGTTGGTACTTAAATTCGTGGATTGCCTTGCCCACAAATTCCACGAAATTAAATGCCCCACGAAATAAAATGCTTTCACAGTACATGTAATTGTGATTGATTAAATGAAAATAGCTATATTGGAAATTCATATTTCGACAGCCGAACAGAAGTCCATGTCCTTGGATATGGATACAGATATGAATGTAAAATTTTCCACTAATGTACATGTATAATGCACTCACCTGTCCAAAACAGCGAATAACGATGTGTGATATATAAAGGCTTGTAAACAAAGAATTAAAGAAACAACTGGTTGTTATACCTTGTTTGTTAGTTGTATATGTGACAAATGTGTTGTTTTGTTCATTAATTGAAAATGACCCAAATTTTCGGACAGGTAATTTTTGTCCAGGTTACTAGTCAGACTAGTCGTTGAAAAGGAAATTTTTGCAGCCCTGTCTACAGCAATTTTTTTGTTTCTGTTGATATTGCATTACTGTATTTTCATTCTTTGGATCTTTATTTAAAGGTTTAAATACCTCTTAAATAATAATAATTGTTATTTATCCTTTAATCAATAGGTATATAGTAAATTATAGACCCATTGAACATGGAAAATAATATTAAAATGACAGTATACAGTATTCTTACTTATATTTTGTAATTTTTACGAAGGATAATTTTTTTTTTAATGAAACAGAAAGTTGTAATCAATATAACCATCTTTACCTAATTGTTCATTGTTTAGAAATATGCAAATATAGGTACACAAGAATCAACAGTTACTAATAAGAGGTAATGAGATTAACACCAAGATTAATTATCCCGCTGATGTATGTACTATTTCTGTGATTAATATGTAAATTAGCCTATTTTGTGATATAAATTATCATTTAAATGATGTATATTTGTACTGATATATATGTTTTATAAAGATGAAATATAAAGATAAACGGCAATATATATCTGCAGACATACAGAGTACAGATATAAACATCAAAACAATATATACAACACTGGTAACGTTAAATACTATCACCACGTATGTTTGATTGAGGCGAATACTATTTCTGGCACATTAGTTATGTGGTAGAAATGAGTTTAAACTCCCTCACTATAAATGTTACATTTCATATTCCGGATTTTCGTAATTCCAGCTTGTAAGAGTTGTCGTTCGTGCCGGACGGTATACCGACTTCCGGTTTCATTGTAAACAATGGGGAAAGACTACTGTTGCATATTTGAATGCCATAATTTCAGTGGTAGGGTCGGTAAATTTGGAAAGAAAGTCACGCTACATAAACTTCCTAAAGAACAGTACACAAGGAAAGCGTGGATAAGAGCAATCAGCCGGAAAAATTGGAAACCGACCTCATATACTCGTGTTTGTTCGGACCACTTCAGGGACGGTATTGGACCTAACTCAATTGATAGAAATAAAGTACCAACAGAAAACTTGCCACAGAGGGAAACACGGACAAACCATCAAGCAAGGCAACCACGCACGAGAATACAAAACGTGGACAACGACTGTCATGCTTTACAACATCATTCGTGAGTATATTTTTCTTGTTTGTCCATTTTGCCCATCTGCCATTCTGTAAATTTATGTCTAGCAAACTAATAAAAATCTGGACAGTTTGATTTAATGGTTGCAGACATGTAGGGTATGATATTGCTTGTATATTAATGTTCCATTGTTAGCTAAACTGCTTCAGTATATAATAACCCTTTGGCTACGTACATGTATTACACAATTTTGAAGTTTTGCACAATAGAAATACACATTTGTAAGGTAGATCACACATAACAATAATGATCATTAAATAGGACCAGTGTCACTGCTGTCCACCAAATTGGATTAGATCTATACTGTAGAAATTTAATTTTATTGTGCAGATGAAAATAAAGCAGCTTAGCTAGCACAGTCGGATAATTTACTGATACCAGTCATTGGTACTGAACTTAGTTATAAGTGTGATTTCTTAAAATAATATTAATATACATTAATATGTATCTCAGTAAGGACATAATTATGTTATTTATGTACTGTACTATATGTAGTACATATAGATATACAATATAGCACTATCTGGACTGCATTAATGAATAAGGTTAAGTAAATTTCATTAATAAATTATCTTAACTTTTGCAATAACTCTGGTTCAATGAAATGTCAGTTACAGGTAGCAATGTTTGTGTTCACAGCAGTAAATTTTAATTTAGGTTCAACATAATTTACAGGTACGCACAGGAAAAGGAGTCTGCCAGACCAGAATCAGAGGCCGAGGGCTCCACACGAGCCACGCAGACATGTGAACTGCCCATTGTAGAGGACAAGGATAATACCAGCCCATGTATCAAACCAGAGTCTACAGCTGATGTCAGTTCTATTAAATCTACACAGACATGTAACCCAAGCTGTGCATCTGTGGGCATAGATGTTTTGATGCCAGAAATTTCTATTGAAAACATTAAACATTCTAATGATTTAATCATGTTCTATACTGGACTTCCTGACTTTTTAACATTCCAAGCTGTATTTGAATCATTAATAGAACATGGGGCTGATAAACTTTGTACAGAATCTGTTGGTGTAATGAGTGTGAACAGTTTGGGTAGAAAGCGAAAGCTGCGTCGAGTAGATGAATTTTTGATGGTGATGATGAGACTCCGACTAGGATTACTTGTGAAGGACTTAGAATTTCGATTTAAAATATCCGCAAGTGCCATATCAAAAATCTTC
>CM017572.1:2955090-2992590 GCA_007844125.1 Sinonovacula constricta
AAGTAGACTCTAAGAGATGTGTAGCCTTTGGGTACACATATGGTATTGGCCATTCTTCATTCAACAGTTCGATTTCGATATTGTGAGGGTTAAAATGTAGGACAACGCACTTGTTGAAAGCCGAAACAATGGATGTAATGTTTAGTCTTCGTATGGGGTAAACATAACTGTGGATGGTGGGGATATGTATTGATAGTCATGTTTAGTTTGGAACTGCTTTAGCTAAAAGCACCATCTTGTGTTGGGAGAACTTCCGGTTCATCATGGCGGGCTAGCGCGTTTTGTGTCTTCACTCCAGATATTTTAATATTGTTTCTTACTAAAGTAAATAAACCGAGTTGCTCGTCAATTTAAACCTGACCTATCTATGCGTCGTGTGTTGTGCTTATTATTGTAAAATTCCAAACTACGATAGGACGCAAATATTCCTTATTTCGAACACGTCAAAGAAAAGGCCATTGTCCGCCGCCATTGTTGTGCAGCGATCGCCAAGTGTTTGTATTTGTTTGTGTGTTTGTGCGTATGTGGACGTCTTCTGCAGTTAACACGTTGCTGGCAGTGCGTGCATTGTTTATTTATATTTTCGCAACATACTTGTAATCGACTTGACTTACTTCAAAAGAAACATTTGTGAGCTCAAAGTGCAAGTGCAAAAGAAATAATATACACGGAAACAAAAGGAAATGGAATGTAATACGTTTGTAAATGGTCACACAAATACAAGTATTTTTGAGTTAAAACGTAAGTAATACATTTTAAGCATCTCAATGAACTTTTTGTTTAAATAAGTTTTAACTAAGAATAATCTGCTGTCTCTAACCACAAACGATTCGTTGCTAAGACTAAATAACACATATCCCCGTGTGAACTCCGCATTGTGACGTGCTGTGTTGTGTATACGCATTGTGACGTGCTGTGTTGTGTATACGCCATATCGTATCACCAGTGTGTAAGGCTCTCTAAAGTCTATGGCCACCTCTACTCCATCATCCAAACGTGGACTCTCCTCGAGTAGCACACCAAGTCCTTCAGTTCCCTCCAAGAAAACTCTTAAAATGGACGAAATGCCTCATGAGACGTCAAGCAAGCCCGGTTCCATCCATCAATGCAGCAACGACGATAAGGCAATTGTTGAATCGGTGCTCAACTCGCTTAACGAACAAATCATACATACAATAAGTGAGCAAGTAACAGTAACAGTCAAATCAATGGCTCAGTCTGTAGCAGACATTATATCAAGCACCCTTAATGAACGCATGTCAGCCATCGAACTTGAAAACAAACAGCTCCGTGCCGAGGTTTCCACACTAACTAAGAGAGTCCATGTGCTCGAATCAAACAGCGCATCTACTATGAAATCTATCGATGAAGCTGAACAGTACTCTAGGCGGTCATGTCTAAGAATTTCAGGTGTTCCAGAAACGCCTGGTGAGTCGACAGATACCATCGTATTGGACATCGCTCGTGCGTGTAACGTCGATCTTTCTCTTAGTGACATCGACAGGTCCCACCGGATCCACCACAGAGTCCATCGTACATCCACCGACAAAACCATTCACAATCCTGACATCATAGTTAAATTTGTGTCATACCGATCACGCTCTGAGTTTTTTAGAGGCAGATCATCTCTCAAAAGTAACAAACACTTCAATCGTGTGTACATTAATGAGGATTTAACTAAAACACGTTCACGATTATTGCAAGCAGCCAGGAACTTGGTGAAGAGAAATTCTCTTAAAAGTGCATGGTCCTACGATGGACGTATTTACGTGAGATGTCTTGATGACTCGCGTGTTCAGGTCACATCAGACCAAGACCTCAAGACGATGATTCCAACGAGCCACTTTGGTATGTCGCGGCCCGGAATTGAACACAGGGCCTTCTGGCTACCAGGTCCAGCATATACTTGAAAACTTACACGATGCGTCCGGTAAAAATGTTTCTTTCTATGTTTTTAAAATAAAGGTCTGCTAGATACACGTCAACAAAATTCTGAATACTTTTGTAACATTTTCCCGAAGGTTACATTGACGTCGATTGCGTCCTGGAGCTCGGGGCAGAGATTCTTGTTGAATATTTGTTGTTCCATTAAACCATAGATATATAGTTTACTATATGTAATAAAGAAATGTATAGTTAAGGTACCGATGACTCGTGACGTCACCTTAAACTAAATGTCAATACCATTAAGCCACATACGTCCCCGTAAAAGACAATATTCAATTACTCTCTTTGTAAATATGTTGAATCAGTCGCAGCGCCATCACCGGGAGTAATAGGAAACTTCCAGATTTTTATTCTTTTTAAATTGATTTATATGATTAATTGTGTTATATATTTTCAATTACAAAATTATTGGTTGACTTTCTTATCTGAACCATGCAATACCATTTTTTTCAGCTTTTCAAATGTATTGGTAGGTTCTGTGGAGATTTATCTATACTTTTCTGAAGTGGCAAACAGTAAATGGAATGTGTACATGTAATTATTAAAATGAAAGAAAAGTATACCTTTCTTTTTTTGACGCGGAGTTATATCTTTTGAATCCTTTTATTTTGCTTAATTATAATCATGCATGTCAGAAAGATATAATACTAATTTATTTAAAAACACATTCAATTATATTTTACTAAAGTGACAAACAAATCAATGAATATATATATATATATATATATATATATATATATATATATATATATATATATATATATATATATATATATATATATATATATATATATATATATATACTTCAAGTGGACTGCGGCACAACGGCTTGCATAAACAGGACTTTTGTATACTTAAATTTGCAACGACAGTCTATAATTCACTTGTTCCTTTTTTACCCACAATTCCCAGCCCAACCGGAAATAGCTATACCCAGGGTTCGACACTAACGCTGGTCCGTCGGTCCGAGACCAGTTGATTTTAAGAAGTACCAGTAAAACCTGGAAGCTGGTTGGCTCGTTGGACCAGTAAAATCCAAGAGTCCGCATGAATTTTTCATTGAAACAGCTGACTAATTATTTTTTCGACAAACCCCGACAAAATAAACAACATTTATTTCAGGTTCCCATGATGTTTAAAAGAGAGCATGTTTATTCTGCGTGCCTCTGCAGACTTTGTAAAAAGAGGTTTAAAATGCGATGCGAACATTTTTATGGAAGAAAAATATCAAAAAAGATAATTAAAATAATGATTTATACATTATCTTAAAAGTTTGTTTTATTTTTTAAGTCATTGAATAAGCGGGAGGAGACATTTTCCGAAAAGCGCAGAGGCCGGATTTCGCATTTTAAACGCGCGGGAAATCAAATGTCTATGTAGTCTGCTAATAATGTGGCGATATGTTGAGAATATGTTGAGAATGTATATTTAGATAAAAACTGGATGCAGGATTGGAAGGACCAGTACTTTAAGAGAAGGACCAGTACTTTTTACATGTACAACAAACAGGTCCTGTGGACGACCTGCAAAAATAAGTTATATATGTATACCGGAAGTTGGGATAGGTTAGAAACTTTTCAAGTTCAAGGTATACAGATTTTGAATTTTGTTTATAGCAGTTGTTTTAAAATATATATATATATTTGTTGTTTGTCCTTACTTTGGTGTTGTATAGGTGGCCATCGGCCGACTGGCTTCAAATACTGATGAAAACTGGTGTTAAGCCAGCAAATGAAATACACATATTGAGTAGGAAATACTCGTATGGATACCATCAAGGTAGTCTTAAAGAATACAAAATTTGACACCTTTAAAAGAAAGCAATTATTCACAATTAAATGGATAAAGCCGATCAGGATTTGTCACCCATAAATACAATGATCTTAAAGGCATCTCGAAAGGCATCTCGAAAGGAATGTGGTATCCCACTGAGCCAGGCCCCCACATGCTATGACCAGACCTGCTAATTGCTGGTCATCACTGCAGGGAGTCTTTAGCCAACATAGTACTAATCTGTCACAGTAATACCTCTGATGGGTTAATGCAAAACTAAATTACCTGCTAGTATGGATGTGAGACAGTAGGCTAGTTTTACACAAAGCCACAAACATTATTGTTAGTGATAATGTGGGTTGTTTACTATATGATCCCTTACAAATTCTTTATTGCATTAATTACTAGGTGTCATTTTTGTAACTGCAAGATTATGTATTTATTTCATAGCTAAATATTTAATTTTGAAAATACATGAGAGATACAAGTTTTAGTATTCAAAATGACTCTGAAGGACATTATTCTGACAATGAATGACTTTTTAAATTGCCTTTGTTAGAAACGTTTCGTTACATTTTACAAATCAAAATAAAATATAACTTTAAATGTATATGAGAACTAAAAGAATGAAAGAAATAACAAAATGTATAAGAAATAACAAAATCAACCAACAAAGTAAGAAAGAAAACAAATAAAGATTTATATATATGTAGCCCAGTACATAATTTGTGTATCATATATCCCTATATCATATCCCTATAGTATACCCCTATACTTTACTCACTTAAATTACACAGTCAATATCCAGTTGTCCATACCTGTATTTCTATAAATATCTTTCCAGTATAAATATTCATTAGTTTGGATGCAAGATGTTTGGTTTGGATGAGATAATATCTTTCTAATTAATATTCATGACACCACTAATTTTCCCGCTCTTGCACACTTTTCACATGCTTTCTCATCACCTTCTCTAGCCGTCTCTATCTAAAGTCAGTCCTCTCCTTGCCACCAATCGAGCAAGTCACTGCCATGTTATTAAGAATTACTAAGCCTACTACTTTATGAATAACCTGGTGAGTTTCTTTTTATTTTAAATATATGTATTACTGTATAATGCAATAGTTTGAATTGTTTAATTGAAATGTTTGAGATGTTTAGCAATATGTGAATTGTTACTTTGAATTACCGTAATGAAATAGAATAATTGTAATGAACTTCTCTGTATCTACTTCTCCATCTTTCTATTTCCACCTATTTCTACAACTCTCTATAACAATGTTTTTCACTTCCTTAATGCAAGATATTTTCCTTTTTCTTAGAATTGTTAATTTTATTTTAGGTTACAGTTACACTCCCGTTCTTCAAATACACAATAAACAAGACCTTGGAAAAGAAATTACTTTCTTTATCATTATAAAACCCTGGTTACATATATATATATATATATATATATATATATATATATATATATATATATATATATATATATATATATATATATATATATATATATCGGCCGCAATAGCTCAGATGGTAGAGCGTCGGCTTGCGGATCGGGAGGTCGTGGGTTCGAACCCCGGCCGGGTCATACCAAAGACTTTAAAGTTGGTAGTAGTGGCTTCCCTCCTAACGCTCGGGGCTACGGGAACAGCATTGCGCCTGACTCGTCGGTGTCAGTATAATGGACCGGCCGGGTTCAGTCCCTGGGCACCTCATAAGTGCCCCTGTGCTGTAATGATAGAAATGTCGCTGCGCAGTATCGGCAAAAATGCCGGCTAATCCCATCCCATCCTATATATATATATATATATATATATATATATATATATATATATATATATATATATATATATATATATATATATATATATATATATATATATATATATATATATTGGATTGCGTAATTGGTATATTCACAACTGTTTCCTTTACAAACTGTGAATGACTATGTTCAACCCCCAGATATAGCATACATACACTTGGATCTTGAACAATACCTGTGTGACAGACACATCGTTACAGACTGTGGCAGCCTGGCTTATCAGAAAACAGATGCCCTCACATGCTGGGTGGGGCAAAAAATGGGGGGGGGGGGGTCACTTATATAAGGCTTTTGAGATGCCTTTAAGAAACGACGGTTGGTTTACGTCTAGCCAACGAACGTCAGCGTTACTAGTCTACACCACAACGTTGAGGCGCTTCTCTGAAGAACGTCATTTAAGTTATTTGCGTCATTTACCAGTTTCACGTTATTCAATGAATATTGTCAACGCGTTCAAAAACTGTTTTGTCATCTTTATTACCGAGGTAAGATTTTTATTTATTTTTATTTTTATATGTTTCATACAAATACATTAAATTTGTGTAGGTATTTTCCTATTTTTCCATATAACTACCTCAATATATACTATCTACCCCGAACCTTACATGGACACTTTAAAACTAGTAAAATGGTACATATCCGGATAATTCATAATTGTTGTTACACAGTGTTGCTATATGTTCTATTTAAAATAATAATAAAATTGTCAACGTATCAATTTTAACGAGTGTTTATTATACTTACATTTTAATATTTCTACAAAACCAAACTTAATATTATTATTTAAACGCTCAATGCGAGTACTTATATTTTTATAAAATCACAATCCTTTAAATATTTTCTATTTACGTACAACACTATTTCACTGATATTAAACTGGGCGCGTTATTTAGTAAATAATCAAACTATTTTTAATAATCGTTTACTTATTTGCACGTAATTATATCACAAACTTACACGCGTACATTCACGATTTAATATAGTGCACATATTAGATCCCAAATATATCATATTCATTTAATAGCAAATAAAACTTGATCGCATTGGCACATTATTCATTACGCCTTTAGCTAGTTTAACATAATTTATCCCAATCTATTCCAACTTACATGTATCACAACATTCATGTATCATGATATAATCATCGATTGTGTACTTCCTGACAACAAGTGAAGGGTTTTCCTGTCCAATGTATCCGGTTGGTCATCATTAAAGATGCAAGATCCACAGTGAAACACTTTACTATTTTTGCGGATCAATGCAACTCTTCGTTTAAACCCAATACATTACATATGAAAGAATCTGCGCACGTTAAAAGTATATGTTTTTATTTGTTTGTTATCTGTACTTCAGTAGTGTTTTCTAGATAAGGTTCAAGAAAACAACAGGAAACCAAGTTACGAATATTTAGGTATACATGTAATATATCAATCCATTTTAATCGCTCACTACCTGGTTAGTATCAGTTACTGTATATAAATAATTGGCGTGTATTATATATACAGTACTTGTTATATTCGCATGACCTTTGATATGCACCTGTTTATTCTTATGAATTCAGTAATAATGAATGATATGTTTACTTACCCCCTTACAGATAATTGAAAATGCAAAGACCTTTCCAAGTTTGTACCAAATCAATCTACATAGAATGCGGGAAGTGTTTCGCTATTTTCATACTTCCTCGGCCAAAAAAACACGAATGCCCCGATAATGACGAATGTTTCTACAACAACGATAAAGAGGACTTGACGTTGACTTGTTCACCCTGCGATGTATTTACCAGAGTTTATCGACGATGACAGAAATCAACATATCGAGAGTTATCTTCCTTGTCCGCCATTACACGGCTGTTTAGAGCCCTGCCAGCTTAGAAGAACTTATACGTTGCCGTTTATGGCAGGCGCGCATCTGGAACGTTTTTGAAGTTACGCACAATTACAAGGGAAATAACCTTTGTAGTAATACTTTTGAATATATTTGGGTCTTTTCTAATGAAAAGAGGTCAAATGCGGATACGTGAAGAACTTAACGCAAAATATGAACGACTTAACTCCTGACGTGTAGAAGTTTAATAGTGTTAAACCTTTTCAATTTGATTGGGTGGTAATAAGATTTTATAACATAGAAACAACGGAAATAAAATATATCATTCCTAACCCGGGTTAGGCATCGACTTTCTCAGTGTTTTTGTCACTTTTAGATTTGAGATCTTTCGAACGGTGGTTAAGCACGTGCGTAAAGTGCGTAATGGTAGAAACGCGCCTGATTCATGGTCAACTGTAACAATTGTGGAACCTTACAACAACTGAATTTTATTGCGCTAATAAGGGTCGAGTTTGGTCATTTATTTCTGTTTTACTGCATATTGTTAGAACATGGAAACGTTGATTTGAAAATGACTTTAATTTGCTCCAATCAAGCCAATTACTGTCAATGTAGTATCATCACGCTAAGTATTTAAATGAACTAATTAAGTAGACATGCGAATGTATTATACATTTTTACTTGGGTATTTTATTACAATCATCATTTTAGCTAAAGCATGTGACTTGCGTGCCATTTAACATACATGCAATATTTTTGCAAATACAATAACCATTTGACATCAATATTATTAGATATATTTCCAAACACACTTATTTTAGTCACGGTAAAAACGAGTCTATTGTCGACAACTAAAGCAGCCATAAAGTCATAAAGTCATTGAGGTAATAACCTTGGTTACGTTATAATAAGACAATCGGTCGGTTGCCCTATGCCACTCGACTTATGGCTCCCTCGAAGTTTTATTGCCTTGATTAATGTAGCACTAAGGGAGGTCTGTTCAAATAAGGGGAATAATCTGGTCACAGGGATGGTAGTGTGCACAGAACTTACTATGTGAAATTTCAAAAGTGCCATGTTGTTTAAAACTGAGAGATACGTGCATATTCTCCATTCTTTGGTACGCATTTGTTATAATGAGTAATGATTTAACGTAATTAATGTTAACTTCATAACTAACCATTTATCGAGCTTAAAAGACACAATTTGATATTTAAAACTTCATTTTCTGATTGTTTTAGCAGTTAATTCATATTGTTCACAATTTGCCATTAAGATCTATATTTTATTATATTGTGCTCACAATAAATAACATTTTGTTTGATTTTTACATATATATATATATATATATATATATATATATATATATATATATATATATATATATATATATATATATATATATATATATATATATATATAAATATAAAGTGTTTTTACTTAAACACATTAAAATGAAGAAAATGGTTAAGCATATTAAACATGTTGGTAATGTATATATTTAATCTTGTGTGCTCTGACACCATTCATTAAGGAGTATGCTAAAAGCCAGTCCTAGTTGGAGTGTCATCACTGGATGCAAGATTTGGTGGGTTGAAACCCTTGAACCAAGTTTAGGTCGGAACGCGAGATGTCAAGATTTCGAAAGCTGCGAAAGCCTGTGTTATACTTCTCTGCTATCGCTAACTTGCATGAATACATTTTACTGTTTGCTTTGTGTTTGTGTTTCTTTGACAATGCTATTTGTCAAATTTGTGATGGAAATAGATATTATATAGATATTGGTCAGTCATAGTACATAATCGATAGGTACTGAAACGTGTGAAGCATTTAACATATTTTGTATTTGCATGTAGAATTTCATAAACTACCGGGTCATTTTGATAAGTTACATGTCGTTGAGAAACCATTTTCTATTACAACATATTCACAATATGATGCAATGAGTATTCAACTTCGTTAATCGACAGCTGTCTTTGATTTGTGCAAACGCTGTCGCAGTATTTCACCAGGAAATGACAATAAATAAATAAATAAATAAATAAACAATAAATATACTGTTATAGCATTTTTACTTTAAATCATTTAGTATTTTTGAACAAGTTCATGTGTAGTATTTTTATATAAATGACATGTTTATGTCATGTAAAAGAAAATATAAATATATAGCGTAAATGATTAGTTCTCGTTGTTTTATTTCTGAACGGAAGTAGCTTAACATTTGATATATGCTAATCGGTACTCGTTCAATAATGTGGCCAATGTTTAATCAGCTCATAATATTTGTCCCCGGGACAGGAAGTGCTTTCCATATCTCGGTGCCCCCTCAGGATATAGTTGGTGGTTATTTTATGGTTGTCGTGAGCGCACTGGATCAGTTGTTTTACGACATTCAGTGCCTGGTCATTAGGGGGATGGTCCATGATGTTCCCGATTGTACAAATGGCTGAAAATTGATACGTGGACAATAAAAATGTCTGGTTCTTTGATAATACAAGCCCGTATTCGGCATATTGTAATAAGTAGAACATGTTTCAGAGTTGTAAAAATGGTCCATTTTAATGTTGTTAAATGATATATCCTAACATTTAATATGTTGAGATTACACAGTCAGGCATGAGTAACTGGTTACACCCAGGCGGCACCGACGATAACACAGTTCTAGTTAAAAAGACAACCGGTGGCGTCCTGTATAAGGGTTTGAGAATGTGACTTTCCGACAGGCAAAAGGCACCAAAACGGTGTATGTCCAGTTTCTTCCCATTAACGAAATTATCTTCCTTAAGATTAAGCTGGAAGTCGGCCGTTTAGACCGTGGTTTTGTCGGTTTTTAATACAAAAGTAAAAACACAAGATTTGTCAAAATATCTTGGTAAAACAGGGTTGTGGGTTAAAATAAATCTGTCGGAGGTAGACCTACCCAGCCCGCCACTGTTGTAGTTGAGAGTATGAGCCCCCACAGCGTCCCAGCCTCTCGCCTCATACACGTTGCCATCCTCTCCCACAACGAAACTGTAGCCTATGTCTGGCCAGCCTGAAATGCAAGGGCGTCTTACGCAGCTAAAGAAGAAAGGGAAACACGTGTTCCGGTAATGCTAATACGTTTTTGGCGGGTCAATCGTTATACATAATATAAAAAATCCCAAGAACTTACACCAATCGATAGTGCGCCGGGATTTTGATAAATACCATGATAGTTTAAATAATAACACGCGAATTTGGTACAATTGGTTTTTTAAGAAATCCCACAAACGGTAAAGATATAAATAAAACAAAGTTCACTATATTAAAACAGCTTGTGAAGGTATTCCTTGGTCATGCATTGATACTTGGTTGCGAATAGTTTTTAAAAATGCATTTTACGTACGTCACCGTCGCAGTGACTACCAGAATCAGTTATACAACCGGCGGCGCTAGCATCACATCTCCTTCGGCGCGCACGTTCTCGTCCAATTCGATGATACCTGTCGGACAGTACAGGTCTGTCTGTAACTTACCGTGGCCATCTATGTGGTAGTTCTGGTATTCCTTGACCTTCTGGATACATGCAGCCTTGGTATAGCAAGGAGCACTAGCTCCATGGTGGATAAACATGTATTAGGGTGTAGCTGGGAGAAGCACAGGTGGGCTGGTCGGGCCTCGAGCTCCCCACTCGGCCCTTGATATGATGTGGGGGCAGCCCGGAAGTTGCAGGTGGCTGTTGGTGCCTGTGCTAACACACGTGGAAATGGCGACAAACCTCTCGTGCATCCATCCATCCTGGAAAATCGGTTGGTCTTGTCTGGAAAATCGTTCTCTTGATTGTCTCGAGACTATGTTTACTAGACTGTCAAACGGTGCTGTATTCACGATGAAAAAATGTGAGTTACATCAGAAAAACACCACACATCTACAATATCTTAACACCTGGTCAATGAATTGTGAAACGAACTCTGAAAGACGAGTGTATCAAGTGTAACTTTTGAATTCAATGAATTTATAGAAGTTAGCATAAGGACGTGTACAGAAATGATCTCTAAGCCGACTTCATTTTTATTTTTTATTTTCTACTTAGATTATATTTGCACTTTAGATAAATTAATTCTATTTAGCCAAATAACACATAAAAGTCAGAAAGTGTGTGTGCGAATATGTGCGTGTCCGTGTGTGCGCGGCCGCTGTTGTCAGTTATTTATAAGACGATACTGTTATTGCCACTGCTGCCTAGGACAACAATTTCGAATAGACTTATCATATGCAAGATGGCGGTGTTACTGTCTCGGCTTCCGCTGTAGTTCTTTGCTGTTACAGCTGATAATGATGCTTACTAACCTGTCCATCGTAGTCCACATTCACCCAGGATTCTCCGTTCACGGTCTGTCGATGGTTTTTGAACGGCAGACATTGACCTTGCCCCAGAGCTGTCAAGATGGAGTGAGATGTCCCTGCGCCATCACGCACGTTTACCCCAAGCGGGCCGTTGCGCATGCGCACTGGGTGGCACACGTGACTCTAGCCGAGACGGAAACCAGCAAAAGTACATATGTACCAGAAGGGACTGCATGTTTGACTGTATGGGAATAAGTATAGATAAGTTCATGAGTTCATGAATGCCTTTGACTATGCGATATTGTCTCTAGGACTCTAGGGCGGAGGTATTTGGCACAGGACCATTTTCTAAAGTCTATTGTGACTGTTTTGAACAAGACAAGGGGTGAAGGCCAATCACGGCTGGTATTAACTTTTTCTTTATTAACGAAAGGTCTAATATCGTCTGTGAAGCACGTTCAACTCTTGGAGAAAACGTAAATTTAAGGGGAATATGTTGTTTGGTGAGGGGGTAAATAGGAGGGCTGTTCGAAAAGTTCATAGATTAAAACACCAAATATGTTTTAAAAAATTGGCTGTTACAGCGATCAGGCCATAGCTGTTCAAATGCATTGTTGAGCTACAAAGAATTAGGGGTAACTAATTACCTTTATGAGCTAGCTTATTTGTGAATATGGTAACAGTTGAAAAGTTGTGTTGGTATTATATGAGTTTCCATAGCATTGCGACGTTTGTAAGTATTTTAGCAGTTATTACGTCATCGATCGACGATCAGGTCTGCATGAAGAAAACTCTTAGTCAGATGACAAAACGTCAGGTGTTATTTCTATAGCGTAATGTGTGTGAAAAAAGAACAAACTGATTGATTACAATCCAGTCCACATAGTAAAACTTACTAAGGAAAGTGTGATGTAAGTATCGAATGACCGTAGATCGTTTTATCATCATCGAACTATTCCAGCACCATTCATATTTCAAATACGACCGGCCGCAATAGCTCAGATGGTAGAGCGTCGGCTTGCGGATCGGGAGGTCGTGGGTTCGAACCCCGGCCGGGTCATACCAAAGACTTTAATGTTGGTAGTAGTGGCTTCCCTTCTAACGATCGGGGCTACGGGGACAGCATTACGCCTGACTCGTCGGTGTCAGTATAATGGACCGGCCGGGTTCAGTCCCTGGGCACCTCATAAGTGCCCCTGTGCTGTAATGATAGAAATGTCGCTGCGCAGTATCGGCAAAAATGCCGGCTAATCCCATCCCTATTTCAAATACATGTATGTACTATCACAATGAACTTTGCCGAAACATTACCACGGTTTACCTATGAGAAAATAAGAACATAAAGGATTCACACAAATCTCCAGGAACACAAAAGGGTCACAAAAACCTTTCAGAGACAAAAAGATTCACCCCTCGCCCCTCACCCAGGAAAAGGAAGGGTTCACACAAAAATAACTAGGAGCACAAAAGATTAACACGAAACCCTTCAGTAACACAAAGAGTTCGAACAAAGCCTCTAGGAACAGGAAGGCTTCGCACAAAACTATCTAGGAACAAAGGGGTCACACAAAACCCTACAAGACGACAAAAAATTGACACAAAACCCCTCCATGAACATAAAGGTTTGACACAAAACCCCCCAGGAACACAAAGGGTTCACACAAAAAAACCCAGGACAACAAAGGGTTTATACAAACCCTCCAGGACAACAAGGTTTTATAGAAACCCTCCAGGACAACAAAGGTTTTATACAAACCCTCCAGGACAACAAAGGGTTTATACGAACCCTCCCGGACAACAAAGGGTTTATACAAATCCTCCAGGACAACAAAGGTTTTATACAAACCCTCCAGGACAACAAAGGTTTTATACAAACCATCCCGGACAACAAAGGGTTAATACAAACCCTCCAGGACAACAAAGGTTTTATACAAACCCTCCCGGACAACAAAGGGTTTATACAAACCCTCCAGAACAACAAAGGGTTTATACAAACCCTCAAAGGACAACAAAGGTTTTATACAAACCCTCCCGGACAACAAAGGGTTTATACAAAACCTCCAGGACAACAAAAGTTTTATACAAACCCTCCAAGACAACAAGGTTTTATACAAACCCTCCAGGACAACAAAGGTTTTATACAAACCCTCCAGGACAACAAGGTTTTTATACAAACCCTCCAGGACAACAAAGGGTTTATACAAACCCTCCAGGACAACACAGGTTTTATACAAACCCTCCAGGACAACAAAGGTTTTATACAAACCCTCCCGGACAACAAAGGGTTTATACAAACCCTCCAGGACAACAAAGAGTTTATACAAACCCTCCAGGACAACAAAGGTTTTATACAAACCCTCCAGGACAACACAGGGTTTATACAAAACCTCCAGGACAACAAAAGTTTTATACAAACCCTCCAAGACAACAAGGTTTTATACAAACCCTCCAGGACAACAAAGGGTTTATACAAACCCTCCAGGACAACAAGGTTTTTATACAAACCCTCCAGGACAATAAAGGTTTTATACAAACCCTCCAGGACAACACAGGTTTTATACAAACCCTTCAGGACAACAAAGGTTTTATACAAACCCTCCCGGACAACAAAGGGTTTATACAAACCCTCCAGGACAACAAAGAGTTTATACAAACCCTCTAGGACAACAAAGGTTTTATACAAACCCTCCCGGACAACAAAGGGTTTATACAAAACCTCCAGGACAACAAAAGTTTTATACAAACCCTCCAAGACAACAAGGTTTTATACAAACCCTCCAGGACAACAAAGGGTTTATATAAACCCTCCAGGACAACAAGGTTTTTATACCAACCCTCCAGGACAACAAAGGGTTTATACAAACCATCCAGGACAACACAGGTTTTATACAAACCCTCCAGGACAACAAAGGTTTTATACAAACCCTCCAGGACAACAAAGGGTTTATACAAACCCTCCAGGACAACAAGGTTTTATACAAACCCTCCAGGACAACAAAGGTTTTATACAAACCCTCCAGGACTACAAAGGTTTTATACAAACCCCTCCAGGAGCACACAATCAATGTTCACACAAATATGTGTGTGAGCTGTGAGGTTTGAGCGCCTCATAAACAAGACTCAAGAAACCATGCCAATTGTCGTGCTATGAGACCGTTCCAATGCGGTAACTGTTGGGTTTCCTCTATGTATGCAATGTCTCGTATCATTGTTTTGTCGCTTTTTACATTAACTTGTACAAGTCCCTCGATTTAGTGCTATTTCGAATTTGAATTTATGTTGCAATTATAACATTAAGTATTTCTTCTTTGTTTCGCGAAATGTTAGGTACATTTTTGTGGGTATAAGTACCAGCTTGGCCAATAATGAACTTTTCATTAGCAAGAGGATTTGCTGTTTTTATATAATCAATAAGTTTTGCTTAAAAGAAAAAAAAAATGAATTCATTTTAAATTTTATTTTCCTTATTACGGATGCTACATTTACGGTGAAGATTAGAGATAATGCTTGCGCCCACTACACGTTAGTCAAGTTTTGTGTGATTAGAAATATGCTGGAAAAAATACCCTTAAATTGCACTAAAGTGGCTTTTTTGAGACCCCAACCCCGTAGGTTGACGCCATGCTGGTAGATTACTATGAGCAGGATCGTAAGCCAATATGTTTGTGTACTGTATACATCGATGTCACAGTGGGGAAACCCATAAACCAATTTGCTGATGCGCATGGGATTACTATAGAGACTATAAGTAGTTCTTTGCCTCTAAATAATCTTTATGTCATTAATTGTATTTTACTGTATTTAATGTGTTGTTACATGTTTTAAACATTTTTAAACATAGAGCTTTACCATCCGCTCTTCATATGTTTTTAAAATGGTGCGTCACTATTAAGCCATTAATTGCTTGGGCAATTAAACAAATCTGCCGAAAGGAAATATGTAGTTAGCTGTAGTCGGCAATCTCTCTTGATAAGACTTGTTCCCAAATTTCAGAACAAAATTGTGACAACTTTTTAACTAAAGTAGCCTGACTGATATGGTACTTTTCGTTCTATCCTTGTCGTGCGATCGTGTCAAACCCTAATGGTTTGGTAATTCTATTTCTGTCGCTTCCACAACCTTGACCTTGTTTAAAAGTTTAAATTTAAAACAGCAAATTTTGATCAATCGTACTTTAGTTAGGAATTGTCAGCAGTTATTAAGTGATAATTTCGATACCATAATGGCTGCATAAACTTAAAGTGAAAAATGACATAAATGACATAAATGACATAAATGACATAAATGATATAAATGATATAAATGATATAAATGATATAAATGATATAAATGACAAGACTTAAAATCATCTTGGCTTTACTGCAGCATTAGTCAAAAACATAATCGACTTGACCTTGTAATTGTTTTAATATGAAATTCGGACAACTCTTTCAAGCCATTTATGTGGTTAGATCTGCAAATGGCCCGACAATAACTATTAAACCTAGGCGGCTTGTAAATGCCATTGTGTGTGTGTGTGTTTTTTAAATTAAATTTGCATACATGGAAAGTTTAGGTTAATTCTCAGCATGAATTATACATAAAATCAGCAAATATCTTCACAGAAAGAAAGATTGCAACTATATGAAATATTTTATACTTTGAAACATATATCAAATTTTATCTTTAAATATCTTAGAAAAAAAGAAACCGAACCGCTTGAAGTATATGTAAAAATATACTTTTAAAAATAGATCTAATAGTATTAAAATCAATGACACATAGAGGACTTTTGTATTCAGTTATAAACTAACTTATTTAAAAATAAATCTGCCCTGGTCAGAATTTGTTTTAAAAAAACAACAATGATCAAAGTAAATTCTTCTCCTAAAGAAAACAAATGACAGATAAAATAGACAAAGACAGCCAGGTTTTCTTTTAACTTTTCTTTATTAAAGATATATACACATATTTGTTTGTCATTCTTTGGCATAGTTAATGTAAATCGTCAGACAAAAGACCACATACGAAAGTACAATACAACAATTTCAAAGATCGTTCTATGAAACAATATTTATAGCTTTAAAACATGCCGATATGTACATTCTTAAAATTAAAATTCCGTAAATTAACTGTTACAATAAAATTGTTTCACAAAGACATTGCTTCAGAGACTTTGTTGTTGTTTTACAAACTGGTTCCATGTTGCCATTGGGCGAGCGGGGACGAGCAGAGTCGCGGACTCCTCAGCCCCTTAACGCGTGGGTTCGAGTCTCGCTGGGAGCGAGAACTTCCATGTCGGGAGGTCTTCCAGCTGACCTGCTGTGGGATGTTGCCGATGGTCCTACCCAGAAGAATGGATGTCTTCTTCCAACAATAGCTAGCTGGACCTTCACAAAATGACCATTACTGGGTCGGTGATATACAATTAAAAAGAAAGTAAGCAAAATAAAATACAACGGTGTTTAATGAAAATATGTTGCACACGAATATAAACGGTTAATATACCCATGTATTAATATAGCATGTATTTTTGATTTCGTTAATTGATATATCCATAACAGTATAACCAACAACTGCCTGGAGTTCATTGTTCAATAAAAATATAATAGACATTTCTGAAAACAGTTCCTAGAAATAACGCCAGAGTATATCTATCGACGTCATGTTATACTTTCATGCAAGTTTTAAATCAAAGGGAAAAAGGTCTGTGTTTTCTTATTTCATTAAGGATTTACAATCTATGTATCTCATGAATCACTTATAAAAGTTGCAATTTTAAGTTTGCAATTAATAGTTTTATTTCTTTTTCTTTGCCAGGATAAATTAAAAGTTTCTGCATAGCTGATACTATGTATATAACAAATACAGTAAACGTTTGCATATATGCGTGTAAAGATAATGCTTTCTTAACACGTTCATTTTCTTGTATTTAATGAAATAAGACACCTTAAACCATTACGTCAATGACTGGGCAGTGAAAAACCTTTAAAACCGCAAATCCTTTTTTATATCTTTAAGAATATTGGTGAATTCTGCTACATATTGCCTGATGTAAATGTGCAACGTAAAACTTCAACATGATTTTGTGAACGATTTATTTTCATTATTTCATTATTTTAAAATAATTATCATTTCTCATTATTAAAGGTTTTCTTTATCCGTACCGTTCTGGCATCTGTTTCAGTCTATAAATATCTTCGATGCCTGTTTGCAAAAACAGAAATGTATTAGTAATCTTCCTCGTGGGTAGATATGTCCATATACTTTATATAAGAAATATTCTTAATCTCTTACATTGATTATTGTTAACATTGTGCTCAATCACTTGAACTCATAGTAATATCAACAATAATAATACAATTTTATGTTGATGCTGCAGGCTTAAGTATTCCCCAAAGTTTGAAAGTGGTAAGTTGGATTTTTTTCTGCAGTATCTATATTCCAAATAATCACATAGAAGGGAGGTAAGAAAGAAGTACATGTATGTGAATGGTAAGAGCAACGTCCCTTTATAAATGGACCCACCCCCCTCCCACGGGAAACCTGGTAAAAGGTCGAGTTTTCTGTGCAGCAATTCGCGTTTCAGACATTTTCAAATGAGATTAGGCAGGACATTTCAAGTATTTGAAGATTTAATTCCCAATGATGTTTTTTTCTGTCATAAAGTGTTTGATTATTAAAATTCACCAAGCATAAGTGAAAAAATGGCACGGTATGGAGTTAATTTGTACTTTGTGCCTGAACAACATATATTTTAAAATAAATTGGTTCCGAAAAAGTATTTTGTTATAACCTGCTTGAATATACATGTAATAATTAACGTCTTACGGTCTTGTTTGCTAAAACAACTATAAGTACAATTTTTACAACAACATATACGATAGCTACACAATAAAATAAAAACCACAACCATTTTAATGTACACTATTGTTCCCCGGAAATATGTGCATATGGATAATATAAAAACAAATCGTTGCGGAGCTCTACACAGCAATGCGAGCAATGCACACGATGTATGTGTGTTATCATCTTGGAAGAACAAGGTTGGGGCGCTCCGTGAAAGATGTCAACTTAAGCAAACCAGTCAGTCTTGTGGCCAAGGCGGTAACTGTTGATTTTTTCTCCTTGTGTGTAATCATATAATGTTTCGTGTCAGTGTTTTTGTCAAATTTCATGAAGTCGAGTGTTTTTGCGTGCCTTAATATACATGTTTATGGTATTTCTTTTAGGACTTTTCACAGTTTTTCTGTAATATATATTTTATCCAACGGAATGTAGATATACGTTCACAGCATTTGTTTAATATTTTTAGGGTAAATTCGCCGACTTGCAACCCTTCTGACTACATGACACACATGTATACAGCGAGGGTTTGAGTCGGGATCGGTGCAAAAACTTTCAGGATGGTGGGTGTGTGTGTGTTCTGCTTCAACAATTGTACCGTGTTTAAGCATATCGTTACCTCTTTTATGACAATTTGTATCTAGGCCAAGAACACAAAATGCGTGATTTCAGTAATTAATGCATGTTGTTTAATAACGAAACGTTATTTTTTTGAAAATTCCACAAAATCTTGGCAGCGTTGTCAATGTGCTTTACCTATGAAATATCAGTTCATACAAAAATAACAATTTCCTGTTCAAAAGTATTAAAATCAAACAAACATAATCGCAATTTCCATTTGTGATCAACATTCCCGCGGATCGCATAAAGTAATGATTCATTTACTGGTCCCTTAGCTTTGTTTTTCGGCACGACACATGGGGACCGTTCTATCGTAAGTCTTAGAACCATTCTTAGGACCAGTAGACTTGTTTCCTAAATGCCGCTACGTTCTAAGGCTTATCCCAGTTCAAGGACTAAAATCGGAACACACTAAAATAATTAAGTGACCTTCTTACCATAAACGGGTCCTATAACCTTTGATTAAAAGACAACTTTTATCCATGAGTATCCCCCATCCTTCATCGGGCTTCCAGAAAAAATATAACTGTCATATCATACAACTGTCGCATATTACAACTGTCACGGTTATATCATACAACTTTTATATAATACAACTGTCTGATTATATAACTGTCATATCATAAACTGTCAAATCATATAACTGTCATATCATACAACTATCATCTCATACAACTATCATATCATACAACTGTCATATCATACAACTGTCATACCATACAACTGTCATATCATACAACTATCATATCATACAACTATCATATCATACAACTGTCTGATTATATAACTGTCATATCATACAACTGTCAAATTATATAACTATCATATCATACAACTGTCATATCATACAACGGCCATATCATACCACTGTCATATCATACAACTGTCATATCATACAACTGTCATATCGTACAACTGTCATATCATACAACTATCATATCATACAACTATCATATCATACAACTATCATATAATACAACTGTCTGATTATATAACTGTCATAGAATACACCTATCATATTATACAACTGTCATATGATACAACTATCATCTCATACAACTATCATATCATACAACTGTCATATCATACAACTGCCATATCACACAACTGTCAAATCATACAACTGTCAAAAATACAACTGTCATATCATACCACTATCATGTCATACAACTATCATATCATACAACTGTCATATCACACAACTGTCAAATCATACCACTGTCATATACAACTGTCATATCACACAACTGTCATATCATACAACTGTCATATGATACATCTATCATATCATACAACTGTCATATCATACAACGGTCATATCATACAACTGTCATCCCATACAACTGTTTAATCATACAACTGTCATATCACACAACTGTCATATCATGCCACTATCATATCATACAACTGTCATATGATACAACTATCATATCATACAACGGTCATATCACACAACGGTCATATCATACAACTGTCATCTCATACAACTGTCAAATCATACCACTATTATATCATACAACTGTCAAATCATACCACTATTATATCATACAACTGTCAAATCATACCACTATTATATCATACAACGGTCATATCATACCACTATTTTATCATACAACTGTCAAATCATACCACTATTATATCATACAACTGTCAAATCATACCACTATTATATCATACAACTGTCAAATCATACCACTATTATATCAAACAACTGTCAAATCATACCACTATTATATCATACAACTGTCAAATCATACCACTATTATATCATACAACTGTCAAATCATACCACTATTATATCATACAACTGTCAAATCATACCACTATTATATCATACAACTGTCAAATCATACCACTATTATATCATACAACAGTCATATCACACAACTGTCATATCATACAACTGTCAAATCATATAACTATCATATCATACAACTATCATATCACACAACGGTCATATCACACAACTGTCATATCATACAACTGTCAAATCATATAACTATCATATCATACAACTGTCATATCACACAACTGTCATATAATACAACTATCATATCATATAACTATCATATCATACAACTGTCATATTACACAACGGTCATATCATACAACTGTCATCTCATACAACTGTCAAATCATACAACTGTCATATAATACAACTGTCATATAATACAACTATCATATCATACAACTATCATATCATACAACTGTCATATCATACAACTATTATATCATGCAACTATCAAATCATACAATGGTCATATCACACAACTATCATATCACACAACTGTCATATCATACAACTATCATATCATACAACTATCGTATACAACTGTTATATGATACAACTTTCATATCATACAACTATCATATCATACAACTGTCATATCATACAACTATCATATCATACAACTATCATATCATACAACTATCATATAATACAACTGTCTGATTATATAACTGTCATAGAATACAACTATCATATTATACAACTGTCATATGATACAACTGTCATATGATACAACTATCATATCATGCAACTATCAAATCATACAATGGTCATATCACACAACTATTATATCATATAACTGTCATAACATACAACTGCCATATCATACAACTGTCATATCATATAACTGTCATATCATACAACTGTCAAATTACACAACTATTATATCATACAACTATCATATCATACAACGGTCATATCACACAACTATCATTTCATACAACTATCATATCATACAACTGTCATATCATACAACTGTCAAACCATACAACTGCCATATCATACAACCATCATATTATACAATCGTCATATCACACAACTGTCGCATCATGCAACTGTCATAGCAAACAACTGTCATATAATATAACCATCTTATCATACAACTGTTATACCACACAGCATATAACATAGCATATAACCGTCATATCATAAAACCGTCATAGCATATAACAGTCATATCCTATAACCGTCATATAATATCATATAATGTAGCATACAACCGTTCTATCATTCAATTATTATATCACACAAATGTCATATTATTAAACCGTCATAGCATATGACTGTCATATCATACAACTGTCATATCATACAACTGTCACGGTTATATCATACAACTGTCATATCACATAACTGTCATATCATATAACTGTCATATCATACAACTGTCACGGTTATATCATACAACTGTCGTATCACATAACTGTCATATCATATAACTGTCATATTATATAACCATCATATCATTCAATCGTCATATCACATAAATGTCATATCATACAACTGACATATCATATAACTGTCATATCATATAACCATCATATCATACAACTGTCATATCACACAAATGTCATATCATATAACCGTCATAGCATACTACATCATCCGCTTTATATAGTTTGCACATATTTCTGAAACATGCATGGCGTTATTATTGTAAAATTCATTGTGACATTGATTTAAAAAATCAGACTATGCAGATGAATGATTTTTGTATAAAACTATAAACATGGATATAAAGTTGTCATGAGTATATCGCACATGATGTTATAAGATGTCATATATTACACTGTAGATACTGTACACCCAGTGTTGTAATAATCTTCAGTACGTGCCGATAATCTCAGAAACATGCTTACATTAAAATAGAAACATTGCATGAAACCACATGAAAGTATGATTTCCATCTTCTGGACCTGACATGATTAAAGCTGAGCCATCACGAAAAACAACAACAACCCTAACAAACTTTAGAAAACGGACTTGTTACAGACTATTTCTTGTGGCACGCTTTTGTTCCTCTTGAATCAGGTCATTAGACATTATTAAAATATTAAGATAAGAAAGGACTATCAACCTTGAGGGTTTAAAAATATTTCATTTAAGAAATCATGCATTTATAATTCCTAGATTATGCTTAATTATTTTTCTTTGTACGTTAACATTTGCTCACAATGGACAAAGTTCCTTCCTAAGCAGAAACTTTTTAGAAAACTTAAGTGTATGTGCTAATGAATGTGTACCTTCAAACATGAAAATGTAGACGATCAGCAAATTTAATTACTATTCCATGAGTAGTTGGTATGTAACACATGTACAATGCTTGCTGTTCTGCAATGATAATATTGATCCACTTTGTATGACAGTGATAACTGGATTATTTGAACATGTTTGGTATAGGCGTCCACAGTTTCAGGAATGGCGGGTGCACGGCGGGTTTACAGACGGAAGTGAGGGGTGGCTGCCACTTGCCGTCCACACAAGTGGCGCCACTAGGTCCGTCCAGCTGGTACCCATTGTCACAACCAAACACCAGCCGGTCACCATGCTTGATGGTGCGGATATAGTTCTGGAACAAATAGTTCCCATCAGATGTCTTCTTGTACACCGTGCCGTGGGCGGGGGAGTCGGGGCTCGGGCAGTAGTCTGGGGATAGAGATAGGGGTGTTCTTGTTGTAACTGGGATTTATCATGCGCAGCGATAAAAAATCACAATCACAATACTAATAATACTAATACTAAAACTAATAATACTTGTTGATAATTATAATAATTTATCCTACCATCATTTCGGACATAGATTGACTGATGGATGAATGGACGGTTAGGCATGCAGGCCGACTGACAGGCAGACAGACAGGAAGACAGACAGACAGACAGACAGACAGTATAATTTAGTATGATACGGTGATGCACCTACTATGATACTATGAATTTTTTAGTGACTTTGAGAACAAGTAAGTTAAACTTTATTCACTTTTCTTAGGGATCGTATTTATTTCATTATGCATTAGTAATTTTACTTTTTAGGCGTGTATGAAAAACCAACAACAAAAAACACAAAACAATTACAAAACACGCACACACACACACAAAAAAACAACAACACACAACAGCAACAATAAAAAACAACAACAAACACAACAAACAACATAATCGGTCAACAAAAAAGATCTAAATATTGAACAACGCTTTTGTGCTTTTGTATTAAGAAAATGATTAATAACGATGGTAAGATAAATATAATGCTAGGTAAGTGCTGAACAAAAAAAATGTTAACACATTCGGCAAACCTCACAAGTTAGATTTGCCTCAGCCTTGTCTGACAACATTTCCTTCCTTCAGCACTAGCCTATTTTTCTCTTAATCTCTGAAATCATCATCAACATTAAGTGCACATTAGCTACTGCATGTACAACTTATAGTTTCTGAATTTTGCTTGATTGTATAGATTAGATAGGTATATTGTTTAATGAATTATTTTATATGACTTTCGAAACTGACTAATAATTGTCTGTCTCATGGGTTTTATCATTTCACTTATCTGGTTTTAATTATGCAAATTCAAAACGAATCACACACATTTAAAGTGTCGTTATTTCCTCAAATAGATACGTACACTCCTCGCAATGGGGTTGTCCCCCTTTCCATTCCCCAAATGTACACGTGAGGTAAGGTGACGCCAGGCCAGTGAGCCGGTAGCCAGCGAAGCACTTGTACTTGGCCTGGTTCCCGTGGTGCTGACCTATAAATATCCGCAGCCCATTGTGCACGTGCGGCGGTGGCTTGGCACAGGGAGCTGAAAAGTACAGCAGATAACATAATGTTTACAAATTGCACCAGTTTTGTGGTCAGTAAAAAGAACGATGCGACGATATAAATATATGACCAATCACACTCCGTCTTCCGGTTATGTGTTGCTGTACTACAGTAACCACAGCCGCCTTGAGACGAACAACAACAACACCTGTCCATAGCGCAGATCATGCTTGTGAACCTCGATATCGGTATCAATTTGAAAGTGTTTCATATGGTTCAAATGTAATATAATTGAAACAATTAATTTAAAAATGTAAATACTCCTTAGACTTTATTCTTAGAATAAAAGTAGTATATTATATAATATACTATTTGAAAAAACTATATAAAAATGGTAAATTCTTGTTTGAATTATGTTCGTCAATCACGTTGACGGTTTGCCAATTTGGTAGCAGGGGTTACTTTGATCTGAAAGCACGTGACCTCTGACGTGAAGATGACCGATGCACAGCCATGCCCAGACTTCCCTGGACTATTGCTTTATGCATGTAACCTTAAAATACTGCTTAATCGTCAAAATTCTTTATCACATAATTTCAGCAATATACATAAAATGAATGTCTCATTTGCATTTTTAATGACAGTGCTCAAGTTGTTAAACTCTTTCTGGTCTCGTCAATAAAATACAATTTTATGTGCATGTTGCAGTCTGTATTGTTCTCAAAATTTAAAAAAAAAGTAAAAGTCTTATTTTTATACAGTAAGTATTTACCAAATACCTACACATAAGGAAGGTAAGAAAGTGTCGTTCAAATGGTAAAAAATAACGCCCTTTAGTTAACAAAAAAGATCAAACGTACCTGGGATACATTCGGCCTCAGAGGTCCATGTGCCGTTGTTACAGCGAATCACAGAGCGGTCACGTGGTACGAGGCCGTCATTGCACGAGAACGTGATATTGTCGTTATGATTGACGTACATCATTTCACTCTTGCCGTTTAGGGTGGCATTCGGGATAGGCGGCACCTGACACTGGCCTGAGAAATGTTATCCACAAATAGATTAGAAAGAGCCTGTATGTTCTATATTGTCAATAAATAAGACAAAAAGTGAGCAAACTCATGAAGGCTGATTGTCAACTTAGTAGATGTCGCTCATCTTTTTATTTTGTGTTTATGTTAATTGTGCGGCGACATTTAGTAATTGTTCCTGGAAAAAACATATTGATTGCATTGATTAGTGTTACAATTTTAAACTAATGTAACTGACCGTAACTGACCTGACAAATTTAAACAATTCCTTACGCCACAGAAAGTAGTTCTACGTATTTCCATGATAGGATGTGAAACAAATGGCAGATTCACGCAGTTTCTCGTTGGAGAATCATCAAATGTTTACACCAGTATGCACAGTTTGTTAAATTATCATTTAGAATTAGAATTATCATTCTAAGTGTGCTCCGACTTACATTTTTGACGTTGTTTATTGTAGTAAATCAGTACTCACCCCAGCATTTTGGTGGCGGATGTGACCATGATCCATTCTGTAAACATTGTGTCTGGAATGATATTCCGTCAAACATCGACCGAGGCTTGCAGCTGTAGCCAATGATCGGTGGGTGATTTTTTTAAAGAAAGTTAATTTAAGATATTGTAGTTTTTAATAATAATAATAATAAAACATACACAAAACAGCGTTAGTCAAACTTTACAATACGGTTAAATATATATGATTAAAGATATGGCTAGAAAGCATTATGTACACTTTTTGTTTTACAAAATGAGAAATTTCAAAACTTCATATAAACGTCACACATCACGGCGTAGTTCACTGCAGAGTTGAACAAATAACTGTACATGATGGTATACAGGGTAAAACAAAGCTATGTTCCATGCTCTACCGCATATTAATAGCCATACAATGAACATATTTCCGGCAAATAACTTGCAGATTGGCTTCCTGACCTAGACAATGGCATACTCTTTTTCTTAAGAAGGATCCGGTGCTGCCTGCTAGAGGTTTCTTGTTTTCGAAGGGGGTACTGATATGGTTATACACCGTGAACATGTCCCGCTTTTATATGATAGAGCAGAATACAATACAACGTTAAACAACACCGTGTTGTTAATGTCAAATGCATCACGCTTATTTAGGAAGAGAATTGCAATCAATCATACAAAGTAAACACAACCCTAATAATACATATTCATTAGATGCAATGGCCATCTGCTGTTATGCTATCCTAATTTATCATAAGTGTTTGAAAATTCGTCACAATGAATCGCATGGGCATACAAACGTGGATTGACAAATGACCTATAAGTAGTTATGCCAACTTTATTTTCACTTATTTTCTGTTACGAAATCAGCAACCTGGTAAACCTTTTCAAACATTTGACAGGTTAACCAGTATGACAAGTTAACAGGTTAACCTGAACAACATACCCTTTGTGTATCACTAACATACACAATCGACCATCTACTTTTGTCTTTGTGGTTACTTTTCCTATGAATTTTGCAAATATCGGGAGACAATCATCATAAAACATTGGGCAACACATTAAATGTGATATCCAAAAGTTTGCCTCTATCAAATTCAATTAACAAAACATAAACACTATTTTGGGTACTTTGGGCATGATTTCTTCATAGACACGTGGTAAAGTCTAAAAAGGACGATTTGAGAATTACTGTTATTATTACATTGTAAAAATCGTGAAAAATGTTGGTCTTAAAGTTAGTTTGCCCAAATTCATAAAAAGCACAATGGGGTTTTCTGCAAAAAGTGGATACCGACATCAGACCAGATTAACTGGATGATGCTAAAACGGGATCTCAAAAGTAAGTAGTCACTTGAATTTCTTAGTTTCAAAATAACTTAATGTTTAGCGAGGCTCAGAGAGGAAATAAGTGTTTGAAATTACGATTGGAGTGTTATGCTTCACTTTTTACATACATGTAGGCCATCAATTAACAGCATTTTGCGAGATCTTTTTCATGTAACAATAATTTATATGGTTGTTTGAGAAACCTGGTGCAAACTTTTTGGTATCCCCTTTAAACAAATAGGAACGGTTCTTAGGACAGTAAAAAAACATTAGCTGATAGAATCGATACTTACTTAATACAATAAATTATACCAAGAAAATTAATTTAGGTAATTGATACCTTTAAAAATGATTGTAGCGTACTAAACGCAGCATGACATATCTTATTCTTGGATGTTTTAAAGCTAAGTCGAGGGAGTAGAAAATATGACACATGCCATTACATGACTGCGTCTTGAATTATTGTATTGGTTTATTCTTGATATGTTTATTGAATAACCTTAAAGCGGATATTTCCCAGTTGAGAAAACAACTTTCACAATATTAAATTAAAATAATCCCGTTCGGGTAACTTTTCTTGACACAAGGTTCGTGCTTTCGTTATTAAAATGATACACATAATTATATTCATATAAATTATAATACCGCCGACATGTACTATACAGAAAAGAAACTACGACATAATTATGCAAGTAAACACGAAAAAACTTGTACGTGGACATGCAATCTGACTAAAGCACGCGATCTGCTACGCTAGAATCTGATACTGACGCATTACGGGTCATCTTTGGGTGACCTTGTATTCAGCCAATCAGAGCCTTGCTTACTAAATTCTGATTGTCATCGCTAAACACTTGAAACCCATTTGCGATTGTCAGATTAAGGAAATAGCATGCGTCACCGAGTTGTCAAAATGGTTGATGCACATGTAAAACACATTCGTGTTTTGATCGCCGTTATTTTGTGGATTTGCCTTTCAGAGAAAAGAGATTTCACCACAACATTGGAATGAAACAAGGTTTCTAATTGTCCAGTCTGCAGTATTACAGCGTTTAATCTGTAAATAACAATTTGGAAATCCGAAAATCCAAAGGGGCAATTGTAATGGATGGGTTTCAGATCTACCTGAGAGAAATATCGTTTGCTTTAGTCAGATCGTCTGTACAGGCAATATGATTTAGTGTTTAACAATGTTTACCTAAAGAAAATAATCGAATCCACCGTAGTCTTGTGTCCGATCAAGTAGCCATTGTAGAATGGCTTTGGCCACCCACAGTCTATCTCTGAAATATTTGTGAACACTTCCTTTGAATTTATTTGGTATTTATTTGTTTTCAGTCGACATAAATTGAAACCACAAAAATATATCAAGTGACTTTATTATAATATAAATACACTTTTAGATCGTTTTGATAGTTTCTACCTATCTAACGTCGTGCATACTTTACACTCTGGATGATGCATTTGGAGTTCCCTTCAATCGTCGGTTAGCATTTTAAGGCGTAAATCGGCTGGTGCTTTATAATTGGTTAACATTTGTTTGGAACGTTTCTGAGGTTGTGGACTAAGTCTTCCGATGCTTGTCTGCATAGGCAACAATGGGCCAGAAAGATTCCACTTTTACCAATACATCGTGTTAAAAAACAAAACAAAACAAACTTGCTCATAGATAAATGGACTGTTAACGTACCCTCACACTTAGCGGGTTGTCCGCTCCAGGTCCGGTCTGCTTGGCACTTCCGCTCACGTGACCCAACCACTTTATAACCTTGACTACAGTTGAACTCAACCACACTGCCGTATAACGTCCCCTCGCCAATCATGTGGCCATAAACAGGCGCCATCAGCTCGGGACACGTCACCGCTGAAAGGAAGCAACACAAACGCGATAAATACTCAGTTTTAAGTCCGTAGTTACTGTTGCTTTCTACTTACAAAAGCAATTTTCAATAGAGATAACCTGATTGCAAACTACGTGTGTACACAACGGCGGGACATATCGCGTTTACTTTTTTTCTACAAATATAAAAGCATTTACCTACCATTCACTGTCGGCAATCCATTTATACATATTCTGCATATTAATAATGTACAAATGATAGGAGCTGTCTCTTCTTGTCACCTGTTCATATCCGCGCACACTCTTAACTTTGGAAATTGCCTTGGAATGGCATATTGTTCGTTATTAAATAATAAATTATTAGCTTAGACGAAAGAGTATTCCGTCAAGATGACTAGCCAAATAATAGAACATACTTAAATATATTTTTGTAGGTATTAAAACCTCGATTCGGTATAATAAAGCAGTTGTCAGCAGAAGAACCTTACCAATAACTTTTTGACTAAGTGGACTTTTACCCTGGCCAAACATGTAAAACATGAACAAGCACAATTTCCGTAGTATAGTTCTGCTTACTATAACAATGGCGGGTACGGAGAACATCCTGCTGACGATTATGTATGTATGCACACACACACACACACACACACACACACACACACACACACACACACACACGCACGCACGCACGCACGCACGCACGCACGCACGCACGCACGCACGCACACACACACAAAAACAACAAAACAAACAAACACACACACACATGCATGCATGCTTCTTGTAAACAACAACACCATCGAAGAAAACAAACGCCATCAAACGTAGGCAAGGATGTGAAATAATGAAATGAAGCGTCACTGAACTACACCATCAGTAAATGAAACTGACACCTCTATTCAGAGGAATCTTGTTTATGAATACATCAAGTGGTATTAATACTGTATTTTACTAAAATGTATTAATATGCAAATAATTTTCATCATTGTCGGTGTTATTGACATTTCAGAAATACTGAACTATTCTTTTTAACAAATAGCATGGTTGCTAACATCCAATCGATAAAAGCGTTAAACCAATTAACACAGAACGAAGAATTGTATGTTTGTCAGTGACGGTATGAAACTCAGACTATCAATAGACCATATACTTCAAAACATGTCAGAAAGCTTTCTCCAAACTGCCGATGAAAGTGCCAAAAGTACAAAATAGTCCCGAGAAAGTAGTGCGAGTGATGTATGGCCGCTTTATGGACGATGAATCATACATGGGCTACATGTTGTTTCACACCGTGTAGTCTCAGAAAGAGAAGCTCCACATGATTTATGGTCGCTTTATTGTTCCCTCTCTTTGTTTGCTAAAATTGCTTTTAGTTCAAACTACAATGGATCCGTGTGACGTTTCAAAAGTAGTTACAAGTTAGAACCCAGATAAGTCTACTAGGATATTAATACTCGTGTACATTTTTGTACGTTAAAATGTCGCTGTGTGTAAAAGCCAAAATAACTCCGGTCGGCACGTTGTTTGATCTTAAATATTAATCTGTTAATCAAGTGCGGTTGAAAGAATAGTGTAAACAACACAACAACAACCAATAAGTAAATACATTCAAATATTGATTTTATAAGTAAGACAAAAAAACTAAATTTGAATAAAAACCAAACATAAAAATGCTTGGCTTTTGTATGATTCGATCCAGAGACCGCGTGTTTGAAAGACCAATGATCTACTGACGAGCCATTGAGTTTTCATACATTCTTGTTTTATGTAGTTTTATTACACATTACGACCGGTACAATATTAACATCCAAATTTCAACATAATCTATGTCATGAGTTTAACAGTTTTCAATCGGCACTTATCAATTGTTTTGAATTTAAATCCTGTTCAATGAGGAGTCAGTCGATGTTGGTTTGGACTGTTTTAATTCTTGTTTTTTTTTATTGTTTTGTACCCTTTTCTTTTTAGTTCTGGTGATCAGTTATTTTTAAACTAACAAGGAGAAAAAACAATTCTTATATTACAAAACGCTATAACAACAAAATTAAGCAAAACAAAATCCGCAAAAGAAATCAAGAAAGATGCAAGCAAAACAACGCGATTATATAACAAAATACATTGTACAAAACGTTACTTCAAAAGTCAACTTAGCCATACGCGTAACATGATAATAAATAATATAGCTTACTTTATATGGATATTGTTAACAAGTGGCTATTTTGGACATGAGAATGTAGATTTACGAGACAGACATAACTGACGATAATTGATAAAACACGAGGAGATTCTGTACAACTTTTTACAATGAGTAATACACCACAGACCAGTAGGCGAAATACAAACTTTCCAATACAATAAGTCACACATCTCTTCACAAACAAAAACACGGAGCGGTAGAGGTATATACAAAGTTAATATCAGCGCACATTTAATTGATACAAAAACCCAGCAAGTTAAACTTCCAAAGCGGTGAACTATATGGTCAACATACTTAGACGACACAATACACTGTATGCTATTTTTATTTCCTCATATATTATATGTTTTGAAACCTAATATTAATATTATGTCTGAATTATAGACCAGATGAATTAAGGGATTAGGGATTAGGGATTATCCGGCATTTTTGCCGATACTGCGCAGCGACATTTCTATCATTATAGCACAGGGGCACTTATGAGGTGCCCAGGGACTGAACCCGGCCGGTCCATTATACTGACACCGACGAGTCAGGCGTAATGCTGTCCCCTTAGCCCCGAGCGTTAGGAGGGAAGCCACTACTACCAACTTTAAAGTCTTTGGTTAGACCCGGCCGGGGTTCGAACCCACGACCTCCCGATCCGCAAGCCGACGCTCTACCACCTGAGCTATTGCGGCCGGTCCAGATGAATTAATGACCAGAAAACACGACAACATGAAACAAAATACAAGAAAAAAGTCGTTAGTATCAAGTACATCACACTTATTTGGGAAAAAATGACAATCAACCATATAAAGTAAATACAACACTTATAATGCATATTCATTAGAAGCGATGGACCTCTGCTTGGCCGTTGTCCTGATTTATCATATATGTGTATGAAAATTCGACACAATGAGTCTCAGGGGAAACGAAAACGTATTACGGTATTGACGAGACAGTTTATACTTGACGGTCATTCATAAAACATAAGGAACCTTATTTACATCTTTCTTTGGGAATGTAACATAAACAGGCGATTTCTAAACTTTCAACGAACATTCCTTGAGTAATTGATAAATACAATATTTCTCCGGCGTAGCTGTCTAACCTCGCTTTAGACTTAACCTCGCTTTAGACTTACTTATACTTATAGACGCTGACACAAGGCAAGCCCACATGAATACCAAAGCATCCCATTGCATCCATAGATTCATCGCAGCATAACACATAACTTAGCCAACACGCTGAAAGTCTAACGCTACCGAAATTTAACTTCGTTGGGTCAGAGAAAGTACGACTCGTATAGTGTATAGATATTTCTTTTATATGAATCATTGTAAAGAGCACGTTTTTGCAATTTTGAACAAGACATTGATGTGCGTTTTGACAAGCTATGAAAAAAAATAATCTTACAACTGTCTGCATACTTAATCTTATGTGTTGTATAGAAAGTGCGTTTTATGAAATAATAAATGGTGATTAAGCTGTATTTATATAGTGTAAAATATGAATGCAAAAAATGTATAATCTTTTAGTATCTTGGTTCCTATAAACTGATTTAAAATGACCAGCCAATACATTGTGTTTAAGTTTTCGTAAATATGTGTCACATTTCAAAGGTAAATAATGTCCCATCAACGCAGCATACCTTTTTAAAAAGATATTTCTTGTTTATTCTGTTTTTTGTCTCTATATATTGATTGGATTTGTTGAGTTGGGATTGAGTCTCGCCAAAATCTTTAAGTCATCCGAAAACAGCATTATATAAAATAACAACAACCCATCATCACCTATTATGAAAAACAATACACATTCGCAAACGTAACTTTTTAACCCATAAAAGTTTTCCAATGCGGTAAATTGCTTTTTTTTCTCCTAATTATGACCATTGTCTACTCCTAACCTTTTAGCAACAATAACTCCTGAACCCGAATACAAAAATACGTTTTCCAAATAACGTCACTGCGTTCTTATGGCATAACGTCATTACTTTGTTGCTGGGAATATTTTGTTTCCTACTTCCCAGACAATAAAACTTTCGCACAAGTTCAATGCAAACTTGACAGAAACACTGGGCGAAATACTAGATTTTGGAAGAAATAAATAACTTAAATAGAGATAAAACAAAGAGGAGGATTGTAATGTTCTTAGCTAGATGGCTGTTAAGTGCCATTGCTCACTATAGGTTTAACTCGTCCATTATACATAAATTCATATACACAAACTGACAGCTCCACAAGTACAAGACATTATCTTAATTCATATGATGTTTAGTGACATATGACAGTATTCCCAAGGTCGGTTAAAATGCTGCTCAAGCATTGGTGTGTGTTTGACAACATGTTCGCTAAATCACACTTTACTAAAGAAAAATAATTCATTTCAGCTATACACGTTTAGGTTACTATTAGCCTGCTAGAATGGTGCAAAATACAGTTTTCAATTTTAATATTGTGCAGCTATTGCTTGAAATAATTGTTTCATCCGAATACTTGTGGCAGACACACACTTTGCTAATTACTGGAAGTATAGTGCTTTTTGAGCAGAAACAAACCTTTGATGAAGACAATTTACACGCTTTTGATAATCAGATACAAAAATAAGGCAACCAAACTGATAATAAATGTATAACCCCGTAGTATAACAGAGTTTAAAACACATTATTTTACTGCAAATCTTATTGGGTGATGCATTTACAATGTCGCTCGAAGTTTCTTAATAGCTTCATATATTGATTGCTATGAACATATCAGCAGACATAAAACTGACCACATGCTCAGGGGACTTGACCAGGTTCATACTTTCATTTGAACATGGCATAAATTATATTATTTGATCAGTTATTTACACCCGATGTAGGGGATTACTGATAGATGTATTACTTTGATTGTACATTTATTTTGTTTTACACTGTTTGTCTTTGAAAAGAAACTTCAGAAAGTTTTGTCTTTTGAAACATCCTGCAGGAAGTTTGTCTTTCAAAAGGATCTTCAGGATGTTTGAATGTCAAAAGTACCTCCCGGATGTTTGTTTTAAAAGACCGTCGGAAAGAGTGAGCTTGTAGCGCTTCGTTTTCAGCACAACAATCGGCCCCTTTACCTATTGACCGTTTCAATATAATGGTTGTTGCGCCTGTATGTGTGTTATGTGAGTTTATCTTAGTGAGTTTGTCCTTTTGACATTAACGTTTGTGTTTCTCTTTGGTAGTCCAAACTTGTATGTTTGTCTTAATTGTCAAATGACCTTTTCTTTTGTTCTTCTGTACATTACAAGTTGCAGCAAATGGTAATTTAGTATCCATACCTTTTCTGAAAACCTTCGTAAGAGGTTTGGAATGACTTACTGTCAGTAGAACTATTATTAGCCAAAGTTATTGTTCAAATTATCAATGTCAGTGCTATCGAACTAATAATGTTAGCTGTATTCTGTTATTCGTTATTCCTAAAATATTTATTTGACAGGTCTGACAGATACGCGAATTATCTTGCCATATGATAAAACCATTAAACATGCATTGGAAGATAACACAACAACCTGCCAATCACTGAACATGCGTGTAATTTTTCTGAACATTCCATTATGGTTTAATGCGCTTTCAGTCAGTATTTAAGGCCTTACACTGCATCGTCTTTTATGGTTTGTTATTGTTAGGACTTCAGTGATGTGATTCACATCCATTCCAAAGTGCTAATATGGACACCTTGTACTTAATTGTACTTAATTTAACTTAATTCTTACTTAGTTGTTTTTATATTTGAAAAGCGGTGACAATGATGGAGAATGAATCACAAAAAGCCAACAATCAAACGAATAACAGCCCGCTCAATGCCTTCCTGGTTGAATTAAAGAACATAAAATATCTAAATCAACAAATAATGTACTGCAGATAACGCAACATCTGAACATGTTTCCTCATGTTTAATATGGGATATTTCACGCACAGAATTATTGCCAAAGAAAAAAGAAAGAAAGAAAGAAGAAAAAAAACCCCATTCATGTCACTGACAACTGTAGAACTGCACCATATAAACAAGTCACATCACAACACTTTCATTGATGGCATGGAATGTATGCGCTATTTTGTCTTCGTGATTTATACGCACTTTTATGGGAGTTCGCTCCATTAACGGTAAGTTTAAAGAACGTGTGTAAACGATATTACTAAAACGCGTACAAATAGCGATCTTTTGTGAGATACGAGGAAAATATATTTACATCTCTTTGGAACAGTAAATCACAAGCTAGTTTCTTGACTTTCCACGTAAATCCGTCCGAGAATATATTCAATGTCTTTCTTTTGTATTTGCTAGTATATGTAATAATGGTTCGTCAATACATCGAATATATACTTTTCAAGTCGCAGAAAATTTTCATACTGTTTAAAGTAAAACTATAATATTTAGGGATAATTTTTCCATCTTGTCAATAGGCGCATTTAAATGGTATGTTACACAGTTTTTGTTTCCTTACATAATATACATATATTATATACAATATATACATCTGATGTATTGATGTATTATAATATAAGCAATGGCAACTTAGACACCGAATTTGTGTACCACAACAATGAGAATAAATCAAGAATATTATTATTATTACATTGCTTATAACTATTCTTTTCAAACTTTGCCAGAATGAGTCTTCCTAAACAGGTATATGTATGTATGTTTAAGCGTTCTATCTATTGCATTTCCCATTACAGTACTGCGGGCATAAACATTTTCATAACTTAACAATGACGAGCGTATAGTCGGAATTCACAGTGGTCGATTTAGTATGGCACACAGTTCAAAAACATACAGGTATTTGTCTAGGATGTAATTTACTAACGTATATAGGTAAAATATATCAAAGGTATTTTAATTACAAACGCCTCTCGTTCAGATAGTAAGTTACATTTGAAATGAACACGTACAATATAACAGAGGTTTAAACACCAAAGGTTGCTGAGGCAGGATTGTAAGACAACATTTACATTTATATTCCAATGCTTTTTTACTGTTCCCCCAAAAATATAGAAATACAAATAATCTGAAGATTTACGGGAAGAGGGCAATGGAAAGATGTAACTTATTATTTATTTCTCTTTTTCTTAGAACACATCGACCATAAAGATATAAATTTTGTAAAAGTGGACTGAAAAAATAAAAAATGCAGCTTTTTGTATAAAAATATAAAAGTATCAAATTGCAATGTACAAATAAATGGAATAGAAAGTTATTTTATAAAACGACCACCAACTACAAATACAGAATGTCTAACCATGTGCTCTAGAAACATTGCCTTTCCCATTCCACACACAGAAATATTATTTCCCTATCGCATAATTTATCGAGGTGATGTAATTTTGCTGTCGCTTGAGGACGATTTACACTTTTATACCCAGAATAATACTTGCCAGGAAACATTAAAAAGATGTTGTAACGACATATATGGTCTCTCCATATTGCACGTACAACCCTTAGTAATAAACTTATTTATATTGTTTGCTATGTAACATCGAGGGAGAAGACTCAACATATACACATAGATAATATAGTTCCGCGTTAAGTTATGTAGAAAACACAATTAATATGGTCCGCTTCCCGCATTTTCTCCGAACAAAAGTAATGTCTATTTCTCGGAAACTAATTATTGTGCGTATTTAATTAATTCATTCATATATCTAGTTTTGATGTACAGTTCAATATAGACATAGAGGCATACACCAAACGTTACATAGCCAAATGAATTACGATCATAATTGATATATGACCATAAAAGAAATACAACTATAACTGAAATACGACCATAACTTAAATACGACCATAATTAAAATACGACAAAAATTGAAAGACAACAATAACTGAAATACAACCTTGATTGAAATACGACCATAATTAAAATTCGACAAAAATTGGAAGACTACAATAATTGAATTGCGACAATTATTGAAATACAGCCATGCTAGAAATTCGACAAATACGACCA
>CM017572.1:4917709-4997628 GCA_007844125.1 Sinonovacula constricta
CTGACTGATTATTCAAGAAAAAAAAGTCTGCCAAAACTCTTGGCTACAAACTGTAAAAGTGCTGACAAGCTTAACACAAAAGGACTGCCAAATAAATTATCACTCTTTAATCCATTAAACTTATACTTATACTTTTTGCACAATTTAAAGTCATTTTTAGTTTGTTTGATCAACAAAGAGTGCCCCAATGTTTGAAATTACAATTATAATCAGTTCAATGCAAAATGAAATGAATTGAAATAATAAAACTTAAAAAAAAAAAATAGAACTTTTGAAATGATTCTTCTGTAAAAAAAAAAATGACAAATGAATTTGATAAACTGCTCTTAAAAACACATTTTCCATGGATAAATACCTGTGTTGGCAGCCTGGGACTGTGAATCCCACCATCAGCCTGGAATTGTTGAATTCCACCATCAGCCTTGGACTGTTGACTTCTGCCATCAGCCTTAGACTGTTGACTCCTGCCATCAGCCTTGGACTGTTGAAGCCTGCCATCAGCCTGGGACTGTTGAATCCCACACCAGCCTGGAACTGTTGAATCCCACTATCAGCCTGAGATGGTTGAATAACACTATCAGCCTGGGACTGTTGAATAACACTATCAGCCTGGGACTGTTGAATAACACTATCAGCCTGGGACTGTTGAATAACACTATCAGCCTGAGACGGTTGAATAACACTATCAGCCTGGGACTGTTGAATAACACTATCAGCCTGAGACGGTTGAAAAACACTATCAGCCTGGGACAGTTGAATAACACCATCAGCCTGGGACAATTGACTCCTGCCATAAGCCTGGGACTGTTGAATCCTGTCATCAGCCTTGGACTGTTGACTCCTGCCATCAGCCTTGGACTGTTGAAGCCTGCCATCAGCCTGGGACTGTTGAATCCTGCCATCAGCCTGGGACTGTTGAATCCCACCATCAGCCTGGGACTGTTGAATCCTGCCATCAGCCTTGGACTGTTGAAGCCTGCCATCAGCCTGGGACTGTTGAAGCCTGTCATCAGCCTTGGACTGTTGACTCCTGCCATCAGCCTTGGACTGTTGACTCCTGCCATCAGCCTTGGACTGTTGAAGCCTGCCATCAGCCTGGGACTGTTGAAGCCTGTCATCAGCCTTGGACTGTTGACTCCTGCCATCAGCCTTGGACTGTTGACTCCTGCCATCAGCCTTGGACTGTTGAAGCCTGCCATCAGCCTGGGACTGTTGAAGCCTGTCATCAGCCTGGGACAGTTGACTCCTGCCATCAGCATTGGACTGTTGAAGCCTGCCATCAGCCTGGGACTGTTGAAGCCTGCCATCAGCCTGGGACTGTTGAATCCCACCATCAGCCTGGGACTGTTGACTCCTGCCATCAGCCTTGGACTGTTGACTCCTGCCATCAGCCTTGGACTGTTGACTCCTGCCATCAGCCTGGAACTGTTGAATCCTGTCATCAGCCTTGGACTGTTGAATCCTGTCATCAGCCTTGGACTGTTGAATCCTGTCATCAGCCTTGGACTGTTGACTCCTGCCATCAGCCTGGGACTGTTGAATCCTGCCATCAGCCTGGGACTGTTGAATCCCACCATTAGCCTGGGACTGTTGAATCCCACCATCAGCCTTGGACTGTTGACTCCTGCCATCAGCCTTGGACTGTTGAAGCCTGCCATCAGCCTGGAACTGTTGAATCCCACCATTAGCCTGGGACTGTTGAATCCCACTATCAGCCTGGGACTGTTTAATAACACTATCAGCCTGGGAAGGTTGAATAACACTATCAGCCTGGGGCAGTTGAATAACACTATCAGCCTGGGACTGTTGAATCTCACTATCAGCCTGAGATGGTTGAATAACACTATCAGGCTGGGACGGTTGAATAACACTATCAGCCTGGGGCAGTTGAATAACACTATCAGCCTGGGACTGTTGAATCCTGTCAAGTCTATTCTCTTTTTTTTTTGTTTTGTCATGGTCTTGCTTATACTGTTGCAACCAGTTCTTTTGCTGTTGTTTTTGCTTTTCAATTCTTCTTAAACGTACATACACCTTTTCTTTAATCATTTTTGCCACATTTTTTTTGTAATTGTCATTAATGTGATAGTAGTTAATGCCTTTCAAATGGTTAAAAAATAATGGGACGCGAAATGAGCTATTCTTTTTCTTAGGATACACTGGTACAATACACCATTTTTTGTCCTCATTATCAATTGAATCCATGAGACAAGTTTCACTGCAAAGTTTTGTCCACTTGTCTTCAAAAAGTTTCTGTGTCATGTATATCAAAATAAAAGTGCTTCTGTCATAGGATTCATTTAGCTGAGAGATAATGCTTCCAGCAGATGGATTAAATTCATCGTACAGATGAGCAGTGATGGGACCATGGTTTTCCATCTTAATGTCATTTATTAAGTGGGTTCTGAACTGTTCTGCTCCGTTCCTGTCCTCCTCTGCATAGAGAATAAGGCAGTCAATAAAATCACCTTTGATTTCTTTAGGCATCACTTCACTGCATTTCTCGAGTTCTTCTTCCCAGTTTTCTGATGGCATGCTGCTGCAATACCCATCACATCTGACAACTTGGCTCTCGTCACTCTCAGTATCTGCAGTTAAAACAGAAAAATAAGGCATCAGGAAATACCTGATCTTAATTCACTCTATGTCCTTGGACAGATAAGCAAACCAAATGTGGTACTACCCTGGACTTTGCCACAAGCAGTAAGGGACTGAGTGGGTACAGGCTGTAGACTCCACCACACATCATGTTCTCACCCTGGATTTGAACGCAAGAAGTGAGGGACTGAGGGCCTTTAGATTGTAGACTCCACCCTACATCAAAGTTCACCCTGGATTTGAACTCAAGAAGTGAGGGACTGAGGGCGTACAGATTGTAGACTCCACCCCTCATCAAAGTTGTCACCCTGGATTTGAACACAAGAAGTGAGGGACTGAGGGCATACAGATTGTAGTCTCCACCCCTCATCAAAGTTGTCACCCTGGATTTGAACACAAGAAGTGAGGGACTGAGGGTGTACAGATTGTAGACTCCACCCCACATCGAAGTTGCCACCCTGGATTTGAAAGCAAGAAGTGAGGGACTGAGGGTGTACAGATTGTAGACTCCACCCCACATCAAAGTTGCCCCCCTGGATTTAAACGCAAGAACTGGGGACTGAGGGCGTACAGATTGTAGACTCCACCCCTCATCAAAGTTGCCACCCTGGATTTGAACGCAAGAAGTGAGGGACTGAGGGCATACAGATTGTAGACTTCACCTCTCATCAAAGTTGTCACCCTAGATTTGAATGCAAGAAGTGAGGGACTGAGGGCCTTCAGATTGTAGGCTCCACCCCACATCCAAGTTCTCACCCTGGATTGAACATAAGAAGTTTGGGATTGAGTAGGTACAGATTGTACACTCCACCCGACATGAATGTTCTCACACAGTATTTGAAGGTAAGCAGCATGGACTTGGGATACAGCTTGGAGACTACAGTAAAACCTCTCGAAGCGGCACCTCTAAGCAGCGGCTACCTCTAAGCAGCGGCAGTTAAATTTCCCCCCAGTAGTTTTCAGCGCATTTTAACCTCTAATCGCAACTCTCCGCGAAGTGGTAAGCGGCCGTGTAAATCTCTTCCCTGAGGCTAGGTTGACCTCTGCGTAGCAACACCAGTGCAGCTATTTTTAGAACAGTCTGTTGCGTACACTAGGAATTTCACGCGGTCGGCTGATCACTGCTTGTACCCTGTTGAGAAGGTGTTTATTGGAATCAAGTTGCAGTTGGACGGGAAACCAGCTGCATGCTACAAACATGTCGTTGTAGATTTAGGGTATTGCGGGAACGTGTGAAAGAAGTGTCAACTATTGATGATGTTAATTAGTTGGTTTGTTTTCTTTAATTGATCGAAATATTAAAAGATATCACTATGTTGATTGCTTACTTAAAAAGATGTTTACGTTAAGTGCTAAATGCAAACTGTTATTGTCTTAGGATGTCTGACTATAAATTCGATTTTTAATGGTAAATCAGTCTTTGCATGACTCAATACTGGAATACTGGTCATTTTGTCTTGAAATATCTTATAAAAATGTTTACCTTTCATTAGAGCAGAATGTTACTGCAATTAAGTTGTCAGCACAGTCTATTGCTACTGAGTTGGGCTGCGTCAGAACTCAGATACAGGTCCGTTACTGACAATAATGTTTTTGTAATAGACAAGCAAATGCTGATTGCTTAAAGTACAAAACTATTTAAAAACACACACATTTTTTCTCGTCTCATTGAAACCTCTCAGCAGCAACACCTCTCAGCAGCAACACTTTTTGGTGGCTCCGCCAGATGTTGTTGTGGAGAGGTTTTACTGTATATCCACACATTACTGGTTTTCAAAAGTGTGTGAACAGAGATGACATTGGATAAATATGCATCACTTTTGATTGTTGGAGGTGTAAGGTGCTAAAGATCGATATTGCTTGTACATACAATATCGTTACATTACCTCTTAATTCTAGCGAAGGAAGTGTTACAGCTTGTTCTGTACATTTTGAGTGTTTCCTATGTATTCAGCATCTAGTGACACCTGAGACGAAAGACGCATCAATCCTCCAGTTGCCATCTTGTTTTCTCAGCCAAGTGCCACTGTCTCAAAGTGGAGCTGGGAATTGGAGTTGTCTAATCCATACTGCAAATCCACTTTTAAAGCCTTCTACACTACTGTTGCATTCTGCACTTTCTAGTAAAGGGTACCATCCCAACAGGTATGGATATAGCTTCCACCTGAAACCTAACAGCAAGCATCAGTAAAAATAATTGATTTCTTTAAAGTTCTATTCAACATAAATATTGTCTTCTTGTGAGCAGAACGATCCTATCAGATTCTTCATTTATTTTCAGGGAAGTCTGATACTAATATCTAAAAACATGATACAAAATGTCAAATGTTCATGTTAAACTTATGTCCATTTAAACTTTCTTTTTAATACATATATATGAAGAAAAAAATGATCCTTAAGAAAAAGAATATATAAAGTATGCTGTTTTTTTCTGGTAACTAAGGACTGAATTTTAAGGTATTTTTCTTGTTAAGTTTTCTTCTCTATCTGTAACCCTATATTACTGTATCTCTGATACATATCTCATGTGTATATATCAGTTATAAACAGTACACATAATGAAAAAATCATTATAATACATGTAAAGTATGCATTGTATGGTTCTATGTGTCTTGGAGGGGGGTTGTTAAAACAAACAATAACAAAAGCGTAGATGGCAGTAGGTATAGATTCCATCTAAATTTTCTTTTTTTCTTCTGTTATTATCAATTTTCCATATACATTTGACATAATAGTTTATTAAATGTTAAAAAGTAACAAACAGCCAAAAATTCAGTGTAAGTACAGAACGAAACCTACAGTTGTAACAACCAGTTTTGCAATAACTCCCAGAAGTTCAATAAAAATGCAACAAAATTATTGCAAAACTAGTTGTACGGTTTAACAAAAATTAAAATAAACCCAGAATTGCAATTAGTACTATGGAGGTAACAAGATTTTGATTTTAGAATCTCCGACTCCTGAGACTTATGATTGTCATGTGAGAAATTATTCAGTAATCAGTGAAGAAAGATGTACGAAATATGAAAAAAAAAATAAAGTATTGACAGCATAATGACTACCCAAGAGATTCGGGAAATATCACCAAACTAATTGTTGTACAAGGATCCAAAAGCCCATCACTTTATTGTCATTATCCAATTGGCAACATAATAATTAAGCTATTGTGTATTATATTACCAATAAAGAAAGAATAAACAAAAAAGCAACATACAAATCTTACAGAGATCTATTATTATCATAATATAGTCAAATAACATACCATAAAACAGAAATACATTAAACAGCATAAAATAATATAACTATTGGGGTCGAATAGTCATGTTAAACTTTTCAGTTGGCATCGAATAATCATGGCGTTGAATAGGAGCCTAGAACTGGCAGGGGTTGCATAGACATAAGGTTGAATAGTCGTGTACCTATTTTTTAGCACTATTCCATTAAAATATACGTTTTACTTGCCTTAAATGTCACAAAAGAATATAGATATAGATCTAGAGATATACAGGTTCTTTACTTTCATTTCAAGAACATTCTTACAAAACCAAGTTGCACGGATAGCTTATGTCATCACCAAGACACGACCTGAGGCCTTTTCAAAAGTCATTTGATTAAGTAATGAACTTTTCAAAGTTGATTACATTATCATTGTAGTGCGCAAAGCCACTTCCAACAGCAAGGCTGTTGAATTAACCCTTTAGTGACGTGGTCGAGTGTCGATCCTAGTTAGGGACAGGACTTTTCTCCTCACAGATTTACTTTAATGATGTCAGAAGTGTTTGTTTGTTTGTTTGTTATTGGGTTTATCGTCCCACCAACAGTATTTCAGTTATCTGGAGACGGTGTCCACTTGAAGCAGTTATAGTGCTGCCTTCACTGTGTATAGCATGCTGTGAACACCTAGCATGATACCACACCCAGTCACATTATCCTGACACCGGGCCAACCAGTCGTGGAACTACCCTTATATTTGCTTGAGCATTAGCAAGGTTGCTATACCACTACCATTTTTTACAACTTTGGTATGTCACGGCCCAGGATTGAACCCGAGGCCTCCCATACCTGGAGCAGACGCTCTACCGATTGCGCTACCAGGTCCCGTCTCAGAAGTGTTTGACTGGCTCAGAATGGTGTCTGCAGGTTCATTCTGCAGAGCTTACCAGTGCTGAAAAGTAAAAGGGTGGGTGTGGAAGTGTTGCGCACACAGGCACTTCCATTAGCTTTGTTGTTAGGTTAACCCTTTATCAGCATGACAGTCTGCCTACAGAAATGAAGGTCATGGGTTCAATCCCAGTTAGAGAAAAGACTTTTCTCCTCAGAGAATTTTTTTATCATGCTGGATGGATACATGCAATGAACTTTGCCACACTGATCCAATATAAAAAAACAAATAGAAGGTAAATAATAAGTGGGGATCTGAAAAATCATGCTGAACAGTCTAACAAAATTCTATAAAATCTAAGCCAGATTATTGACTAGATCTATATGAATACCGTTAGTTTTTGGTTCAAAACAGTCATACCTGTTAAGCTTACCAGGCAGTGAGGAAAACGTTGCATTTTTCGTATTATACTCGCTTCTCACACTTTCGTGAATTCTCACGATTCTCTTAAAGCTTTTTAACAGTACCAAAACAGTAAATATGTTTGATTTTTGCTCAGTCTGTTTTGTAATAGAGTTTAGGTAGGTTTAAATGTGCAACCAAAAGAAAGAAAAAATAAATAAAAATGAAAATATACTGGTTTAGGATACCATTAACTTAGCATCATTACATTTTCTGATAATATACATCATTTTGTTGCATCTCTGGACTCTTCTTGAAGTTTTATAGTATGTATTTCAAAGCACATGGAGAGTGACTGAAATGGTATACATTTAGATACAGGATTTACTGTAACTGTGAAATGCAGAATTTAAACAAAATAAAGTAACGGATTCATGAGACAACACATTTCTTCTCTAGACATTTGACTTGTTGAAAGCAAAGACAGAATAATTCACAGCTCAACTTGAGATCATTTAAAGTATCTGAGCATGTTTAAACTCTTAAGAAGTTAAGTTGAGGAAATCATTGCAGAACAGTATCAACAAGTTAACAAAATTCTACGTTCTCTTAAGTTCAGCGGTGATTTTTAAAACTCTTACTCCATTCATTAGTTTAAAGATATTTTCTGTTTGATGGTTCAATGCTAGGGGTTCTTAGTCAATTATTGAAGTAGTTTACTTTTATACTGCAAGGTGTTCTAGAAATGCTGAAGATAAGTATGCTTATTACGTCGAATTTAGGTCACACCATGATATATCCTGGTGTGACCTAACTTCGACATTTTTAAGCATACTTATGTTCTGCATTTCTTTAAACACCTTAATGTAGAACGATGAACAACCTCTAGCTTTTAACCACAAAACAGAAAATATCTTTAAATTAGTGAAATATTGAGTAAAAGTTTTAAAAACACACAACAGTTGAGGCAGTAATTCCGACACACTAATGAAAAAATCGCTGTTTATTCATTGTTGTTTTTGGTGATTGAATAATATCACTTCTTTTCAATAATTTTTTGACACAATAATTCTGCAAAATAACCAGAACCGATAATAAGATTAAGCTTCATATTTTGAAAGACTAAGTCATTGTTACCTGAAAAGGTCTTGCAAATGCTCTTCATTGATGCTAAAGATCTGTGTGAAGAGTTAGGGATACATCCCCACTCGTCATTGCAAACTTGTGTTTCTATCCAAGCCACGCCGCATAGATAGCTATTTTTAAACTTAAAAAAACATGTGACCACTTACTTTTATATATAGTCATCCGGGCAATCTGCTCTGACGTCGGTTTCTATTTTTAGCCAAGACCACTATCACACTACCACTACAGAGTGGAAAAGACAGAATATTAGGACTATTTTTTTCGCGATAAGTACAGTCTAAAAACAAAGTTGGAGTTCCAAAAGCGTCTTCATAATGACTAAAGTATGGGTTTATGCAAAAAGTATGCCCATATTCTCCAAAGCAATGGTCAGATATTGGTGTGCGTTTTTTATATATGCAAATTGTTGGACACCACATTTAAAGTTTTACAACCTAATTTTCAAAATTTCTACTACCTTGACAATAAATTGAACCTGATATTTCTGAAATAGTTGAAACAGAGACCCCATTTTTTCTTGTATGTCATTTGCTGCACAATATGATTATGAAAATGAATGCCAATAAACAATTTGAAACTTGGGTTGAAAAACAAAACAAAATAAAACACATAGTTTTGGTGGATTTCATGGTAAATCAAGAAAACAATGATGCAAAAAAATGAAAAATATGAAGTAATTCTAACATAGAAGAATTGAGGAGGTACTTCTAAATTTTGAAAAACAAAGCAAGGAGTAAGTACAAATAGAACAAGAACCTGCCAATGACTGTATATCCCCACCAACAGGTGCTTTTTTCCGCCTGAAATGGTAGACTAAGAATTTAATATCATTATTACAAGTGCAATCTATAAAAAAAAACTTTAATGAAAGATGATCAGTTGTTATTAACAAGTTTACTGCTACACTCACTACATGTGTAACAGGCAATAAAGGTACAACAGGACAAATGGTATCCCAACCATATGTATAGTCTCTTACAAGCATACAATTGAAATGGTTGATCCAGCTTCCATTTCTGAAACTGTCTTGTTAACTTGTACAAGTGTTTGATCAAAATACTTTGCTACTGGCTTGATGAAGTATTTACAAGGCAGATGAACCCCACCACCAATATCATGTTGGTCTGGCCAGGGGTATAAACTTGGTACTGGGTCACCACAGACTTCATCATATACTATTCACCCTTCATCTTACACCTTCCTAAAACAAAATGCCAGTTCTCTTGGAACATGGCCAAATGGGAGACCTACAATATCTGACAAAAAAAATATTCCGTTTTTCATTGGTTAAAAAGGTGCGTAAACTAGGATGAAATGTGGATAGTTCTGGGATCCAGACAAGACATGCACTTTCATCATGAATGTTAGTATATTAGCTATCTACAGGTAATCTAGTTCTAGATCAGTTCTGGGAGATTTTATTTTAAAGTGATAGTAACCTTTTACAACACAGTTATGTACCAAAATGGAAATATCTGACAAAGTCACAGATGCACTCTATAGCAGGCAGGCTACATGGCTCAGTTCCTTGATGCACCTGAAGAAAAATATAACAAATCCCATATTATTTATTAAGTAATGATTGTCTTTATAATAATGGACAAAAAATAGTGAAATTTTTGCTCGCAAAACATGCAGACATACAAAATGTCAGAGCACATCACTTCACTTGATTTTGATAAAGAAATCACTTTAATATATGTGTATGAATATGGGAAACACATTTTCATTGATATTAAAATATGGATTGGTACATTTTATTGTAAGTAACAGTATTTTAATCCAATGTAGAGATACAGCATAGCTCAGCATGACAATCATAACATCAGGCCTTCAGTTTGTTGTCCCGGTATACATATTTAAAGATGTATTTTGATAAAGAAGATGCGTTGAACATGCATAATAATTTCTGAAATTTTTTTAAAGCCATGATTACACTGCGACATTCTAAATGTCACTGGGTCTTTTATAAAAATTTTCTTTCCCTACTATGCAGGACTGTCTCTGGGTATTTTCAAATGTTGTTTTAGTGAAACAACTCATTTTGCATGGCACATGCTTAATTTGGTTATAATAGCCACATGTACATACAATTGTATTCTGAGCAGGTGGGAATAAAAACAAATTAAAAGTAAAAAGATCCATTACTTTTCTTTTCTTTTTTTAGAAACCGGAAGAAGCTTGGGTTTCATGCAATGAATGAAATCGTCTGTCAAAATTGTCAATTTACTTAAGGGCAACTGCTGGAATCTCACATCCAATCATAGCTAATCATGTAATTTCATAGACAAAATGAGTGGAAGTTGTATGCTTCTAGGGTAGATCTCCCATATAAATGTATAGGATATAACATTCAGTTACATATTCAAAAACTGATAATCAAATGAGAGAGTGAGAAAGAAAGAGTGAGAAAGAGAGAGAGAGAGAGAGAGGGGGGGGGTAGTAAATGGTCGGTATAAAACAATAGACACACAGAATTTATTGAATAAAAGAAATGTTTACAAAATCGTTCAATATTTTGCTTTTCACAATCATTAAATAAGAGTTTGCATTAGGTTAACAAAGAATAGGTATAGGTAATACATTTTGATGCATAAGTGTGATTGCTTACCTTAGGACTGTTTTGTTGTTTTTTGTTTTTTTAACACAATGTGTTTTTTTCCCCAGTTTCGTTAAATGGTGTTGATTTAAATTGTTACGCAGGTGATATTTTCAATTGACTGTTTTTTTGGTTTTTATTCGCACTTCAAAATGCGTCGCAAATCGGAAAAATGTGAAAAATACCGTATTCAATAGAAAAGAAGCAATATTTGGAGTACTTTACGAGCAAACATACAGAAAACAAGTGGTTGTTTCGGAACTACTGTTGTTTCGAAACTACTGTCTGAACTGTACCGCCAAATTAAGGAGAATGTATGGCGATAGTGTTTGGGTCGTTACTTCATAAAAGAATAAAACTGACCGCAATAGCTCAGGTGTTAGAGCGTCAGCTTGCGGATCGGGAGGTCATGGGTTCGAACCCCGGCCAGGTCAAACCAAAGACTTTAAAGTTGGTAGTAGTGGCTTCCCTCCTAACGCTCGGGGCTAAGGGGACAGCATTAGGCTTGACTCGTCGGTTTCAGTATAATGGACCGTCGGTGTCAGTATAATGGACCGGCCGGGTTCAGTCCCTGGGCACCACATAAGTGCCCCTGTGCTATAATGATAGAAATGTCCCTGCGCAGTATCGGCAAAAATGCCGGCTAATCCCCTCCCCTTCCATAAAAGAATAAACACAAAAAAATGTTACAAATCATGATACCTTGAAACATAAATATTTATCCAAACAAAAATGAACGGTTGCCTTACATTTCATTCCGGATCTTGATGATAAACGATTTAGCAATACTTTTCTGAGCGCAATGTGCTATACTCAGCTTTTTGGAGCAGAGAGTGTATTCTGGGTTTTCCCCATTTTAGTCCCGTCCAATGCAAAATACGATTTAGCTAAATCGGAATACCTCGGATAATTCACGAATCATCTGAGGACGGATTGTCCCCAATCGGAACACCTCGGATAATTCACGAATCATCTCTCGGATGTATGTAGGTAGTCGGATTACCTCTATCATTTCCCTAAATGGGACTTTTTATGTGACAGGCGTCAAATCAAAGATGGCAACTTGGATGACGGCTCACTACAGTACGATACTACAGTACGGCGGCTTCAAATTTAAATCATCCTATTTTAATTTACCCAGCGCAGCAGACACGCAGCTGTTAAACGATGGCAGCGTCTATGTTTTGTGCGAACTACTTAGGCATGTTCTTCTTCCGACTTCCGGCGAACAAAGCGATAGTGATTTCTTTAATATTATTGCACCATATACATCCGAGGGATGATTGTCCCGAGGACGGAATTACCCGAGGAGTTCCGATTGGGATTGTCCCGAGGACGGAATTGCCCGAGGAGTTCCGATTGTTTAGCCACTTGGCTAAAACCAATCTGGCAAGCACGAACGACAAGCTGGCAAGCAGTTCCCAGCAAGCAGTTACTGTGTAAACTTTACACACGAGCGGCGAGCCACAACGATACCCGATACTAATTTTTAATGTAGCCGGCAAGCTGCTCTTTATGTAAGAGATCTATAATAATAAAGTTATTGCCCAACAATAGTTATTTTATTCATTTTAATATTGAATCAGTTCGCAAAACATGCAATGAAGGTAGCTTATTTTAAAGATAAAAACCCTGCTGATTAAAATTTAGAACTGAACGTTATAAAGGTGTAAACGTTAGTTCAACAAGTAAACATAAATGTTCAACAAGATAAATATTTTCTCAAATAATATTACTTTTCTGAGTTATTGGCGTGGGGTATGTGTGGCGTGTGTGTGTGCGTACGTGCGTGCGTGCGTGCGTGTGTGTGTGTGTGTGTGTGTGTGTTGTGATTTCTCTTTTTAAAACAATGTAGAAGTGCATTAGGATACAAAAGAAAAAGTAGGTGCAGACAGGTTTTGGGGGGGGGGGGGGGGGGCTCGGGCCGCTGGTCGAACTCTTTCCGACCCAGAGTAGGCCGACGTAGAGGAAATGCGACAACATTTCAAGGGGATCGAACCTTTCGACTCCTAAGGTAGCTTGGACACAATCTTGGGTCTGACTGCCAAAAGGTGTCCTCGTAAGTGGTAAAATATCCGCAATTTTGAATGCAGATATGACTCTTTTCGAGCAAATCAGGGCCGACACATAGGAAATGTGACAGAACTTCTTCATATGCATCCGAAAGAGCATCGAAGCTGCATTCGGATCCTCAAGAGGACTGCCGAAAAAGAGTGTAGGAATTTGGTAAAATAATCCGAAAAAGAGGATTTTTGGTCGCGGATAGGCGCCTTATTCCGACCGCAACAAGGCCGACATAGAGGAAATGTGACACCACTTCTCATTATGCATCTGAAAGAGGATCGAACCAGCTTTCGAGTCCTGAATACAAATTCGGCTCTATTGTGGAGCTGACTGCCTCAATAATGCCTTCGTATGGTTTAGAAAATCTGCAAAACAGGGATTTTTGGTCGCGTATAGACGTCATTCCTACCCCGACAAGGTCGACATAGAGGAAATGTGACAGCACTTCGTCATATGCATATGAAAGAGGATCAAACCAGCTTTAACTGCCGCAGAGCCTTGGCTCTATCTTGGGGCTGACTGCCTCAAAAATGTCCGTATGTGTAGGAAATCTGCAAAAAGGGATTTTGGTCGCGTATAGACCTCTTTCCGACCCCGACAAGGCCGACATAGAAATGTGACACCACTTCTTCATATGCATATGAAAGAGGATAAACCAGCTTTTAATGTGCAGAGCGTTGGCTCTATCTTGGGGCTGACTACCTCAAAAATGTCTCGTAAGTGGTAGGAAATCTGCAAAAAAGTTGGATTTTTGGTCGCGTAGACCTCTTTCCGATCCCGACAAGGCCGACATAGAGGAAATGTGACACCACTTCTTCATATGCATATGAAAGAGATTAAACCAGCTTTGAGCTGAAGAGCTTGGCTCTATCTTGGGGCTGACTGCCTCAAAAATGTCTCTATGTGGTAGGAAATCTGCAAAAAAGTTGGTTTCGCGTATAGACCTCTTTCCGACCCCGACAAGGCCGACATAGAGGAAATGTGACACCACTTCTTCATATGCATATGAAAGAGGATAAACCAGCTTTTAACTGCGCAGAGCGTTTGGCTCTATCTTGGGGCTGACTGCCTAAAAATGTCTCGTATGTGGTAGGAAATCTGCAAAAAGTGGATTTTTGGTCGCGTATAGACCTCTTTCCGACCCCGACAAGGCCGACATAGAGGAAATGTGACACCACTTCTTCATATGCATATGAAAGAGGATAAACCAGCTTTTAACTGTGCAGAGCGCTTGGCTCTATCTTGGGGCTGATTCTCAAAAATGTCTCGTAAGTGGTAGGAAATCTGCAAAAAAGTTGGATTTTCGGTCGCGTATAGACCTCTTTCCGACCCGACAAGGCCGACATAGAGGAAATGTGACACCACTTCTTCATATGCATATGAAAGAGGATCAAACCAGCTTTTAACTGCGCAGAGCGTTGGCTCTATCTTGGGGCTGACTGCCTCAAAAATGTCTCCGGATGTGGTAGAAATCGGCAAAATAGTGAGATTTTTTGGTCGCGTATAGACCTCTTCCGACCCCGACAAGGCGACATAGAGGAAATGTGACACCACTTCTTCATATGCATATGAAAGAGGATTAAACCAGCTTTTGACTGCCGTAGAGCGCTTGGCTCTATCTTGGGGCTGACTGTCTCAAAAATGTCTCTGTAATGTGGTAGGAAATCTGCAAAATAGTTGGATTTTTTGGTCGCGTATAGACCTCTTTCCGATCCCCGACAAGGCTGACATAGAGGAAATGTGACAACCACTTCTTCATATGCATATGAAAGAGGATTAAACCAGCTTTTGACTGCCGTAGAGCGCTTGGCTCTATCTTGGAGATGACTGTCTCAAAAATGTCTCTGTAATGTGGTAGGAAATCTGCAAAAAAGTTGGATTTTCGGTCGCGTATAGACCTCTTTCCGATCCCGACAAGGCCGACATAGAGGAAATGTGACACCACTTCTTCATATGCATATGAAAGAGGATTAAACCAGCTTTTGACTGCCGTAGAGCGCTTGGCTCTATCTTGGGAGATGACTGTCTCAAAAATGTCTCTGTATGTGGTAGGAAATCTGCAAAAAGTTGGATTTTTCGGTCGCGTATAGACCTCTTTCCGACCCGACAAGGCCGACATAGAGGAAATGTGACACCACTTCTTCATATGCATATGAAAGAGGATTAAACCAGCTTTTGACTGCCGAAGAGCGCTTGGCTCTATCTTGGGGCTGACTGTCTCAAAAATGTCTCTGAAGTGGTAGGAAATCTGCAAAAAAGTTGGATTTTCGGTCGCGTATAGACCTCTTTCCGACCCCGACAAGGCCGACATAGAGGAAATGTGACACCACTTCTTCATATGCATATGAAAGAGGATTAAACCAGCTTTTAACTGTCGCAAAGCGTTTGGCTCTATCTTGGGGCTGACTGCCTCAAAAATGTCTCCGTATGTGGTAGGAAATCGGCAAAAAGGAGATTTTTGGTCGCGTATAGACCTCTTTCCGACCCGACAAGGCCGACATAGAGGAAATGTGACACCACTTCTTCATATGCATATGAAAGAGGAGTAAACCCGCTTTTGACTGCCGTAGAGCGCTTGGCTCTATCTGGGGCTGACTGTATCAAAAAAGTCTCTGAATGTGGTAGGAAATCTGCAAATAGTTGGATTTTTGGTCGCGTATCGACCTCTTTCCGATCCCGATAAGGCTGACATAGAGGAATGTGACACCACTTCTTTATATGCATATGAGAGAAGATCAAACCAGCTTTAACTGCTGAAGAGCGCTTGGCTCTATCTTGGGGCTGACTGTATCAAAAATGTCTCCGTATGTGGTAGGAAATCTGCAAAAAAGTTGGATTTTCGGTCGCGTATAGACCTCTTTCCGACCCCGACAAGGCCGACATAGAGGAAATGTGACACCACTTCTTCATATGCAATATGAAAGAGGATCAAACTAGCTTTTGACTGCTGCAGAGCGTTTGGCGCTATCTTGGGGCTGACTACCTCAAAAATATCTCGTAAGTGGTAGGAAATCTGCAAAAAGGGGGTTTTTGGTCGCGTATAGACCTCTTTCCGCCCCCGACAAAGCCGACATAAAGGAAATGTGACACCACTTCTTCATATGCTTATGAAAGAGAATCAAACCAGCTTTTAATTGTTGCAGAGCGTTTGGCGCTATCTTGGGCCTGACTACCTCAAAAATATCTCGTAAGTGGTAGGAAATCTGCAAAAAAAGGGGGATTTTTGGTCGCGTATGGACCTCTTTTCGACCCGGACCAGGCCGACATAGAGGAAATGTGACTCCACTTTATCATATGCTTCTGAAAGAGGATCGAACCAGCTTTCGAGTCCTGACAAGACTTTGGCTCTATCTTGGGGCTGACTGCCTCAAAAATGTCTCCGTATGAATTAGGAAATCTGTAAAATAAGGGATTTTTTGTCGCGTATAGACCTTACTCCTACCCCCACACGGCCGACATAGAAGAAATTTGACAGCATTTCTTCATATGCATCTGAAAGAGGATCGAACTAGCTTTCGTTTCATGGTCTCTATCTTGACTGCCTAATAATCTATATATATTTGGTCGGAAATCCGAAAAAAAGCGGATTTTCTTGGTCGCTGAGGGTCCTCCCGATCCCGACTAGGCAGACATAGAATAAACACCACTTCTTTGTATACATCCGAAATATGATCAAACCATCTTCCGACTACTGAAGAGCATTGGGCTCTATCTTTCGGCTGGCTATCATGAAAATGTCTCCGTATTTGGTCAAATATCTGCACTCAAAAAAGCTTTTATATATGTATTTGGTCGGATATCCGAAAAAAGCAGATTTTCATTATCGCGGAGAGGCCTTTTTCCAACACCGACAAGGCCAACATAGAGAAAATCTGACACCACTTCACATTTTAGGAACACCTTCCAAGCGAACAATAACTTTTTTGCATTTTCTTTGATATTACATTTTATTTCTAGTATTTCAAATTTGCCTTTCAAAGTCTCGTAAAAGCATCGACATATGGATCTTTGGTAAAAGTAAAAGTAAAAGTAAAGGTGAAAGATGGTATTTTTCAATATTTCTAAAACCGTACTTCATTTTAAAAACAACCAAATTAAGTAGCCGCTCCGAAATGTGTACACGCAACTATCTTGTAGTGGGTATACATGGAAAACTATTTATTTAGCTCGATTTTGGAAAACATCAACTGTTTTTGACAAGTTTACATGGCATAAATCTGAGAACAATTAAATATTTGCAAATTGTTCTCATATCATAAGACGCTAACGTTTGACTAAAAAGTACAATAAATAGTGTAGGTATTTATTACAACTGACACTGCAGCCTATACTCATAACGTTGTTAAATACATGTGTTCACATTCAAATTAACAGCAATTAAGTTTCAAATGATAAAATAAACAACAAAATTTTCTCATTAAGGTAAATGAACGTAATTTTAGGAAAAATACCAAGTTTGTGGAATGGGTATTTAACAATTTAATTAAAACAAATAATAATATTTATAATAATACTGATTATTTATTTGTTAAATTATTCCGATTTTACGACAAATGTGTTCAATGATAGCACCATTGTATTTTTCTAATAAAACTAATATGCATTCTGAGAAAATGAACAAAATAAGACAAAATAATAATTCTATCGTTTTTTCCTGTTACAATCCTTAACTTATCGGCAGATAAGTTTATTTTAGACAAGTATACTCAATACGTAAAAGGCAATGTATCATAATAATATTTACTAATTCAAAACGATCTTTAAAATTTGTTAGGTTGTTAAACAAAATACACAACCCATTTTTCTTCGATAAAGATTTAATACAAAACTCAACGTCTTTTTATTGTTTAAAATCAGTACTAATGGCCTAACCATACCTAGTTGAAACCGACTGTCTTTAGGAAGGTATCTTACATTCTGTCGTCATTTTCTTAAACCTGTATTAAAGTCATTCAACAATAGTATGCGTGACGTAATTAAATATTTTCAGCTGCAATTTACCGAAATATAATGGGCATCTATATTGGTCAGTTGAAGCAGTACTTGCGTAATTTATATCTTAAAACCCTTAAATTGAACTGACTTAGGATACTAGGTGTTAAGTGCAAATATCTAGTCTTTTTATTATTGATGTCCTTAATACTTTCCCAGAGGAGTAAGGACATATTGTTTTTAATGCCAGATCCTCCTGTTTTTTTTTTAATTATTGTTCCCGTCTACTTTAACTCTTTAACCACAGTTCACATGCACACACCTGATCAATATTGTTTATGTAAGTCTCGTCGTTTTTGATATTATACTCTTTAGATTTCTCATAGTGAACTTGTAGATCCCATTTTTGACAATGAAAGAATGACTGAAAGAGGGTATAAAGAGAGAGAGAGAGAGAGAGAGAGAGAGAGAGAGAGAGAGAGAGAGAAAGAGAGAAAGAGAGGGGAGGAGAGAGAAGATTGAAAGAATAGAGAGAGAATAGAGATAAGAGAGAAAGGGAGAGAGAGAAGTGAGAGAGGAGAGAGAGCGAAGAGAGAGAGAAGAGAGAGAGGGAGAAGCGAGCGAGTGAGAGAGAATGAGAGAGAGAGAGAGAGAGAGAGAGAGCGAGATAGAGACAGAGAGCAATGAAGTAACATTGTTGATTTATTGATAATATTACTTAATAACACACTTTAATAGTAGTTGATATATAGAATAATTTTATACGAATTTGGGAATAGGACAACACGCGTTGTGAAGACGATTCCTATATCTTATTTCCTTTAATTGATTTCTTCATTTTTACATATTTTTTTAAAACTATGCTCCATTTAAACATAGACAAAACAGAGGGTTTACGAGCTCGGTTGTTTTGTTTTTGTTTTCACCATTACCCTGACCATAGGGTCACATAGTTTTGCTGTGTATTTTTCCAGAACTTTTCCATGTTTACAAAGATTTAAACACACAATAATAGTATGACTAACAATATTCTCTTAAAAGAATTCTTTTAAAGTGTTGCACACAATCGATTTGTTACCAAAACATGATTAGATAGCATACACACTGTAAAGTAAAAAATATATTCGATTTTCACTACAATATGATAATTTGACTACAACTTATTATGCAAATCAGCTTTTTTTCTCAGTTTGTTTGACACATTTTTTAAAAACAGTTTCATACTTTTTCATTTCGTCATATTTTATAGTTCTTTGTATGCTGAACACGTCAAAAGAAAAAACATTATATGACTTACGGTTTATTTTATTTATTTATTTATTTTGTAAAATGGGTACAACTGAAGCATATGCTCGTTAAGCATTTGACAAATTCTATCAATTAATGACTCTATATGGAAATCTATCATGCATAGTCGGCAAACACATTTTTCTCCATTCAGTTTGGAATTAATGGATATTTGTCTTCTAAATTGGTATTAAAGATATATTTTTTAGAAATAAGAAAACTCCAGATATTATGTTATATCATCTTTAAGAGAGGTGTTGTTATTTAGTATTGCTTGGAAACAAATTATACAAATTATATACAAAATTAAAACTAAAAACTACACATGTTTCCTTTTTATCTGGCAGAATATGGCAGAAATAATTGTCGAAGTGAAAGAGTAGGAAGAAAAAGAATTGACCATGCGAGTCCATACGGGATTCGAACCATAAACACAAAGTTTTAAAGCGCTTTAACCCTATTTTTACTATTACTTAATAGTACTTAACTACTTTTTTTACTTAACTTCCTTCTTTCAACTGAAGAGCACTTACATTGTATGCGCAAAATGAATGCCCAGTGCGAATTGTCGTTATCGTCTTTATGTTAAAAATGGCCAGGCATAATATTCAGTGCATTTTTATTAGCGAAATAGCGAAAAAAATGTCCCCAACATTTTTAGAAACTGAATCATGACCAATGAAATAATTCTATTGAATAGGTTAATTAATCTGACTATTAAACACCCCCCCCCCCCCACCCCACCCCTCACCCTTTTATTTTCGAAAAACATCGCAGCGACATTATGGTCATTAACGGGCGGACTTCAGTTATTATTGGTGGAACCAGACACATCCCTGGATAGAATCATCTGCGCACCACAGGTCACATTGAAGCTGACTTCTATGTCTTTTCATTGCTCTTCTTAATCTAAAACTATATCCTCTTCCATACATCACCACCCATCCCTCTGTACCTTTCTATCTCTCTTTCTCTCTCTCTCTTTCTTTCCTCACTCGTCCATTCTTTGTTTAAACACTCCCTTACTCACAACTCTCCGGTAATCCTCTCTTACATGCCTATCAACTCCCCTACTCATAAATGTCTCCTCAATCGTCTTCGCTATGGCTATCCACTGCCTTACTCATTACTCATTACTCTCTCCTCAATCCTCTTATTCTATTTCTATGGCTATCTGCTCCCTTACTCATTACTCTCTCCTCACTCCTCTTTTTCTATGGCTATCCACTCCCTTACTCATAACTCTCTCCTCAACCGTCTTCTCTATGGCTATCCACTCCCTTACTCATAACTCTCTCCTCAATCGTCTTCTCTATGGCTATCCACTCCCTTACTCATAACTCTCTCCTCAACCGTCTTCTCTATGGCTATCCACTCCCTTACTCATAACTCTCTCCTCAATCGTCTTCTCTATGGCTATCCACTCCCTTACTCATAACTCTCTCCTCAATCGTCTTCTGTATGGCTATCCACTCCCTTACTCACAACTCTCTCCTCAATCGTCTTCTCTATGGCTATCCACTCCCTTACTCATAACTCTCTCCTCAATCGTCTTCTGTATGGCTATCCACTGCCTTACTCATTACTCTCTCCTCACTCCTCTTTTTCTATGGCTATCCACTCCCTTACTCATAACTCTCTCCTCAACCGTCTTCTCTATGGCTATCCACTCCCTTACTCATAACTCTCTCCTCAATCGTCGTCTCTATGGCTATCCACTCCCTTACTCATAACTCTCTCCTCAATCGACTTCTGTATGGCTATCCATTCCCTTACTCATAACTCTCTCCTCAATCGTCTTCTCTATGGCTATCCACTCCCTTACTCATAACTCTCTCCTCAATCGTCTTCTCTATGGCTATCCACTGCCTTACTCATTACTCTCTCCTCACTCCTCTTTTTCTATGGCTATCCACTCCATTACTCATAACTCACTCCTCAACCGTCTTCTCTATGCCAACCACTCCCTTACTCATAACTCTCTCCTCAATCGTCTTCTCTATGGCTATCCACTCCCTTACTCATAACTCTCTCCTCAATCGTCTTCTGTATGGCTATCCATTCCCTTACTCATAACTCTCTCCTCAATCGTCTTCTCTATGGCTATCCACTCCCTTACTCATTACTCTCTCCTCACTCCTCTTTTTCTATGGCTATCCACTCCCTTACTCATTACTCTCTCCTCAACCGTCTTCTCTATGGCTGTCCACTGCCTTACTCATTATGTTGAGTAACTTGACTTTGTTAAAACAGTATCGGTTATATCCTGAGGATTCTCAAACTTAATGATATCAGAATACAAAAGTTGATTGAATGCTGTAGTATGTATCTTTGTACCTTTTGCATATTTTGCTCAAAGATCATTTTACGTTTGGGGAAGTCAGTTCAAATTTTGTGTATGTTTTTATTGTCGGTGTATGAAAATAGACTGTCCGGCGTGATGTTGCCCGACTCGCCCCTTAGCCCCCATTAAAGGTTGTTGGCCGACAGAACGATAGATCAGCGTTGCAAATCAAACAAGCATATTTTAGACAATAAGGTAATGGCTAAATATGTAATCGGCGAGCCAGGTTCGACCCTATTTCGGATGCATATGAAGAAATGGAGTCACATTTTCTCTATGTCGGCCTTTGCGTTGTCGGAAAGTGTCCTATCCGCGACCAAAAATCTATTATTTTGCTGCTTTTAAAACAACTGAGGAGACATTTTTCAGGCAGTCAGCCCCAAGATCGAGACCAAAGCGCTTAAGGAGTCGAAATCTGGTTTGATCCTCTTTCGGATGCATATGAAGAATGGGTCGGAAAGAGGCCTATCCGCGACCAACGATCCCCCTATTTGTGCATATTTTTTTCCAGTTACGCAGACATTGAGGCAGTCAGCCCCAGAGCCAAAGACTTTTCAGGTTTCGATAGCTGGTTCAATCTTCTTCCGTATGCATATGAAGAAGTGGTGTCACATTTCTTCTATGTCGGCCTTGTCGGGGACGAAAAGAGGTCTATACGCGACCAAAAGTCCTGCAGATTTCCTACCATTTACGGAGACATGGTTGAAGCAGTCAGCCCCAAGATAGAGCGAAAGGCTCTTCAGCAGTTAAAAGCTGGTTTAATCCTCTTTCATATGCATATGAAGAAATGGTGTCACATTTCCTCTATGTAGGCCTTGTCGGGGTCGGAAAGAGGTCTATACGCGACCAAGTATCCCCCTTTTTTGCAGATTTCTTACCATATACGGAGACATGTTTAAGGCAGTCAGCCCCAAGATAGAGCCACACGCTCTGCGGCAGATAAAAGCTGGTTTAACCATCTTTCATATGCATATGAAGAAGTGGTGTCACATTTCCTCTATGTCGGCCTTGTCGGGTCGGAAAGAGGTCTATACGCGACCAAAAATCCCCCTTTTTTGCAGATTTCTTACCACATACAGAGACATTTTTGAGGCAGTCAGCCCCAAGATAGAGTCAAACGCTCTGCTTAAGTTAAAGGCTAGTTTAATCCTCTTTCATATGCATATAAAGAAGTGGTGTCACATTTCCTCTATGTCGGCCTTGTCGGGGTCGGAAAGAGGTCTATACGCGACCAAGTATCCCCTTTTTTTGGAGTTTTCTTACCACTTATTGAGACATTTTTGAGGCAGTCAGCCCCAAGATAGAGCCAAACGCTCTTCTGCAGTTAAAAGCTGGTTTAATCTTCTTTCATATGCATATGAAGAGGTTGTGTCACATTTCCTCTATGTCGGCCTTGTCGGGGTCGGAAAGAGGTCTATACGCGTCCAAAAATCCAACTTTTTTGCAGATTTCCTACCACTTAAAGAGACATTTTGAGGCAGTAAGCCCCAAGATAGAGCCAAACGTTATAACGCAGTTAAAAGCTGGTTCGATACTCTTTCATATGCATTTGAGGAAGTTGTGTCACATTTCCTCTATGTCGGCTTTGTTGGCGTCAAAAAGAGGTCTAGACACAACCAAAAATCCAACTTTTCAGCAGATTCCTACCACATACGGAGCCATTTTTGAGGCAGTCAGCCCCAAGATAGAGCCAAACGCTCTGCAGCAGTAAAAAGCTGGTTCAATCTTCTTTCATGTGCTTATGAAGAAGTGGTGTCACATTTCCTCTATGTCGGCCTTGTCGGGGTCAGAAGGAGGTCTATACGCGACCGAAAATCCAACTTTTTTGCAGATTTCCTACCACTTACAGAGACATTTTTGAGACAGTCAGCCCCAAGATAGAGCCAAACGCTCCGCGGCACTTAAAAGCTTATTTATTTCTGTTTCATATGCATATGAAGTAGTGGTGTCACATTTCCTCTATGTCGGCCTTGTCGGGGTCTGAAAGAGGTCTATACGCGACCAAAAATCCCCTTTTTTGCAGATTTCCTACCACATACGGAGACATATTTGAGGTAGTCAGCCCCAAGATAGAGCCAAACGCTCCGCGGCACTTAAAAGCTGATTCAATTCTGTTTCATATACACATGAAGAAGTGGTGTTACATTTCCTCTATGTCGGCCTATTCGGGGTCGGAAAGAGGTCTATACGCGACCAAAAAATCCCCTTTTTGCCGATTTCCTACAACATACGGATCATTTTTGAGGCAGCCAGCCCCAAGATAGAGCCAAACGCTCTTCAGCAGTTAAAAGCTGGTTTGATCCTCTTTCATATGCATATGAAGAAGTGGTGTCACATTTCCTCTATGTCGGCCTTGTCGGGGTCGGAAAGAGGTCTATACGCGTCCAAAAATCCAACTTTTTTTGCAGATTTCCTACCACTTACATAGACATTTTGAGGCAGAAAGCCCCAAGATAGAGCCAAACGTTATGTCGCAGTTAAAAGTTGATTCGATCCTCTTTTATATGCATTTGAGGAAGCGGTGTCACATTTACTCTATGTCGGCCTTGTAGAGGCCCTAAAGAGGTCTATACGCGACCAAAAATCCAACTTTTTTGCAGATTTCCTTCCACATACAGAGACATTTTTGAGGCAGTCAGTCGCAAGATAGGGCCAAACGCTCTGCGGCAGTTAAAAGCTGGTTTGATCTTCTTTCATATGCATATGAAGAAGTGGTGTCACATTTCCTCTATGTCGGCCTTGTCGGGGTCAGAAAGAGGTCTATACGCGACCGAAAATCCAACTTTTTTGCAGATTTCCTACCACTTACAGAGACATTTTTGAGACAGTCAGCCCCAAGATAGAGCCAAACGCTCTGCAGCAGTTAAAAGCTGGTTTAATCCTCTTTCATATGCATATGAAGAAGTGGTGTCACATTTCCTCTATGTCGGCCTTGTCGGGGTCGGAAAGAGGTCTATACGCGACCAAAAATCCACTTATTTTGCAAATTTGCTACCACATACGGAGACATTTTTGAGGCAGTCAGCCCCAAGATAGAGCCAAAGGCTCTTCAGCAGTTAAAAGCTGGTTTGATCCTCTTTCATATGCATATGAAGAAGTGGTGTCACATTTCCTCTATGTCGGCCTTGTCGGGGTCGGAAAGAGGTCTATACGCGACCAAAAATCCAACTTTTTTGCAGATTTTCTTCCACTTTCAGAGACATTTTTGAGACAGTCAGCCCCAAGATAGAGCCAAACGCTCTGCAGCAGTTAAAAGCTGGTTTGATCCTCTTTCATATGCATATGAAGAAGTTGTGTCACATTTCCTCTATGTCGGTCTTGTCGGGATCGGAAAGAGGTCTATACGCGACCAAAAATCCCCTTATTCTGCAAATTTGCTACCACATACGGAGACATTTTTAGGCAGTCAGACCCAAGATAGAGCCAAAGGCTCTTCAGCAGTTAAAAGCTGGTTTGATCCTCTTTCATATGCATATAAAGAAGTAGTGTCACATTTCCTCTATGTCGGCCTTGTCGGGGTCGGAAAGAGGTCTATACGCGACTAAAAATCCCCCTTTTTTGCAGATTTTCTACCACATACGGAGACATTTTTGAGGCAGTCAGCCCCAAGATAGAGCCAAACGCTCCGCGGCACTTAAAAGCTGATTTATTTCTGTTTCATATGCATATGAAGTAGTGGTGTCACATTTCCTCTATGTCGGCCTTGTCGGGGTCTGAAAGAGGTCTATACGCGACCAAAAATCCCCTTTTTTGCAGATTTCCTTCCACATACAGAGACATTTCTGAGGCAGTCAGCCCCAAGACAGGGCCAAACGCTCTGCGGCAGTTAAAAGCTGGTTTGATCTTCTTTCATATGCATATGAAGAAGTGGTGTCACATTTCCTCTATGTCGGCCTTGTCGGGGTCAGAAAGAGGTCTATACGCGACCGAAAATCCAACTTTTTTGCAGATTTCCTACCACTTACATAGACATTTTTGAGACAGTCAGCCCCAAGATAGAGCCAAACGCTCTGCAGCAGTTAAAAGCTGGTGTAATCCTCTTTCATATGCATATGAAGAAGTGGTGTCACATTTCCTCTATATCGGCCTTGTCGGGGTCGGAAAGAGGTCTATACGCGACCAAAAATCCACTTATTTTGCAAATTTGCTACCACATACGGAGACATTTTTGAGGCAGTCAGCCCCAAGATAGAGCCAAAGGCTCTTCAGCAGTTAAAAGCTGGTTTGATCCTCTTTCATATGCATATGAAGAAGTGGTGTCACATTTCCTCTATGTCGGCCTTGTCGGGGTCGGAAAGAGGTCTATACGCGACCAAAAATCCACTTATTTTGCAAATTTGCTACCACATACGGAGGCATTTTTGAGGCAGTCAGCCCCAAGATAGAGCCAAAGGCTCTTCAGCAGTTAAAAGCTGGTTTGATCCTCTTTCATATGCATATGAAGAAGTGGTGTCACATTTCCTCTATGTCGGCCTTGTCGGGGTCGGAAAGAGGTCTATACGCGACCAAAAATCCAACTTTTTTGCAGATTTTCTTCCACTTTCAGAGACATTTTTGAGACAGTCAGCCCCAAGATAGAGCCAAACGCTCTGCAGCAGTTAAAAGCTGGTTTGATCCTCTTTCATATGCATATGAAGAAGTGGTGTCACATTTCCTCTATGTCGGTCTTGTCGGGATCGGAAAGAGGTCTATACGCGACCAAAAATCCCCTTATTCTGCAAATTTGCTACCACATACGGAGACATTTTTTAGGCAGTCAGCCCCAAGATAGAGCCAAAGGCTCTTCAGCAGTTAAAAGCTGGTTTGATCCTCTTTCATATGCATATAAAGAAGTGGTGTCACATTTCCTCTATGTCGGCCTTGTCGGGGTCGGAAAGAGGTCTATACGCGACCAAAAATCCCCCTTTTTTGCAGATTTTCTACCACATACGGAGACATTTTTGAGGCAGTCAGCCCCAAGATAGAGCCAAACGCTCCACGGCACTTAAAAGCTGATTTATTTCTGTTTCATATGCATATGAAGTAGTGGTGTCACATTTCCTCTATGTCGGCCTTGTCGGGGTCTGAAAGAGGTCTATACGCGACCAAAAATCCCCTTTTTTGCAGATTTCCTTCCACATACAGAGACATTTCTGAGGCAGTCAGCCCCAAGATAGGTCCAAACGCTCTGCGGCAGTTAAAAGCTGGTTTGATCTTCTTTCATATGCATATGAAGAAGTGGTGTCACATTTCCTCTATGTCGGCCTTGTCGGGGTCAGAAAGAGGTCTATACGCGACCGAAAATCCAACTTTTTTGCAGATTTCCTACCACTTACATAGACATTTTTGAGACAGTCAGCCCCAAGATAGAGCCAAACGCTCTGCAGCAGTTAAAAGCTGGTTTGATCCTCTTTCATATGCATATGAAGAAGTGGTGTCACATTTACTCTATATCGGCCTTGTCGGGGTCGGAAAGAGGTCTATACGCGACCAAAAATCCACTTATTTTGCAAATTTGCTACCACATACGGAGACATTTTTGAGGCAGTCAGCCCCAAGATAGAGCCAAAGGCTCTTCAGCAGTTAAAAACTGGTTTGATCCTCTTTCATATGCATATGAAGAAGTGGTGTCACATTTCCTCTATGTCGGCCTTGTCGGGGTCGGAAAGAGGTCTATACGCGACCAAAAATCCAACTTTTTTTGCAGATTTTCTTCCACTTTCAGAGACATTTTGAGACAGTCAGCCCCAAGATAGAGCCAAACGCTCTGCAGCAGTTAAAAGCTGGTTTGATCCTCTTTCATATGCATATGAAGAAGTGGTGTCACATTTCCTCTATGTCGGCCTTGTCGGGGTCGGAAAGAGGTCTATACGCGACCAGAAATCCCCTTATTCTGCAAATTTGCTACCACATACGGAGACATTTTTTAGGCAGTCAGCCCCAAGATAGAGCCAAAGGCTCTTCAGCAGTTAAAAGCTGGTTTGATCCTCTTTCATATGCATATGAAGAAGTGGTGTCACATTTCCTCTATGGAGGCCTTGTCGGGGTCGGAGAGAGGTCTATACGCGACCAAAAATCCCCCTTTTTTGCAGATTTTCTACCACTTACGGAGACATTTTTGAGGCAGTCAGCCCCAAGATAGAGCCAAACGCTCCGCGGCACTTAAAAGCTGATTTATTTCTGTTTCATATGCATATGAAGTAGTGGTGTCACATTTCCTCTATGTCGGCCTTGTCGGGGTCTGAAAGAGGTCTATACGCGACCAAAAATCCCCTTTTTTGCAGATTTCCTACCACATACGGAGACATATTTGAGGTAGTCAGCCCCAAGATAGAGCCAAACGCTCCGCGGCACTTAAAAGCTGATTCAATTCTGTTTCATATGCATATGAAGAAGTGGTGTCACATTTCCTCTATGTCGGCCTTGTCGGGGTCGGAAAGAGATCTATACGCGACCAAAAAATCCCCTTTTTGCCGATTTCCTACAACATACGGAGACATTTTTGAGGCAGCCAGCCCCAAAATAGAGCCAAACGCTCTAAGGCAGTTAAAAGCTGGTTAAATCATTTTAATATGCATATGAAGAAGTGGTGTCACATTTTCTCTATGTCGGCCTTGTCGGGGTCGGAAAGAGGTCTATACGCGACCAAAAATCCCCTTTTTTGCAGATTTCCTACCACATACGGAGACATTTTTGAGGCAGTCAGCCCCAAGATAGAGCCAAACGCTCTTCAGCAGTTAAAAGCTGGTTTGATCCTCTTTCATATGCATATGAAGAAGTGGTGTCACATTTCCTCTAAGTCGGCCTTGTCGGGGTCGGAAAGGACCTATCCGCGACCAACGATCCCCTTATTTGTGCAGATTTTTTCCAGTTACGCAGACATTTTTTAGGCAGTCAGCCCCAAGATAGAGCCAAAGTCTTTTCAGGACTCGAAAGCTGGTTTGATCCTCTTTCGGATGCATATGAAGCACATTTCCACAAAAACGTTTTAAGCATAGCGTTTATTCTTCCTGGAAAACGAGTAAATTAAACTGATAACATAATTTACTTCTGCATAATTTTAAGTAGTAACTTTAGTTTATTATTTCAAGCTCTTAAATGAAATACGAATTGAAGTATGTGTATTTTATCTATTCGGGAGTTTTATTATAACCAAATAACATCAAACTTGTCATTTTTTAAGGTAAAATGATAAAACCACTACGTAAAGAATATCTCACGTAACAATTCTTTAGCATAGTTAGGTTTTACATTAAATCTTAATGCCTAGATAGACAATCTATATCCTCCATCAGAGGTTTCAATTCGCATTTCGCACCAGCTTTACTTCGTACCAACATTAGACAACTCGCCCCTTGTCTACGCTGTAGTGCGAGTTAGTGTTAACTACGGCACGAGTGCTGATACTGGCTGTTAGGTGTTAATTGATATGGTGTGGTGTTAATTGCTGTTTACCGTTTGTATTTTTTCGAGTTATTCAATATTGGTACGAATTTTCCCTGACGCGATTTGGTTTGGTGCGAGTTGCGTAGCATTCTTCGGCGAAATATATATAAAGCATGAATTCACGTGGAAATCAAATATATTTTTTTCATTATATAACATAACAGATATAAATATGACCATGGCCATTTATCATACGTCGATGGCATTTGTTACTGTTCACTTTAAACATTTCCTAGTATCATACTTTGTGAGTATTAGTGCCTGCTGTCTTGAATATTTTCACTACACACGCTGTGTACTACCGCTGGACTATGTGCTTGCCAGATTGGTTTTAGCTGATCCGACTACTTACATACATCCAAGAGATGATTCGTGAATTATCCGAGGTGTTCCGATTGCTTTTCCCCCCGATCAGAACTCCTCGGGTAATTCCGTCATCGGGACAATCATCCCTCAGATGTATCTGGTGCAGTAATACTTACAGAAACCACGATCGTTTTTGTTTGCCGGAAGTCAGAAGAATAAGCTTAAAATGTAGTTCACACAAAACATAAACAATGGCGTCGTTTGACAGCTGTGACTTTGCTGCGACGGGTTAATTAAACTTTTAAACGATTTAAATTTGAAGCAGCCACAAAGTGAAGTTTTACTGGCACCGTACTATAGTGAGCTGTCATCCGAGTTGCCATCTTTGTTTTGATGTTTGTCACAAAAGAAGTCCCATTTAGGGAAATGGCCGAGGTAATCCGAATGATTCGTGAATTATCCGAGGTGTTCTGATTGCTTCCCCCCCCCCCCCCCTCCCACGCAATTGACAAATATCCAATGTCACAATACTTACTGTTAAGCAGGATACGAATGATAATTTCTTCATCTAACTTCTTATTTTCTAATGTTTACGGAACGTTCTTATTATTATTTATAATATTTAAATAAAATGCGAGGGATACAAATGCACAAATTCTATATGTACTGTTGGGATCCCATGTATTACAACAGACTATTATGTGGTTTGTTTATAACACACTATGCGCAGACACAAAACCAAAAACGTCGAGAAACTTAATTTTGGTTTTTCGATATAACAAATAGATAACAATACGAAACAAATGAGGAAGGAAACTGTATGACAAAACAAAGCAGATAAGATCATTTTGTTCAACAGATGAGTTTAGTTGGCTAGATTTTGAAGAAAAGAGCATTGTTATGATTTGTAAGACATGCAGATAGTATGAAGAATGTGGAGGATTTGTCGTCGGTACGGACAATGTCAGAATCGAAATAAGAAGGGGCATTCTCAATCTGAATCACATATATCTCACCAACGGAAATATGATCTTAAGTACAGCTCACCGCTCACTACTTTTGTTGCATCCTATACTGGGGAAATAAATAAAGCAGGTTGACAATCAGTCATGTGAGTCTAGCCTGTTCAGTAGTGTGAAAAGATCTAGTCATGTAGTTATGGTCATACTTAACTTTCTAGTCATACTAAGTACCAATACCAATGTATGATACCTATATTGGACTAAGAATTAAGCATAATCATACCTAAGTTGCATTAATAGAATATTAAGTTTCATACTAATTTTCTTGTCATAAATATCTCATACTTAGTTAAATCGTTATGTTATTGCAACACAATGCTTAAACTCTTATTACAATTTGATTTAAGTATGCTTGTATGTCTATTATGCGTTTTACATTTTGGTCTAGTCCAGTTTAGGTCAGGTCTAGTAAGTTTTCTACGTTACTGGACCACTGTTCCAGCTCTCAAAAAAAGTTAATGTCGAACCCTGTGGTACTTAGCAGTAAACATATGAAAACATGACCATTTAGTTGAAACAAATGTACCACTACTTGTTAAGCATCGTAAGAAAACATTGGCCCCAGACGTTATCACAAAATATAAAACACAGAAAATTTTAGGTATACAAATAACTTGATACAAAATATTAGTCATAGTCAAATACAAGTCACAGATATTGTGGAGTATGGCCAATCAGATAGGTCGAAATCATGAGAAGCTTTTGGTTGAATCAGGTCATGTATATTCAGGCATATTTTTTCCAAGAAAATCACTGTTTCTTTAAATAAATGTGTTTATTACTTGTAAAAACAGTTTAAAGCACTTAATTGTTGAATCTTAGCTTTATTGTGTTGAACACTTGGTTCCATATTATTTATATTATATATAAATTATGTATATCAATTAGTTATGAGAATAATTAATCAGTGGGGGCGCCTATGGTGAAGTAGTAGAGGTGCTGGCTCCTTTCGGCGCGTGGAGTTGTGTCCCCTTCTGGTCTAATGACTTCATGTGAGAAAGTCTTCCAGCTGACCTGTGGTGTGCTGGTGGTTTTACCCAGAGTTTGGTCTGTTGTCTTTCTCCACCAAAACAGATGGACATAGCTATAATGATGGTAATTCTTTGCTGCGATGTATTTCAAAATAAAAAACAATTGTTGCTTGATTTTTTTCTGGACTAAAAGTATACTCGATCCTATAATTCAGAACAATTCTAATGGCCAGTAAGTATTTTATTGTTTTATTCTTTAGAACTACATTACACCTAAACGTTATGTCTATTGTCCAGCTATCTTAGTATCTCAATCCTAATTTGTTGTTGTTTGCACATGACTTTAATGTAAACATTCGGTTTGGGAAGGTTATGACAGTTGATGTCCATTTGTTATATGTGGATAAACATCTTACACAAATACCTGGGTAAATAATGCATCACTCTCCACTTCTTTTCTGAATGTTTGTTTGTTTATTGGGTTTATCGTCCCACCAACAGTATTTCAGTTATCTGGAGACGGTGTCCACTTAAAGCAGATATAGTGCTGCCTTCACTGTGTATAGCATTCCGTGAACACCTGGCATGATACCACACCCAGTCACATTATCCTGACACCGGGCCAACTAGTCGTGGAACTACCCTTATATTTGCTTGAGCGTTAGCAAGGGAGCTATACCACTACCATTGTTAACGACTTTAGTATGTCGCGGCCCGGGATCGAACCCGGGGCCTCCCGTACCTGGAGCCGACGCTCTACCGATTGCGCTACCAGGTCTGGTCCTTTTTGGATGTTTTTATACCTAGTGAGAGTCTAACCCAATCTGTTCAGGCATGCACAGTTGAAGATGAATTAGTTTGTTGAACTCAATACGTTAGAAGTTAGATAAAAATGTGCTGCGACACTGTTATTTGGCCAACGTTAAGGCACTTTTTAAAGGACACCATGCTCACATATGTCCAGGGTATTAAAATAATTTATTGGATTATTTATCTCTGGTTCAACAGTTGTTGCCTTTTTAAGCAAAAAATGAAATGAAGTAATAAATTTTACCAATTGAAAAGTCATTTTTAGATCTAAATACAAGAAGAAAAAATGTCATTAACATATTAATTTTTATAGAAATAACTTCAGAGTTATTTGTGGTATGGTTTGCTTTTATGAATGTATATGTTTCATTGGTTATATTCAGCAATATTTTGTGCGTAATAGCATTTGGAATGTAAGATACACCAATGCATCTGAGGTGACAATGGTGTAATTCATCAATTACAAGTTAAGGAAAATGCTCTGTAGTTATACGGAGGGACTCCTAAGATTAGTTTAATGTATTGATATAATTTATATATTTATTTTTATTTATAGTATGTTCAAAAGCAGATGATATTCCAGCTCAATGGGTGTCCTTTTGTATTTAAATGTTTTTATAATGTCTTGACAGTTCATTTGATTAATATTAATTAGTAGCATGTATTGAGATGATGTTCCGTAACTCATATCCAACCTTTTTTATTTAATTATTCCCCTTAGTTAATACCACTTAACTGCAACATGACTGTTGATGCACATTATTATTTCATTACAGATCATTATGTGAAAGATTAAGATCAGATTTGAAGTAAATACATTTAGTTTGTAACAAGTCAGTGTGATGCCCCTAATGCAATTTTTGTGTTAACTGATTGTAGTTATATTTATTTACGATATAAATGATGATTAAAATTAATACTACAAATATTTAGCATAGTGGTTTCGCCAACAGTTTATCAGGACCTATTTTATTTCATCTTCACACACTATTTCGTAAAAATGTCCAAATCAAAGGCCAAGGTCAGACTGTAGGAGGCTCCCAATGATGAATATTTTGTCTTCGGCACAAGAAATGCCCTTAGCCAGCTGATCCAGGATAACTAGCATCAACCCCCAGCATGCAGTTTTGTTTTTGAAATGCATCGCAGCGACCAAATATCATCATTACAGCAACGTCCTGCTATTTTGGTGGAGGAAAACCTCGGATAAATGTCTGACTAAAACCATTTGGCCCTGAACGGTACTCGAACCCAAAGTGTGAGGGCCAAAGCTTGGGTGTAAGCACCAACCACCAGCATGCATTGTACCATTGTTTATATTAATCTCCAGTCATTTAAGACTAACAATCATTACCGATTTTATTTCTTAACATGGAATTATCTCACTTTTCTGCATTTTTATTAAAATTATTGAATTTATTAACTTATAATATAAAAAAGGCTAGACATATAATATTATCAAAATTATTTGGGCATTAAATTGATTGTGTAAAAGAAAAAATAAAGAAGACGAAGTAAAAACCTATTTAATTCCCAAGGCCATTACATCAGTTTTCATAGAGGTAGGATTCCTCTTGATGACTAAATATTTATACCCTCACCACAAAATGTTTGTGTGTGTGTGTGTGTGGAGTGGAGGGGGCTATAATGGATTCGCTTTGTCCGTCATTCCGTCCGTCGGTCCTTCTCCATTATCGTGTCCGCTCTATAAATCCTATAACAATTGAAGGATTTTCTTCAAACTTGGCTGAAATGTTCACCTCAACAAAGGGGATGTGCAGAAACCATGTTGCCCATGTGTCAGCTCAAGGTCAAGGTCACAATTGAAGGTCAAATATCAAACAATCAAATATTAGACATTATGTCGTGTCCGCTCTGTAAGTCCTACACTAATTGAAAGATTTTCTTTAATCTTGGCTCAAATGTTCACCTCAACAAGGAGATGTGCAAAACTCATGTTACTTTTTTGCCGGCTTAAGGTCAAGGTCACACTTGAAGGTAAAAAATTGACTTAGAAAATATTCTTAATTTTTAACATGTATTTGAATATTTCTGAAACTAGAAAATGTATTTGCCTGAAACTTAAAATATATATGAAGTGCCACAATTAGAATATGCAGGTCAAGTTTCATAACTCTGTATTGGATTTTGACAAAGTTATGCCCCTTTTAAGTCTTTAAATTTACATACAAGCAAGTATAAGACAATATGTCGTGTCCACTCTATAAATCCTATACTAATGGAAGAATTTTCTTCAAACTTTACTCAAATGTTCAACTCAACAAGGTTATGTGCAGATCCCATGTTACCTTTGTGCCGGCTTAAGGTCAAGGTCACACTTGAAGGTCAAAATTGACTTAGAAAATGTTCTTAAATTTTAACACGTACTTGAATATTTCTGAAATTAGCACAGGTATTTGCTTGAAACTTAAAAGATATATGACGTATTACAAGTAAGATATGCAGGTCAAGTTTCATAACTCTGTATTGCATTTTGACAAAGTTATGCCCCTTTTTAAGTCTTTATTTACTTACAATTATTACTAGACAATATGTCAGGTCTGCTCTATAAATTCTATACTAATGTAAGGATTTTCTTCAAACTTGACTCAAATGTTCACCTCAACTGGGCAATGTGCAGAACCCATCTTACCCTTGTACCAGCTTTGTCAAGGACATTGGTGGGGGTATGAATCGCATTCAGCGATAGTTCCAGTTGAATATGGATGATAAGCATTATTTTACTTAAAATGGCAAATATGAACTTAGACACTTCCAACAAGAAAGACTGAAGGCTTTATAAATCATTGTGTGTACATATGTACAGCACTGATCTATATTATTTTACACCACTGTATTAAGTCTTGAGACATATCGCTAAACCTATATTCTATATGTTGTTAGAATTACATATTATTTTCAGATCTTTGTCTCTAAGGCGTACAATATATCCTTAGTCACCCGTGGCACGCAACACACCGTCATGACCCCGTATTCGGTTAAGACGGGTGGTCGTATGGATCCGGTACGATCAATCGGCTGGTCACGCCGAGCCCTTGTTAACATACTCTCACTTCTTTCTCTCTCCATACGTATCGAATTCTCTGATACAAACCGGGCTTGGTAGCTTTTTTCTGTTACATAACCTAGAAGGCGGTGGGTTATGGGTTAATCGAGTGGTATTAAAGTCTCTCCAAACCTTACCCTTTCGAGTATAACACTGTATCCCAGGTACTTGGAGTTGGAGACCCACTCCGTATAAGCGTCCCCTTGTTGGGCTCCGTGGTGGGTGGGGACCACAAGTGTTGAATTTATTTTTTACTCCTTCATGGCTTCCAACACCTTAAACGACCTCGACCGAATATACTAATTGATATCAAGGTACGGGAGGCCCCGGATTCGATCCCGGGCCGCGACATACCAAAGTCGTTAAAAAGGGTAGTGGTATAGCTCCCTTGCTAACGCTCAAGCAAATATAAGGGTAGTTCCACGACAAGTTGGCCCGGTGTCAGGATAATGTGACTGGGTGTGGTATCATGCCAGGTGTTCACGGCATGCTATACATAGTGAAGGCAGCACTATATCTGTTTCAAGTGGACATCGTCTCCAGATAACCGAAATACTATTGGTGGGACAATAAACCTAATAAACAAACAAACAAACTAATTGATACTGACTATATCGAACAATTTCCAAAGTTTATTGTATTAAAAGCAGAAAAAGACTTCGAACCACTTAACAAAATGTCACCATTTATTATTGAAAAAGCTCTTTAAGGTCTAATTGGCGACCCAAAATCAGTAAATAAAATAAAAAAAAATGGTTCTCTACTCGTTGAAGTAATGAAAGAATACAATCAGGCCAACTTTTGAACTTAAAGAAACTATTTACCACTGAAATAACATCATCACCACACAAATCCCTTAACTTTTTAAAAGTTGTAATTAAAAACCCTGTACTTGCTGGAGTTCCCGAAGATCAAATCTTGCAAATTAGGGCGTCACAGCAGCAAAAAGAATCAAAATCACAAAAATTGGAGTACAGATCGAAACGAATACAATCATACTAACATTTAACTCACCTGAAACACCAAAGAACATCAGAATTCTCTAAAGTCACATCAAGGTCGAAATCTATGTACCAAACCCAATGCGTTCTGCAAATGCCAAAGGTTCGGTCATCACGAAAGTGATTGTAAGAATAAAAAGCTTGCGGTAAATGCAGTACTCCAGGTGGCGATCATAACTAATTTGCTTGTGCAACATTCAAATGTGTAAATTGCGGCAAAGCTTACCCTGCCTATTCAAACAGCTGTGAAACTTGGAAAAAGAGTAAGAAATTGTTCGAATCAAAACTATTAATAAAATTACTTATCCCGAAGCAAGAAAATTGGTTAAAAGTCCGGTCAAGTCTTACGCCTCAATTTTTAAACAATCTACCAAATTGGTCACCATGCAAGACGCTCAGATGCAAACAGAGTCAGTATATCAAGCACCAAATACAACTACAACAAAACAAACAACTCAATCAACGTAAACAAAGCAAGCCTACAATGAACACAGGTCCTCCATCCGGACGTCAACAAAAAGAGTCAAAATATCCTATGAAGATAAATAATAAGTTAAGCTCTTTGAGTGACGAAAATGATATTGAATGCTCAACAAGTAAGACTTCAATATCAAACCAAAAAGGTCAAATGCCAAAGTCACCCGACAGAAAACCAAGGTCACTCGTTAAGGCTCCCAGATAATGTTCCAATTTTTTAATATAATCCCATGAACAACAAGATACATTGGAACTGTCGAGGTCTTAAAGCTAACTTTAATGTTATTTTACTTTTATTGGCCACTTTGATCATTGCCGAACTATGCTTTCAAGAGACTTTATTGAAGAAAACAGATCAGATAAATTTCAAAGGTTATTCTACTTATAATCACAGTCACACAACGTGTGTTAGGGCGTCTGGAGGATCGACAATAAACCGCCACACTCAAAGATTAACCTTAATACTGAATTGCAAGCTGTTGCCATTCGAGTAACAATCCATAAAGTCATCACAGTTTGCGCTGTTTATCTTCCACCTAACTCAGATGTTTCAAAATCAAAATGAGATGATTTACTAAATAAATTACCTTCCTCTTATATTCTTGTAGGGGACTTTAATGGATATAACCCTTAAGGGGGATGTTTTGATTATAACAATGTAGGTAAGCCCAAAATGATATATGTCTAATGAATAACGAAAAGGCAACCTACTTACAACCTGTTTCAGGACATTATTCATCTCTTGACCCTTCTTTGTGTCATTCTTCTACCTTTTTTTTTTCTTAAGAGAACTTAGGGAAGCACTGAACAAATCCCATGATACCGCTGCTGGATCAGATGGTATTCTCTATCAATTTTTTAAACATCTGATCTGTCGCATACATTATTAAATCTACTTTTATTTTTGTCTATTTATAATGAAATTAGGTTTTCCGGAGAAGTTCCAAATTCGTGGAAAATGTATTCGTCATCCAATTAGCTAAACAAGGAAAGGATCCAAGAGATCCTTTAAGTTACAGTCCTTTTGCTTTCACTAGTTGTATTTGAAAAACTTAAGAACGGATGATATATAATAGACTTGTCTTAAATCAAATAATTTACTCACAGAATATCAAAGGGGGTTCAGAAACGAACGCAGTACACTCGATCATCTGGTTCGATTTGAAACTTTTATAAGAGATGCCTTTAGTAAGAAAGAACACCTTAATTGTAGTGGTGTTCTTTGATCTTGAAAAAGTATACGATACTTCATGGAAACACGTGATTTCAAAAGACTTAGGTGACCTTGAGAATGAACATTTTTATCTACATTTTTTACATTTTGTATTGTTTTACAATATAGTTAGTGCTCAGAATCATATATACTAAGAATCAAATATAAGTTTATACAGAAATCATGCATGAATTCCCAGAAACCGTGAAAAACATGTTACATGCATTTGATATAGGTGAACTGTCGGATACCACCTTTAACAAGAAAACGATTTCTGAGATATTTTTTAAAATAAATACCATGAATGTTTTTTCGAACAAAGCAAATCGAACAAAGCAAACATTTTTGAATTGGAGTATTGAAAGATAAAACATTTTAGTCTTTAAGATTGCAAGGGGTCTTTTACTCTAGGTCCGAAACTAAATCGTAAATTACATTTCGAAGGAGAAAGAAAGAGAGAACTTTCGTGCTGCAACATCTACTATCTAAACAACAAAATCGTTTCTTTGAATTTGCATATAAATTAGTATTTTAGAAATGTATTCAAATATGAATATACAATACTCGGCATCGTTCAGACGACGGTGGTATAAAAAACGTCCAGTGGAAGGTAAAAATATTAAAACTAGTCTTCAGACTGCGACACATACCGCAAGCATAAATTGGAGATTAGAAACGACAGCCTAAAAGTCTGTTTCCGATTATCTTACCCACGATTCCGGGGGATTAGATTAGTATCGAATCTCAAAACCAATCACAAATAAACTTGAATTAATGAAGAATCGTATTAAACAACCAGATAATTATAGCAAACTATTATTTACTTACTCTAAACTTCAGCGGCCTTTGTTCTTGTGAAACCGTGCGACCTCACATTTATCCGAAGCGGTAGGGCTAATTATTTTCTCGAATGAATTTGTTAACATTAGGTGGCGTCCGGACTTAAATATTGTGCAGTTTTATGCTGTATATCTAAACAGCAAACAAGTAAAATATATACTGAAGTAACATCTTTTAACAAATATTCATTATTCCTAAAATTTCCTTTTATATTCCACAGATGCCTTCTTTTAAAGCGTTAGAAGGGAAATTGATTTAAGGTTCGTGTCATATATCGCTATAATGCACGGTGCTTTGTTCTGTTGCTTTGTAATTGGTCCATTTGTTGTACGCACTTCCTGATTATACTATTGCACATGTAATGCATCACTGGATTTTTCCGGTAACAAATTTGCTAAGTCATTGTACATCAATAATTCATTTTATTGCTAGCTCCGTTCACTTAAGGTACGCAGAATTTACCATTCTAAGTAAAATAATTTTTATCATCCATATTCAAATATTTAGTCATGAAGAGAAATCCTACATGTATGAAAACCGATGTAATGGCCTCGGGAATAAAACAGGTTTTTACTACGTCTTCTTTATTTTTTCTTTTACACACTCTTCACTGCTTTTTTAAAAAAGTTAACATGTTTTACCTTAACAAGAACATAAAATAAATCATTTTACGATCAACATCAACAGGAAAAGTACGAACCAAAATTGGTTTGTAGTTATTGCATGCCAACTTCGCTGGTAATGAAAATAAATTATTCGACAGAAAATAAATTTATGATTATTCGAAACATTAATTGTTAACACTTTACTTATTATAAATGTTATTTGAACTTTTTATATATTTCTTTTAAAAGATCAAATATTAAACATTTCTATTTTATCTAGTTGTTGTGTTTTAAGATCACACATAAATTATTAAAGTATTTATTATATGAATTTTTATTTTCAGACAATATGGCAGAAAGATTTGGAATAAACGTCTTAAAGCTTGATTTGGAGTGTGACCAAGACAATCCTGGAGATTCAGACTTAAGTAACATCCTAAAAGTTAAAACTAAATGCCAAGTCCATGGTGATCAGAAAGTTGAATACTATTGTGAAGAGCATTTAGAGTTTGGGTGTAGTCGTTGCTTTGTTGTAACCGGTAAACACAAGCTGTGTCAGCAAATAATCATCCTCGATGATGTTGACACCGAGAAGACAGAGGATTGCAAACAGGTTCATAAAGTTCTAACGAATCTTGAAGAAAATGTCAGAAGTAATATAGAAACAGTCCAGAAAAACAAGGACATTGTTTACCAGCGGCATGAAACTGCCTCTAGAGATGTTCAACAATTTAGAGACAAACTTATTTCATTCATCCACAGTCTAGCAAATAAACAAATGAAAATAATTGATAAAAGTAAACAAGATGATTTAAAAAAGCTCGAAGATGGTGAAAGTCTAAACAGGAAAATTTCGGAGCAAATACAGAAATTTCAACAATTGTATGAAGCAAGTAAAGCAGACAAAGCAGAGCTTTTTCTGACAGCGAAAACTATTCTGCGGGAGACAATCACCTTACAAGATAAACTGAAGGACTATAGGGCAAAATCTGTTGTTGAAAAGTTCATTTTTGCAATTAACCCTGAGTTGGCATCAATCCTTGAATGCGTGGCACAACTGGGTGAATTAAAGGACACACGCGTTACAGAAATGGAAACGGGTACAGATGAAGTAACTGATGACACGATAGAAGCCAGGTGTTACACATCTCTGGAAATGCTTGGCACTTTAACTAAAGAATTAGAAATTGTGGCTTTTATATCCGTTTCCCGAAAAATAAAACTGTTGCATGTCCTTCTTGTGCCAGTTCAACAACTTAAAGGAGACGTTGTCCTTATTATCAGTTTGATGAAAAATGCGTTAGTTAGCTGTGTTGCCAGTCATTGCTGTGACTTCACTGGCGCTTTGGAATTGGCCGTAAGAGATAGAAAAGGTGGGCTTGGAGTTGAGCTTTTGCCTAACGAAAAGTATATTGTGCAAGTAAAGTTAGAAGCTGCCTTTAAGTACTGCATTGATCATTACTCTTTTCAGAGAAAGGTGACACAAAATGGCGTGGACATTAGTTTTTCTAAGACATCTCCATCTACTTACATTGCAGGTGTAAACTTCAAGGTAGTGTAGTAGAAGTAAATAGCCACAAACAGAGTACACAGCAATTTTAAAAAAGGCATTGTATTCTGTGCTGTGAATATGTGTAACAGAATTGAAATTGATGTTTAGTAGACAGGTGCGATACATTCTGATGTACAGAAAATTGCTGCGTGATTATGGTGAGAATATTGTATTATTGCAAGGAGAAATGTTTTTGAAAGTGACAAATTAGTTTTTTCAGTATGTTTATACTACTTAATCCTGGTAATACAAGTTTGTTAACTTATGAGATAGTTTGCTTACAGTAAAATTACTGACCCTATTTCAAAACCATACTAAACCATAAATATTATTGTGATTGCCTGGCTGGTTTGTAACCTAAACTGAATCGAAATTAGTTTTCATATTTACTTTTTTATTAATGTTGAAAATAGCCTAGTTAATAAGGTAGTAGTTGTACATTATCTACTTGGAATCCAATTCACCTTGAAGCTGTTTTTTTTCTTATTATTAAGTTCATTATATAACTAAGCCTGTTTCTCTTACTGTCTAATCTAGTAAGACAAGTCGTAGGGATTGAATACGATGACTCTTCATATCTCCGGTTGTACCCTTTATATGTGAGACAACTTGAACAGTCTCCTTACAACTTACCTGAGATTACAAAGAATTATGACTAAGGGATTTTGTAAGTCATTATTATCTAACATGCCATTATCATCTGACTTATTTTCTTCAAAATAATGCACATTTAAAGTTTTACAACTGACGTCACAGCAGTTTTATCTATGTCGGTGTTTATTTTGTCATATAATCTTATTAAGAATACGTCATGGCTTGGATGGTGAATACGGTGACATTAAGCAATAATTAGAACGGTCATTGATGAAATTGTTTGTCTTCATACCCAGTCGTGCCTGTATTGATAATACAATTTTAGCAGTCTCCACCATGCCCTTTCCTAAGATTGCACAGTAGGTATAACTTCGGAAATTTGTTTGCCTTCATTATTTAACATGTCATTTCCGCATATATCATCGGCTTCTTATAATATTGTTGTTTATTCTCATTACATTTAATCGCTTCACAATGTTACATTTTGTTTTGTTGGTTTGGACCGTTTTATATTACAGACGTATTTTTGTGTGTGAGCGTGCGTGCGTGCTTGTGCATGTGTTTGAGTGACGATATTATCTAAGTCTTATTATACTTCATCGCTTGTATTGTTTTATTTCTTACTAATCACTTGTTTTGAACCGTTTAGTTCCAAGGCGTTTATCTTCTGTACATGTTATACATATGTTAAAAGTTTATTTATATTTGGGATGTTTTGTCTGTCAATAGTATTCTTTTATCAGTTTTTAACTCCCGACTGATCATTGGTACTAACGTGATTGCTTGGCTGTTTTTAACTGAATCGAAATATATCTTGTCGTATTTCCTTATTATGAATGTTGATAGAATTCTAGATTAATAAGGTAGTAGATATACAACATTACCATCGTGGTATCAAATTTAACTGAAAGCTTTAATCTTATTATTAAGTTAATTGCACGAGTATGAAAATTAGTATCCTTTTAAATATTTTACTTAATATGTTCTTGGACTGGAAAGACGACGCAACTCAATAATGTCATTATATTTTACACATTTTAAAATACTTACCGTGCACAGACCACCCAAAAGCAATTATGTCATAATGCATTTAACTAGAAAGTACATAAGAAATAAATAAACAATATCATAATAATTAGTTAATAAGAATTAGAGGAAGACATGATAAAATCTATAAAAATGAAACCCTTTGTTTTTATATATATTTTACTGCTCTATTTCCCGGCTACTATTGGTCAGACAGTTTTTACGACCTGTAAGTACCAATGTCAATTTGCGCAGTACATCGTTAAGGCTACGTCAAGTATTGCAAGGAATATGAATCTAGAATGCATTCTTTAGACAATTTTTGTCATACTGTTTTGTAAAGCTTTGTTCAAGATTGAAAACATTGCGTTAATGCAGGTTGTAATAAAATACCATTTTATTGAAGTACGCAATATTTATAAATTTTCTTTCGTTCTTTTCCGGTCGATGTCACAAAATGATTTTTGCAAGATCTTGTTTATGTAAAACACGTTAGCTCTTTTATATAATGTTATTATTGTCTCTCGGAAATTGACATTTATATTCTTAAAACGCATATCGTAAAGATGCGTGTGTTTCTTATATACTATACAATTTCGTTATGTTTTTGTTTTTGAGGTACATCGCAGCGACCAATTATAAACTTTAAAGCGACGTCCAACTGTTTTGGTGGAGGAAGACCCCAGACAGTATGCAGTAGTGGGTAGAACCACCGTCAGCTGGAATACCTTCCCACATTAGGTCCATTGCCCCGAACAGGATTCGAACCCACGCGATGGAAGGATAAAGAGTCAAAGGAGTAACAAATCGGCGACACTTTTACTACGCCGCACAAAACGAAATTACGTTATCATAATGTTGGAAATGACTTAAAATACTTCGTTGCAGAAAAATAGTTGATTAGACTGGTCATAAAGACTGCATAAAAACGGCTAAAGTCAAGTATTCTTTTATTTTATTTTGACAGGCACTGATTGAAAATTGCCCCCTTTTGTCCCCCTTCGTGCCTTGTATAAGTGCTGGAACTTGAGCCGTCTTCATAACCTTTAACACAAGAATGCACAAGAGATATTGCCTTTAGTCATTTGATAAACGACTTTCAACACGGATGTTTTGTTTAGTTAATTTAGGTGTTTCTTAGATTTCTTTATATTCTGCTATTTTTTCACTATCCTTCATAGAGACATATTTTGTTTCTAAGGAAGAGTCTGCTCTTATCTTAACCTAGTTTTATTATGTCATCGCTAGCTTTAATAATATGTCATCGCTTAGACTTGTGCTTTTTTCCCACTGTTCTGTGTCTTGCCTCTTTATGAACAGTTTACTTATTGGAAGAGGAATTATCTCGTGGGTACATATTGTACATAGGTCATGGCATTTACGGTTTTATTATTTGTTAATAATAATTTTGTTCAAACCTCGATGCTGGTGCCTACTGTTTGTTGTCCGCTTCGATAAGATATTTCTTTAAGAAAAATCTCCAAAAATGCGAGGTTAAGGCCAGATAAACCAGTATCATCATTTAGTTTGCCGACTGACCATTACAATGTGGCAACAATCAGGTTTACCTTGTCTCTGTGTTTATTTCACATATACATTTAACTTGCCTGTTTATCTTTCTGTCAAGTCTTAGTAGAAGGACGGGGGGTGAAACTGTATGAATTGGTGACATAAAGCTTACTTTTTTGTGTCTTCACACCCAGCCTTGCCCAATGTGGGTGAAGTAGCTTGAGCAGTTTCCATGTCCCTTTTGTAAGATTGCACATTAGGTATAAAATCGGGATTGCACAGTAGGTATAAATTCGAGATTTTGTTTGCCTTTCTTCGGTAAAATGACATTTGCTCATAAATCCTCGGCTTGTTGTAATATTAATTTTTATTCTCATTACATTTAATCGCTTTACAATACTACACTTGTTTTTTGTTGGTTTGGACTGCTTTCTTAAATTCGTTCATTTTTTTGTGCTTTTTGTTTTAACAAAAATGAACATTTATTTTTGGCATATGACTTTACGATATGTTCTTGTTCTTATTATACTTCATCGCTTTGATTGTTTTATTTCTAACTTATTGTTCGTTATGAACTGTTTTGTTTTGAGGCTTTAATCTTCTGAACATAATGTACATAAGCTGATAAATTGGGCTATTTTGTTTTTAAAAAAGGATTCTTTTATCACTTGACTCCCGAAGCATTTGCCTGCTATAAGTGGTATCACTTTGATGGGATATTTATATTATATTTATTTGTGAGAGAACCCTTCAGGTACTGCGAGGCTGGAGCGCTAAACAAACAGTCGGCCCCTTTGCCGACTGACCGTTCCAAGACGGTAACTGTTGGTTTTCGTTTTAGGTGAAATGCTTCGTCTCTGTGTTTTTATCACTTTTACATTTATATTGCATGCCTTTGTGTAGTCCAATCTTTAATATTTGTATATTCTGCTGGGAGCCTTACTGTTGCTTTCGTCGAAAGCTTTGGACTTTATCAGTACATAGGTTGATTAGTCACTGCTGGCTAAAACCGTTTAAGATCGAGGTCGATGTTAACGCCTTATTACAGATTTGCGGAAGAGTAACAAAACAAATCAACAGTATAAAGTGTGAAGGACACCAAACAATTGATTGCGACAACGACAATATCGGCGGAACTGAGAGAAATTTGAAAACAATGTTTATTGAGCACAGAAGACCTAGCTCTGTTAACGGTGCAATTTCAAAACACATATTCAGAGGTTGCTTGAGGCATTCAGTATCTATGTAAAATGTAAGAATCCTAGACTGTGAGCCCCTGTGGGCCATCAGGACCCTTAAACAGGGACTATAACCGTTACTACCTTACGCACAATTGGGATAAGATGTTTAAATCGCTTACGTCCCCAAGCAGTAACTAATCATCCAGTTTGTTGATTGAAGTCCAAAACAAAGAGAAGTTTTTAAGCATATATTGTGTGTTAAATAGAAACGTTTAAATAGAGATTAATAATTTAACATTTGCGTTCACTCTCACAGCGATTTATCTTTCGAAACGATTTTTTTTTAATTTGTATATACATATTACAGCTCCGGTAGGACCGTGTTATGTGTTCGTATTTAATGCCAAAGCTTCTATGATTCTCGATGTAACCAAAAATGTAGCTAGGCTGCAATCATATTCATTAAATAAAAATATATCATGCTCTGTGAGTTAGCAGTAATTTTAATAATGTATTGTTTCCGAAACTACATTTCTCCATCTCTGAAACTTACTGCAACGTATTAAAACGCATTAAAATCCATAGGTATCATACGATGCGTATCAGCATTATAATATATATATATATATATATATATATATATATATATATATATATATATATATATATATATATATATATATATATATATATATATATGTGTGTGTGTGTGTGTGTGTGTGTGTGTGTGTGTGTGTGTGTGTGTGTGTGTGTGTGTGTGTGTGTGTGTGTGTGTGTGTGTGTGTGTGTGTGTGGTCATCTATCTCGATTTATTTAAATATATTTTAATTTCTTATACTGATTTTAAGCTAAAGCGACAATAATAACATATAAAACCTATTTGATTTGGCATACTGCAAATGCTTACTCTTACGTCGGAAACCTTTTTCTACAATATTAAAAACCCCGCAGGGTAAGTCTGTTTTTCAGCAAATTGACATTTGTAGAGTTTATGGTCCTTCTTTAATATCATAAATTAGTTTCACGTTGTAATATTTAATCTGTTTTATAGCTAAGTTTTGTGTCATTTCATTTCCCGATCACAATTTCTGCTGCCAATTCTGACTTCTTGCTTTTGCCAAGCAAGCTCTTACTAAAATATAATAGTTTAAGATGGACATACTTTATCATGCATGTCGCGCTATTTGAATTTTGTCATGAGTACGTTAAATCATTACAAACATGGATTTAGTCAGCAAGCAAAATTGAAGCACAGAAAAATTAAAGTCTTAATAAATATTTTACCTATTTATGTTCAACCAAAGATTCGTACTTAAATTTTCTAAGAATATATGAAAAAGTCCAACATTTGAAATGGCACAGGACAGAAGTATTGACATGCAAGCCGAACGTAACAGTAAGAACAAATCTGTGATGACTCATTAAACAAAAAGTGCAAACCCGACAGTTTCTTCTTTAAAACTTTTATTTGTGTATTTACTTTCTAAGCTTTACTGGTCAGAAACTAAATAGCTAGATGTTATCGCTCGCGACTGGTGCCTTTAACTGAAGTAAGTGAACTTCGCCGCTAAGGTGGCTGTTTTACTTATAATTCGATTCAGTTACAACTGAACACCTCATGTTTTAAAGCCTTATACAATATTGACTAAATAGTTATATTGCAGGGAAAACAAATATGATGTTAGCATTTTAATTCAATGTCAGAAACTTTTTCGCAATCACCAGCAAAGCTGTCAATCTTACAAACACTTCACATCAATTTAACTCTTTCAAATTGACCTTCTGCGTTTTTATGTAGTTTATTTTGATATTGATCGTTCTCAGTCTATTTATATAATGTGATTTTCAGGCCTGACATTGCTTATTAGGATTGAGGATTTTCCAAAATGCGACGATTCCTTGTCGATAGCTTGACAAACGGTTACTAACCAGATTGACCGATCAGCATGCTGTGTAAGAAATCTAGTCCATATTGTTTATTTATACACATGCTTGGATTGTGGAGGTAACATTGTTTTTGTGTGTGTATTTTTTCCAGTGAGTACTTAGCTTTTATGCGGTCAGTGATAAAATGTTCCTATTGTATACATCTAGTATTTTACATTGTTTTCAAATCGGGTGATTCAAAAGCGAATATAACTTTTAAAACCGACTGAAACTATCAAAGTTGTTCAAACCCAAACATTTTAATCTCTTGGGAAACAAGGCTCGTCAACTCAATATTAATTTATTTCGAATATGAGGCAAAATCTGCATGTCAAGGATGTAATCATTCGCTTGTTAATTGGGACGTTTCTTATTCACTGAAACGAGAGAACATGTGTTCTTAATCGATGTTTGGCTTACTAAAATATTGTCTTACTATGGACGGACCAATTCAGTATAGTGACAACCGTATGATCTACAAGTCCATACTTTTCTACGTACATGTTTTTGATGCGGATTTTTTATAATGGGTATTGAGAGTGGAATCTTGATGTTGATAGACAATAATGCATGCTGAGTTTTAGAGTTCACCGTAGTATGTGCCTTTAAGCAAGAAGTGTAAGTTACCTCTGAAAATAATCCGGTTAACTTAATCGTCGCTCGACTGAGATATAACCTTGATTTCTCATTCCGATTAAGGTCCATATATTTCAAAACCCCATGCTCAAGCCTTTCTGGAATCTTAGACAGTTCTTTCCAGATTAAGAGAAGCCTGCAAACATATTTAGGTAAACCTGCAAGCATAATTTCGCTTGATACAGTGAGTCATTACAATATCTTAATATATATTAGAAAGTAGACCCTGCAACAGCATAAAGACACAACTATTCCAGCAGTCGGATTTGTATATTTTTAACAATATATTTGATTTCACTGGCAGAGAAGAGACATAACAAACAACCAAAATAAACATGTGTTTTTAAAATGCCACAATATAAATATATACATGTAAAATACTACATAAAAACTTAAATAGAAAATATTTATTAATATATTACAAGACTACATTCTGAATTTTCCACCTACACTGATATTGATACATTTGCTTTTGTCTTTGCAAACGATACTATGGCAAAATAATGTGCCAAAAACCTGATAAACTTTAAACATCAGACGTATCTGTACACATCTTAATATAAATATATTCTTAGTGATGTTATATTTTCACATGCTTTTAATTAGTTTTAAACGATGCTAAATCTTTAAACAAAATGTGCAAATATTACTTTTTCAAATGTTTGTATATTATTTATAGTCGCCCATAATTCTTAGCTAAAAGGTGTCTGTCTATAAAATACTAATGGGTACAAATCTCATTCAATTTAACAGATCAGAAAATCACCTAAAATGTTATAATTGAATAAATTCAGCTCGGGTGCTTCTCGCTGTAAAACTTCGTCTTGGTGCGAGTTCCTTGTGGAAAATCTTCCTTAGTTCATACCTAAAACATCTACCAGAAAGTACATAGATAAAGAAATTCACCGCGTAATTTACTAGTGAAAACGCCACAGCTACCTGAAGGTATGGCTGCAAATGAACATATGTACTCCAGGCATTGCTTGGCTGTTGCCGAATGGAGACGTCTATAACAATTGTCAAAAGCAGCAAAGGAATAAGAGTAACGATGAACGTAAATGACACAGTCAGTAACATTCTCGTCGTGTGGTGTTTCCGACGAACAGCTCGGCTATGTCGCAAATCTTTTTCTTCTCCATTGACCGCATTACCGACTCGAATAATCTGATAAATAACAAGACTATTACACACCAATACAGTAACCACCGGAAGGACGAACATAAGCGTCCATTGGTAAAAGTATATATCCAGCGTCGTAAAGATTTGAAGATATTCGTCTCCGGCTGCGCAGGTTCTGCTGTCTGGAACATGTTCCACCATAATCAGTCTGAATATCTGGCTTAGACATACGAGAATGAGAAGACATCCAATAGCAACAGCTGCTCCTGATTGCGTCCGTATTGCCATTTTTCGAAATGGAAACCAGACGGCTGCCAATCTTTCCACCGCCATCAAGACGACTAACCAAGAACTCATTAGATAAGCCACATGTTCGGTATATTTGTAGATTTTGCAGCCGATGTCGGTAAACGAATAGAAAAGACCACGGTTCAGATATCGCTCCATATAGAACTCGTTGATGACAGACACGAGACGTATGATGAGATTCAAAGTATCGACAACCGCAAGAGCGCACAGATAGTGAGAGTATGACTTGTTTCTAAGGGTTTTAGACTTCATGACAATGAATGACAGGGTGTTGCCCATGATGCCGACGAAGACGATGATAGGGGTAGAAATAACGTTGATCCAGAAGCCCCATTCAGCACGAGATATAGACGACATTTCTGAAAACACAAATTTAAATGGTCGGTATAAGAGTATAATCAACTCTGTAATAAGGACTTTCATTATTCATTCAAATAAAACAACATCGTTTCTTTTTGACAACTTCTTAGACTTTGAATTCGAATAGCGTGTATTTATCTGTATGTATTTTCCCATTCACAATAACTACATGTATGTCCAAAGTGCTTCGTAGGCGATTTTGTTAAAAACTAGTCTATATTACACACAATACATGTTTAGGCTCTAACATACCATTCATCTGTAATAGTAATTGTAGTACTATAAGATCAAATAATATAATATACATTTTTGGAAAGCATACACCTTATGATATCTTTCCTTTTTTGACGACAGTATTCTCGTTCTTCAAACAATGCGTATATTTATGCTTGAGGCTTCCAATGACGCAATGCATCAATTTTATTTCACAACCTGTGAACACTTACCTCTGGAAGATGTTATATTATCCGCCAATGTATCAACAGATTTGAAATTCATCTTGGTTTGATCTTCATCTGGATTATAACATCATTGTCTCCGTTAGGTATCTCAGAATGATCACTGCCTGAAACATACGTTCAGATTAATGCTATAACATAAGAAATGCAAAAAAAAGTTTTCTACGAACTTAAAAATGACCTTTATAATGTTATGCAAATAAGGAACTTAAGCAATAATGTTTCTTTGGTCTGATGCTAATGTTTCTAAGATTATTGATCCTTGTATCTCTCAGTCCTCCGTTATGTGATGTGTCATGTAATTTTCTCTTTTTATCGATATTGAATAAGGTGCAAATTCGAAAGTTATATGAGTACTGTCTTCGGGATGTTAGTCATTGTAATCTGTCATCACTCCACGTTTGAAAACCCTTGCCTTTGGGTTTTATCGCATATTTAGCTAAGTTTTGGTAGCTAGAGAACTCTTGGAATGAGGTGATTTTAAATTGTTTCATGTAAAGAGTTGTTAAAAAGTCTCAAACAAAGCTACAACTTTATTGATTTTTTATTTAAATTATTTTTTGTCAAAGTGTTTCTTGAATTGCTGTAAAAGACAGACACACAGACGCGACCGCGCACACCCACACATACACATACTTTCGTCAATAATCACAAACTTAATATTATACTTTCTGACAATAATAATTGTATTTGAATTATATAACAAAAAACATATTTTCATATAGACTTATCCGTTGCAAACAGCTTCCTTCGTCTCCATATTAAATTAACCTTTTCCATTTATATTAAAAGTTTCCCAGATTAAAATATTATAATTTGGTTATTTTCTCAGTGCCGGATATTGCAAATTAGTCTGAATTCATTGATTTGTCGTTAATACTCAAACCTTTGAAGTGACAAGCAGCGCTGCATACACGTATCAACATTCCACTTAAATCCACTTAAATACGCAATAAAATCGTACTTTATTTCTTTATTATGTCCACATACGGTTGCTAGTCCTCTACAATAAACACTACCGGTATGTTTAATATCTTAACATACTTTTTACATTTAAATGTTTACACTTCTACCTGCACAAAACTATTTTACACGTTAATCACTCTTATTGCATCTCGTTGTCGAATAAAGTTTTATTTGTACATATCTTAATGCTATCTATATATATGTGCTTTTCCTTTCTGTGTCTTAATTGATTAAGCATATATGCGCAATTGCAGTAATTTTTGTCTTTGTTATTTGCTATTTGTGACGTTAACCGGTCTGGCGAATGCGATTATTACATTTTATTGGTGCACAAATACATATTCGCAAACTAGTTTAACACCCATGTAATAATTTACGTCTTAATTAGCGCCACTTTAGGGAGCTTTACTTCTTATGTAATACATTTTTTATTTGGACGATAGTAAAGTAGGCCAAAAAAGGAAGTCGCGGCTGTTCTGGAAGATTTCTTTTCAGAAATAGTCCACGATATATGACATCAAGTGAGCTAGCATAAATTCATGGTCATAATTATAAAATGTCGTGATTAATACAATGTCATTATAAAATATGTTTTAGTTTTGTATTTTTGATACTATGGAATAATAGCAAATTTTTAGATAAAATATTTGTAAATAGTAAAAAGAATCAATCATACTGCTATGCTCTTGTAAACATAGTTTTGTAATTAGAAGCAACTACTATGTGGTAACAAATAAATTGCACTAATGGTTGCTCAAGATAAAGTATGTAGCAAATTTTCTACATTTTCACAAGAACTCTTCTGGACGGAAGCTTTGGTTAACAAATGCTTTGCCTGCGTATAATATGAATAAATACCGATTGTCTATGATAACAGATAGTGTCTCGATCTACAATATGGCCGGAATCAAGTGTCTGTTCATAAAATGTATGGAACGACCGACCTGTCTGCAGTTTAAAGGAATTGCAATAAAGGGTCCATTAACTGTTGGCCAGTCATTCCTATCAAGAAAAGGCAACAACTTAACATGCGTTATATCTTCATACACATTCAACCTGAGGACTAATAAAACAAGATAAGGCAGAACTTGATCCAGGTTTTATATAATTATATAAAATGTCTTGCACATTTTTGTCGTAACTTTTATATTTGACTAGCTTTTGAATACCTTTGTTCTTTGCCTTTTCAAAATGTATTATGTTTTCAAATGCTCATAAGACCTTGTCATATCTTTTTATTAGACATCCAAACTAGGATAAGATCAAACTGCTTCCGTTACGTCTAATACAAATTTCATTTTAGTTTAACACGTTTGCTGATTAGCAAAACGAAGTCAACATTTTGTATATCCTAGAATGTTTAGGGTGACACGAATGCCCCACATTACCCAAATGATCTTCTGAATACATAAATTATTTCTATTAAATTGACAAGTCTTATCCAGATGTTCAGCATACATGCAATCTTATATCCTGAAGCTGTTTCAGTATAGGACTTCTTTGATGGTTTAAGTGTTTCAATAAACGGAATATATATTATATTGTTAAGTGCTAATATATTATATGTTACACACAAGAGGAAATGACACTCCATTCCAAGACAAAGGACTTTAGCCGAGATGTAATAGGACACATCATTGGTGTGCATTGCATATTCATTTTTAAAAGTAATTTATGTTAAAAGTATGCTAAACAGTCTCGTCGTTTGTTATTGTCACCCAAATTCCCCCTGGTAATTATTTTACATGAAATATTTTCTTATAGGATATTGCATCATATATATATATATACATATATATATATATATATATATATATATATATATATATATATATATATATATATATATATATATATATATATATATATATATATATATGATGCAATATCCTATATATATATATATATATTGTTTCACACTACGTCATATGCAATAAGTAACAATTCCTTTGCGAGTTAAGCCGCATGGATAGCAACTGTACAATGAAGTGATGTGTGGAATGCCATCCTATAGAATATAAAATACACCTTAATGGCATCATATGCTTAGTAATTAAGGAATAACAATAGTTTCGAAATAACATGACGACTGGTCGATTGTTCGTAGCATGCAAATATTAAACTTGTGACAACCACCCTCACCCGACCATCCCCATCCCACCCCCACACACTTTCCACGCTTTCTAATTAACGCCAACTAATAAATGAACATAACAAAATAGTAAACGGACAAAACAAAGCCCTAAATTGATACATTTATAACAAACTACTAAACGCACGATAAATGGACAAAATGAACTACTATACGTACAAGACAAACACATAAACAATGCAATAGATGTAGAAATCTATTTACTGTAGTTTAGTAAGTAATACAATAGGAATGAGAACATAGTTCGATACCTTGGATACAGGGACAAATTTTAAGAAAAACAAAATTATTTAATATTGGAAAATTTTAATTATGAAAATATGACAACATTCTATGAGCATTACAAAATATATTAAACCTATAAAGATTGCTAGACAAGGTGTGCATATGAAAGTTGGTTATAAACGTGACGAAATTACTGATATAAGAGTTTTAATTTTATCTCTGTCTTTGTTGTTTTTATAGATATACTAACCTAGATGGAATTTCAAAACAGATCAAAGGCATAAAAGCATGTGTGGACTTAAAGGAATTTACATGTCAGTTAAAGAGCATTGGCTGAAAAAGCATTAGACCACTTACAAGAATAATATTACCTCGACACTGTCTGCTGGCATAGGGATTGCTATAGCTGTTCCATGATGAGTACTGATCACGTTTTACGAACTGAGCAGAAACGAAACTTCCTATGTATGAGACACCCACCTAATGGAAGAGGGAGCAGGACTATTCTGTATTATTGAACTTGTCTGCCACACCCCATCGCAACAATGACAATATCTTTCAGCCTATCTATCCATCATCTATTTTTTCACAACTAGCTGGCGGACAAAATAGTTCTTGATTTCCTAATTACATCCATCAGATGAACATTTGCTGGGAGATGATTGTTAGACTTGTCTTGGAATAAATCATATATCGGAAGATTTTTATCCTATTATACCGACAATGTACCACTTGTACGTTATGATATTGATATTTATATTCTTTATCAGGGATTTCCCCTACCAACAGTCCTGATTAACGTTGACAAGTTAAAACATTGAACACAGTGTTCATTATTGGTACCTAAAGCTTCTTTTGCTTTTGCGATGATTGTATTCAATTACTTTTATTGCTTTAACATCAAATAAAGGTGCGGTGAAGTAACTTCATTTTATTTGCCGTGGGTGGGTAGGGGATAATATATAAAAAATATAAAATCAATGCTCCAATAGCATTGATTTAACGTAACGAATTATATATGTACATTTTATATTATATTAACGAAAGAGAAAATAATATAAATTTAGAAGAAAATAACAATCTGCTTCACAATAAACATTTTTATATCACATTATCCTGACACCGGGCCAACCTGTCGTGGAACTACTCTTATATTCGCTTAAGCGTTAGCAAGGGAGCTATACCACTACTATTTTAACGACTTTGGTATGTCGCGGCCGTGGATGGAACCCGAGGCCTGGAGCTGACGCTCTTCCGATTGCGCTACCAGGTCCACTTTATGCAAGACTATGTGTCCTCCGTTAGTTATTCAACCATGTTACCCCCATTGGAACGATCTTTTTTTCGCCGAGATCCGACTTATTTTAGTGTTGTCTTTTTCTCGAAAGATAACAAGCAAAGTTTAAATCCTGCCATTATTATTATTTCAGTACACGCAAAGCGATTTTTATGACAAACTGTTAAGATAGCACATATTTTCGTTGTCCACACTTATGTTTGATATTAAACTTCACTGGTAACACACCGACTTTATTTTTCGGGCGGTTATAGGGTTTCTTCATGTAATCTTTAACTATATTATTGGTTTTCATTTTAGCAAACACGTTTATTAGTACTGGGCTTGGTTCGCGAATAAGAGCGCTTTAAAGCACACTGATGTAACCTTTCACGGTGCTCAAGACCTCGTCCTCACGAATTCTTACTTTGGACAGAAAGAATTCAAATATATATTTCATATTCCTTACATTTACTCTCTTTTACTAGCATATTATGTAACAAGGGCTATTCTCAAATCATAAATGGGGCAGTTTAGTGCATCGACTACATTTTAACATATAAGCTGATTTATATATTTTGCACTGAGTTTGTAAGTTGAAAATAAATATATAAAAAATAATACGTGTACTACCACATAAATGTAGAACAATAATTGTAAGCGCTATTAAATAGCTTCAAAATGTATCGATTTAACTGAAACTGTAATGAAAATCAGAAATTGCGATGACAAACATGGGAACACTCGCTTTTTTATTTCGTATTGTCATTATTTCTTTTCGGTTTATGTCAAAGGCGATATATTAAACAACATAATGTAAAGCATTATCCTTTAAAATATATGTACATCGCTATAATTATTTATTTATTCATTTAAATATAAGACTCCATAAATATTTATCTTCTTAAATCTTTTTCATTCGCTACAGCTCAATACACACAATATACAATTACCTGATGAAGTACTAGAATGCTTTCTTTATTATCCTTATGCAATAAACAATCAGAGTTTCGCTCTGTAACAGCACTATTCATATCTGCTTCATAGTCTCTATATGATACATCTATTCCATAAGCGGCTCCTAAGGCGAAACTCACTGGGCAACGTTTCGTTCTTCTCCAATAGTGAATGTTAGCGAAGATTAGATGTGGCAGGACGTTAAATGAAGAACTTTGTCGCCAGGCGGCTCTTTATGTGACTAAACCAGTACAATATTTAGTGCAAGATACTTGTTCAAAGAGAGTTTCCAATGCATTGGTTAAAAGGCGCAAGTTTGCATCTTTTATAATTTAAGTGTGTGTGGTTTAAAGGTTGTATCCGACATACAACCTCATTCTCTCATGCAACCAAAAGTTATTGGTACCTAAAATGATTCAGTGATAAGATGTTTATTTAAGTGCTATTGCCAAAGTAAAGTATTGCATCCCAAGTGACATTACAAATTTCTATTTCCTATCCGAGCCACGCTGCACTGTTCGATAGATTCAACCTAAAAAACCACGTTACCATTTTCTTTTTAGATCAAATTGCTTGATCATCCGGGAAATCCGTTTTGACGGCGATACCAATTTTATCTAAGGTAAGTTATAAACAGCATTTATTTAAAATTAAAATTAAGTGTATGCCGTAGGTTTGCACAAATTCCCAAGAATTTCATTCTCCCGTTCATGTTACCTAATTTAATTCATCATGTAAGGATTTTTACGTATATTTCCTTTCAAGGACATTGGACTTTGGTTCCTCAATTCCCTCTTCAAATCAACAGGATGCTACAACCATTTACACTTCTCTGATAATTTTTTCTTGATTCAATACAATTTTGTGTGGTTCTTCTGATAAAATTACTTATCTCCCTTCTAAACACTATGTAGGTATTATTTTTCAATGACGTCACGACTTTCGTCATGACTTATCAAAGAAAATGTCAGCGCTTGGACATTTTTATTCACATAGATCTTTTCATCTCGCATTTGAGAAACCCATCAGGAAGAGCGAGGTTAGAGCTCTGTAAAACAGGTTTAAGTACCCCAGTCGGTCCCTTTTGCCGACTAACCGTTCCAAGGCAGTAACTGTTGGGTTTGCTGTTTTGTTAAATGACTCATCACAGATTTGTTCTTACGTTTACATCTGGCTTTGTCCTGTGCCTTTTCAACTTTTGGTATATGTTACAATGCCAATAGGACCTTGTCAGATGTTCTTAGATTTGCAAGTTTATATTAAGCTATAAAGACGGCCTTAGACGGCAATTTTGAAAGGCTATCAAGTGGCTCGTACTTTGATTTCATACTATGATATAAGTTTAAGTATCTATTATTTAATAATCCTTATGAAACAATACTGTTAGCAGCAGTGTAATTTTTACATCGATTTTCTGTCCTTAAAAGATTATGAAGGTATTTGCATTCATTGCACAAGACTCGTATAAAATAAAATTTATACCCTGGCGAAAATTATTCTTCCAAATATAAGTGAGCTTAAGAATCTGTTAGAAGATGATCACCCGAAATGTTGTTACAGTGTTACAGACTCACAGCAAGCTGTTCATACTTATATAAACGCTTCTCTCTATTTATTGTTCGTATTATCTCTAGGCAACGCATTAGATTAAAACCCGCAATATAGAGCTTGGCTGGAATAGACCTTCTTTTTATTTATTGTGGCACAAATGTGATCAGTAAATGTTAAATCTGTACAAAATCGAACATGCACAATAACCTTAATACCGGACTGGTAGCACAATAAGTAGAGCGTAGGCTCCGAGCACGGAAGACACCGTGATCAATACCGGGCAAGGCATACCAAAGTTGTTAAAATAGTAACGGTAGTTTGCGAATGCGCAAGTAAATATAAGCAGTATCTTGATGTTTATTCACGGCTTTACAGTTGAGGCGGCACCTTATTTTCATCAAGTGGAAGGATTGTAGCACGCGGAACTCTTCGGTCTTATACGAAACAGACTCGGATGTCAGTAGTAGCCATACTGAAAATCGTTTCAAAATAGCTTACCAACTACAACTTAATCACTCGGTATGCAATGAAGGTGAAATTCATCAAGATCTAGTCTGTGTTTGTGCGAGTAATTAATTACACATTGATATATGTTACGAAAAGGGCGTAAAGAAATCGCAGAATTACCAGTGTGTATTGTTACAAGCCGCAATAACTGTGCAAGATGTTGTGAAATCAAAGTAAAATAGTCAGTGAAGGCAGAGTTGTACTAAAGCTTTCCATCTCTGTTCGTTTACGTGGTACAGCCACTGCTGACATTTACACCAATTACTAAATATCTCCAGCTAAAACTATTTCAGGGGACTACTGCATAATAGAAATACGGAGAAAATATATCATAAATCTTCCCCTTCCATCATTGCTTGATCGGAGTCAGGTCACTAGGGTACTTTTAAAAACTTCTATTATACATAGCAGATAGTTTCGGTTAAGAAAAGCTATTTTAACAAAAGTTAAGCACAAGTTTTTTGTCACTTGTCACTTGTTTGTTTGAAACACATCTTTATTCTCAAGAACACACGCTAGAGTAAACGATGTAGTTCTTTTGAAACTATTGGCCGCCTTAATTTGAAAAGTCTCGTAAGATCTTTATATAATCAGAAAGTCAGTGAATCTTAATTAGTCTTGAACTTGGGTAAAGCAGCTATATTAACTACAAAGTTTTATTTGAAACTTTTATTAAAGTTAAAATTGATTATAAGTCAATATTTTCGGTTGGTCTGGCCGAAGTTAAAACATTCTGAGATCATAATTCTTCTCTCCAATGATCATATTTTTATATTGTTGTTTTAAGTAAATCACAGCAACACAATTCTGGTCAGGTTTTATTAATGGATAAATTCCTGGAAAGAACCACGCACAATACTAGTAATACTTTGTTGTATGTTTAACCAGAAAAGGGATAAAACAGTACTAATATTTGTTATATATGTTTTCTTCTGTCCATATTAAACTTTCGTTAGTTTTGTGGGTTTTGTGTGTGAAAATAGTTATCAATCGGTTTTTCAGAAATAGGTTACAGTACCGATATGGGCATAAAGGCCATATTCTTCAACCTGTAGTCAACGGTATCGTCAAACCTCTTACTGAGTTCACCGTGGGATCAAATAGGTTGGTGGTCACTTGGAAACCATAAAACTCGGTAAGAAGTTAATAAATGCTTTAGTAACAATATTTAACCATATTTGTTTTCTTTTACCTAACATAGTAATTGTTTTCTTTTACTGTTAAGATTATTGGACAAAGGGGAGAAAAGTTATCAGCAAGTTAGGAGTTCAAACCCAGGGAAATATGCTATAAAATACCCACTGCGCTAACACGTTCTCCGTCACCTAGCTACAATATCATAAGGTGAACAAACTGAAAGAACAAAATGAAAAGATTGAAATTGAAAGTTAATAAATGTAAAATTTATTTGTTCCAATGTGTAATATTTAAAATAAACATACAAATGTACACATAATAAATGTACATTCTTCTTACTTTCTTTGAGCTAGGGTAGCCTGTGGTCCAAGGGTAGAGTCGCAGATTTGTACCAGTTCTAAAAACCCCAGCCTTTCACCGTGTGGCTTAGAGTCTCAGTCGGGGCAAAGGATTGAATGTGGAAAGGTTTGCAGAATGGTTCTACCCAAACATTTGTCTGAGGTCTTCCTCCATCAAAATAGTCAAAAAACTGGACGTTGCTATAAATACCATAACTGTGTTGCTGCTGTGTGTTTGAAAAAAAATGAAGAATTTGACATTGAATGCTAAGACAGAGGTGATGGAAAATCACTTTGGCAATAGCGAGAATTGAACCCAAGCGATCAAATTTCATAAAAAATCAGTGCCCTAACCATTGAACTGAAGAGTCAACTCACTAATGAAGTTGTCATGTTTCATACACAGATCCTTCGCATATTAGAGTTTAGTGATGCTGGAAACAACATTTAAGTAAACTTGTTAACATGCGATAATATTTTATGTTACAGTCTAACAGTCCATGTGTGGCAGGATGTAAAAGAATATGGACCAGTTGATGCTACCGAGATAATCAAAATACTAGAGGAATTGTACCCTGCTAGAACAGTCAGCAATTAACATTAGAGTTAATCAAAATGACAGTATTGCCGGCATATCAGCTTTTTCCCATATACATTATTCAGGTGTACTGATTTATAGTGCAAGACTTCACTCTGTGTAAATGTATTTAGTGTCTATGAATGGCTGCTGTTTGAATAAAGGACCTTATCTCTAATAATTTATTTGGATCATCATTCTTTTCCTCCAAGCCAATGCTTTTTGCCTTCTTGAATGCCATTTTGTTTCCTAGAAATTGTTGATTTCATTAATAGATAATAGAGCACTTGCACTTGTGTGTTTATTCATTTTTATATACATTGTATATAATAAGTTATATTTTGCTTACTTCAGATAATTTTACTCTATGTTTAAGGCCAATTTTTCTTTGTATTTAAACCTTTTACGCATTTACTGATATTAATTATGATTTAGATTTTAAAAAGTTATGTACATTTAATCTGCATTTTGGAGATAAAGTTTTAATGGTGAAAATGTCAAAATGTATGTGGACCAGTGGAAACCGAGTTCTGCTTAAATCAATGAGAAAATGTACAAATAGAAAATAAACAAATATTTTCTGCTCTTGTCTATTTATCTTTTACATACTTAACAGCTTTTCTAACTCCAAACTCTTTCATAATTGTACCACTATAACTTGGGGGAAAATATTAAAGAGAAATGGGCAACTTACTGTTTATTATAATGGATGTCATCCTCTTCTGCTGTAATTTTGACCTATTTAGGAATTAGATTTTATGGTTTTTCATTATTAAACATCATGCTAAAATGATATATCCATTGGGAAAACAGGTAAATAACCTGTTTTTACCCGCTGGAAAAATACTAATGTGGATGTAAAAGAGTTGTTAAGTAAGATAACCAACATATTTATCTATAGAATTCCTTCAAATTAACGTGTTTAAGCTATATGGCAATCTTCAAACTAAGCAGCACAATTTACCATTTTGAGGGAATGTGTACATGTAGTTAATATCCTTTAGCGACAATATTTATCTTCTATTTCAATTTTAATATATTTGCATTTATGTTTGTCAAGGCATGAAGTTTATACTGAAACCTTTACCGTCATAATAAAGTTTGCTTCTTCACTCTCCATTATTTTATGTAGCCTTAGGTATAAGTATTGAAATTAAAATGCCTTGTCACATGTTTTTATTATAATAACATCAAATTTCTGCCATCGGTATTTAGCAAAATATAAATATTGGAAGTAAAATTTAAAAATGTAACAAGTCAGCCAGGGCTTAATATTATAAAAGGCACAAATACGAAAGAAGTATGCGGCAGTCACATTTTGTGACCAGACTCTTTGAAGACGACAATATACAATTATTTCCGTGTGCCACCAATGTAAGCTTTTTGTATCCCAATTCCAGAAACTAGATCAAAATGGCAGTGAAGATCCATATTATGTTTTAGACAGCATTTATCAAGGCATTTCGATTAACTGAAGATAAACGAATATTTTTATACACATTAAATATATTTTATCTGGTCCGATTTGCGACAGCTTATAATATTTAACTAGCAAATCTGAGGTCGCTGTTTTGAATCATATCTGTTGCATTTTTATTTATTCATTTATGTTCTTATGTTTTTAATGTTTGATTTAATTGCTTTCGGAAAGAAATATAAAATTGATTGTTTATTAAAACTGACAATAGAACAGCACATGACCATTAACGATGTTTTTGCCGGTTAAGACTTCTTTATTTTAATTAATGTCTGAAGTTGATTTTTGTTAACTAATTCCAATGTTTGGCAAAAAAAGCAAGATCAAAACTCAATTATGAGTTATTAATTTACGCAATCTATTTTATTTGGCATGTCAGTTTTTCTTCTGTCGAATTATAGACTTTTGGTTTAGCATACCTCGCATAAACAAAAATTTACATGAAATGACATCTTGTACTGTTAAAGCATGGTTCAGAAATAAATTTCGAGACAATGCCTGCCTCTGGCGTTGGTATTTCTGAGTGTCGTATTAAATGGCTGTGTTTTTGTCGTTGATGCTGATTTCAAAATTTGATTGAAATATATACAGATACATGTCCCATTTTAAGCTTGAATCCTTGTTCGTGAAGAAATTACCATTAATAATCCTAAATTTATGTAACAGTACTCCTGTATCTTCTTTTTTCTCATTATGATGTCTGCTAGTTATCATTGTGTCAGTGTCTGTATTTATTTCTGCTGAGAATGACTGTTTAATAACAATGAGGTCAAAAAGAACAAATGTATTCTGTCTCATGAGTAGCGAGGGGGTAATTATTGAAATGTAACACAAAGCACAATCTTTAAAATAAAATGAGATTGATCACTGTTTTTGTTCGAGATTATAATGTGAAATCATTACTTTTAAATAATGACAAGTAATAAGATAACCTTAAGTTAATGAAGATTAGAAACAAGTAGATAAAATGATTTGTTTCAGTCTAAAACACATCATACAAAGAAACAAATGTGTGTAGGCATTCCGGAACCATTGTGCAACTGCGAAAGACTATTTGGAAAGATCAGTCATCATAAAACAATTACTGTTCACCAATTAAACAAGAATTCTGGTTAACTTAAATGTTTATAAGTCATTGTGTTTTTTTAGAGATTAGAGATAATATATAAACAGGCAGACATTTTGGATTTATTTGTTTGTAAAAAACACTTAAAAAGCGAATTTCATTAAACCAAATGATGTCTACAATGCAAATACATTCAGGGGAACATGCTTAATCATTTATCTCCCTACAAGTTATAAACCAGGAAAAAGAGTATATGCAAATTAAAATACCGTCTGAAAATATCATCTTTTTTCATAATGAGAAGTATACGTCAATGCGCCGTGAAACAAGTTGACACAGACGAACAAATTATTTTTCTCGAATTTTCCGAATTCTTGCCCATTCTAATGACACAACTGTAAATCTCCGAGACATGCAGAGGCAGATTTAGATTTAGAGACAAATGTAGACTTTAAAATATCTTGAAAACCACTGTTTAAATTTACGTATATTTTAAAGTTAAACCAGAAATTACATGTTCGTCTTAATGTTAAAATGAGAAAGGTTTGCATGTTATTTGTAGTTTTAAAATAATGAATTATTATTGTGGAAGAAAAAAACTTAAGTTAGAAAAAATCAATTTGCGTGAGTATTTTTTTTAAAAAGCCATGTGTTACCTTATACATATTTTAGGCAATCGACTGGCAAGAACAATCAATCGGAGTAAGCAAAACATAATTGGTCTAGGGAGCACTTTCAACAACTAAATATTCATTATTAATACGGTTTAGCAAGAAACTGAGACTAAGTAATGAATATTATATAGGTAAAGGTTTCCTCGAAGACAATTGTCACACTTAAGTTCAAACCGCAGAGAATATGGTAGTATTATCCAACAGACAGCAAGGTGTTGTATTAACAAAGCTAAATGGAGATGAATATCAGAAATAACATGTACCAGCATTGTTGGCACTTAATTGATATTTTCAACATTTATTCATAAATATGTTAATATAAAAGTTTTGTCTTGATTTTAAGAGCGGCTACTGGGCATTGAGTAGAGTTAGATGTAGTTCAACAGACAATGAGGTGCATTTTACTGAATTCACAAAAGACATGATATTCTGAGAAATGTTGCATCGTAGTTTAAATAAATATAATTATACACCTTATATGAGCATTCGTTCAGCAGCTACATCCAACTATAATCATCTGTATTTAGTTATATTCGAAAAGGAGACTAACACAGCTTGTTGCTTTTTATTTTCATTTGTAAAACACAGGCTTAGATGAGACCTTAGGCTTACTAGTTAATTTGTAACATTTTAGCACGCCTTTAACCCCTGCCTGAAAAGGTATTTTTGCCTAACTGATGTCTCTCTTTTGTTTTGTGTTTTTGTTTTGTGTTTTTTGTTGTTGTTGTTATTGTTGTTTTTGTTTTTTGCTGTGTTTTTTTGTTTTGTTTTTATTATTGTTGAGTTGTTGTTGTTTTTTGTTTTGTTTGCTGATGTTTTGTTGTTGTTTATATTCTAGTTGTTTTTGTTGTTGTTTTTATTCTTTCGGATTTAACTTTTCTATATCAGAATGCTCAGGGTGTTAGTTTTTTTTGTCAGTCATTAATATCAATAAGAACATGTGACAAGGTCCGAAGAATATAACAACATATGTTAAAATGAAATAGCACAGGACAACGATGAAATTTAAAGGTGAAAGGAATACGAGACATTCAACAGTTAGCGTAAATCAGTGAAACACTTGTCGTATTGTGATAAACAAAACTAATTTGTTCGTATTAAACATGCGCCCCAGTCGGTCCATATTGCCGACTGACCGTTCCAAGGCGGTAACTGTCGGGTTTGCTCTTTTCGTTAAATGACTCATCACAAATTTGTTCTTACTTTTTGCTTGGCTTGCATGTGAAAAACCTTTGTTCTGTGCCTTTTCGGAGTTTGGTATATGTTGCAATACTCATAGGACTTTGTCATATATCCTTATTAATGTTCTACTAAGTTATACAATTATAAGAAATCAACAACCGTCGCCTCAACGTTGTTTATACCAAACTCTTAAATGCAACTAAAGTTATTTCTACACGTCATATCACTACTTAAGCAACGTACAATTTGGCGAATTATTATGAAAAAAAACAAAAACATAAATATTATTGAATGTTATTTTAATGATCTGTTAACAAAGTATGGCCGAGGGCGATAACGCGTTACTATGGTTACGGAATAATGCATCGTGCCTTAATTGTTGTATACATTTTGCTGAAATTTATTTATGTTTATTGGGTTTATCGCCCCAAAAAACAGTATTTCAATTATCTGGAGTCGGTGCTGAAATTTGCTTAATTTGATTGCTAGATAGTAGTCCTACGAGAATTTGACTTCAAAATAAATCGTAGTTGGGGTAAACAGATATGAAACTCAAAGTCTACGAATTTCAGGAAGAACCCTCGTATTTAATTTAAAAAAAAAGCATATAGTTATAACTGTCAAACGTTCTTAAGTAGATTTATTTATTTAAAAAACAACAACGAGTACCTGCTTACATCTACTCGGTAAGAACGCCGGATCTTTACGCAAGCTAACGAGGAACCATTTCAATCTTGCCGAGCAATAGGTTAGGTGTGTTTAGTAATCGTGTTTATTGTTGTTGTTGTTGTTTGTTTCGTTTGTTTGGGTGGGGCGGGGCGGGGCCGGTGTCGCTTGTGACATCGTCCGGCACGAAGAAAAAGCTGACTTTTGGAAGCACGAAAGACTGAACCTGCATGACCTTGACCACCTAAGAAATTTTCATATAGGTACATTGATAAATTATATATGCATATATTTGTCGCGTAATATAGTTATTTTTTCAACACAACTGTTAAGGACGTATAACGTCAGAATAAAGATAAAAAAAGAATAGTATACATGTAAATAAATTGAAATCGAAGCCCAAAATCTTCACCTTTCAAGTGCCGATGGTCCGTTAAACCAAACAACAATGTCAAAATCATACATGCAATAAAATCTCAGTAGCATAACTACTTGAACTAGATGATTTAAAATCAACTGCTTCTCAATAAGGGTTTATCGACTCATTCGTTACAAATACACCACAGAGAAATACAGCACGCATCCTGTTCGATACAGTATACTAGACAGAACAAGAATGTGATCTCTGTCTCTGTCTGTCTCTGTCTGTCTGTCTGTCTGTCTGTCTCTCTATCTCTCTGTCTCTCTCTGTCTCTCTCTCTCTGTCTGTCTGTCTGTCCCTGTTTGTCTCTGTCTGTCTCTGTCTCTTTGTGTCTGTCTCTGTCTCTCTGTCTCTGTCTCTCTCTCTCTCTCTGTTTCTTTCTGTCTCTGTCTCTCTGTCTCTGTCTCTCTGTCTCTGTCTCTCTCTGTCTCTGTCTCTCTGTTTCTGTCTCTCTTTCTCTCTGTCTGTATGTCTCTCTCTGTGTCTGTCTCTCTCTCTTCAATTAATAATTGAAAATGTTCTTCCAAAACCTGTAACCTACATACAAGGGAATTTTAAGAACTTAAAATTTTGTCAAAAGTGTATCCTTTTCACCACTGGTTATTGAAATAACAATGAACAGTTAATCTATTAAGTGGTTGTTGTATGCATAGTGTATGCTTATCGAAGTATATTTGCATTGCAGGGCCAAAATACAAAGAAAAAATCGAAAATAAATATGTTGTTCGTCTTACTGAATCAAAGACTCTGCCTGTATTATTTAATTGTTAAGATAACACACTATTGTTAATGGATGATTAAATAAAACAACAGGCGGCATATGTTTTGAATATTTCAAACTTAATACATTTATATTTTATATGTTTGGTAATTATAATACAACCATTTTATATATTCCTACTGGTATTAAACGATCTACGCTGGCACAATGGTAACTTTAAAACCATTAAATTAGCAACAAATCTAGACTTTTTTAGTTATCAGTTATCAGAAAGTTGGTGTCCTTATTAAAAATGATGTTATAGAGCTTTTAAAAATGGCAAATTCTACTTGGAGCACTTTGGTGAAAAGCAAACTTCGATAAATTAGAATTAATAGGGTTTAACCATTATTTATTCCCTCTAGACAATATGCAAAATGTTGTATTTAAAAATAACTGTTCAGTCTTTATGTTCAATAATCAGTACATATATGAAGTCATTACAAACTGTACAACTTATTATGAATGCGAAGTACGCGTGCAGGACTATATGTGATTATATACAACAAAGGTGAAGTAGGTGTTTTATGTGTTTCATACCAATGTCAAAAGTGATAAAGTGGCTTAACAAAGGCCCTACAAAATTAGCATTTAGACAAGATTCTGTCCATGCATCACGAAACAAACAGAATGTAATGCGTGCATATTACAAATGACAACTAGCGGATTTCTTGTTTGGTCGTTATTTGGATTTTTCTACCAGGGAAGTTAATTTAGAGACACATTATGCCATTTTTGCCGAGGATTTGTTGTTTGTATTTGATTGTCTTAAAATGCACACAGTGAATCAACCTTGCACGAACTTCACAAAAAGACACGCTGTAGTTTTTTGTCTTTTAACCTATTTATGCCAACTGTGACCCCTTTTATCAAGGATTTGAGCCTTTAACAAGATTAAAATTAGTAAGATTCCATTATGATGATGCCCAATCACGTCTGTTTTCCCGCACAATGACTAAAAATGAATTGCAATTTCAAACATGACGTAAGTCGTTTAAATGCCCAAACATGTTGTTTATGCAGGTTACATGTTTGCAAAGAATTAGTGGGATTTCATACGATTCTTGTGTGTTAGCTGTTACAGTTGTTACTTGTATGTATAAACCTAGCAGCTTACTTTTGTTTTGTTTATGCAAAAACAAGCTGATTTTCAGATTCGAAAATATGACAACGTCCTATGAGAAATCACATAAATTAAAATTTTAAACTGCACCAGACAAAAGATACATATGCCAGTTAAATGTAAACGTTGCTAAACCTTAGAGACGAAACAATATAAAAATGAGAAAACCTAACCGTCTTACCTACTTGGAATAGTCAGTTGTCAACGCTTAAACTGGTTACAGAACTCAAACTTCGCAAAATAAGATAAATGAGAGTTAACACCTACCTGCATTAGTAGTAAAGCAATGAAAACAGTGAATGCAATAACCTGTTAAAATACAAGTATGTCCAAGGTTATATGTCTCAATAACTAAAACAAAACAAAGCTCTGATAAGAGTTGCTGAATTGCTTAGTAGATTAATATTTTGCTATGAACGCATTTACTCATCCAATCAAATATAACCAACACAGGATTTTAAGACAAAGGGAGTATTCGCTTTACGACTAAGTGTGAATTAAAGTTTAAGCATAGAAATATTTAGGAAACATTTCTTCTATTCTTATAATAAACTTAGTCTTTTTGAATAAGGAAATATGACAGAGTCCTGTAAGCATTGCAACATATACCAAAATTTGAAAAGGAACAGGACAAAGGTGTTCACATGCAAGCCAAATGTAAAAGTAAGAACAAATCTGTGAATGAGTCATTTAACAAACTGAGCAACCTAACAGTTACCGCCTTGGAACAGTTAGTTGGCAAAAGGGACCGACTGGGGTGCTAAAACCAGCTTTACAAATCATTCCAAGGGGAAAACTATTAGGTTTTTTATTAAAGTTAATTCCTCAGTCGTTTGACAGTTTTACAATGTAATGTATTTGTATACCTTAATTGTACGTGTTGTCTTCAAATTGTAATATATGCTGAAGGTATTTATTTCATGCAATTTATGGTTTATAAATTGTCCATACCAGGACAGTTACGGAAACATTCCTTTTAACGTACATGTATATTTGTCTTTTGTAGTTCAATTCTTGGTACAAGAAAAGTCATTGATTCGAAACCCCAAAGGCGATGCATAAACTGGAACAGGTAAACAGCTCAAAGTAATATGGGAGCAAGTAACAAAGACATATTTGAAATGTTAAGTTTTTTGTTTAACAGTTTTCGGTAGCTATGAAAAATATGTTTAATGTCTAATCCTGAGACCATAGAATGGTTTAAAATCAAATCAAATTATAAAGTAAGACCCGACACCATTAAATAGGGTTTTCAAGATGTTAAATATTTAGAAAAAAAGTATTAAAAGTAGCTATCAAACTAAAAAGTGTTCTAGCAAAAAATGCACATGTGCAGCAGCATCAAATTGTAAAAAATCATTTTTGTTCAGGTTGTATTTTTCTGTAATATATTTTTTTCTTTTTCAATAACACATTGTTTATTATCAAAATTGACAAAAGTTGCTGTCAAGTGAATGGTAGTATGTTATTCAATATAAGACCGAAATGTCATAATATATAACACAAGATAAATACTGCTGTTTAGGACACAAAAGTACTAAATAGTCTGAACATATACTTGTTTTTGTAGAATGTTTGTGTAATTAAGAAATGGACAAGGACTACAATTTCATGTCGGGTCTTGTATTTGAACACAGGTCCCTCTGATCCCGGGTCTATAACTTTAACGTTTTGACCAAGAATACTTCAATCATGTTATAGATGCTTTCTTCGTTTGTTGGACGACTCTCAATGATCATCCAAATAGAATAAGATCTGTTTAAAAACGTTACAAGTCTCGGGTTTGAATTTGAACCCTCCAATCCCAATACCATAACCTTGACCTATTTCCTCTATCCTCTTTGTACTTTGTAAGAACAATTCAAGCATACTACACGCTATATTTGGCTATGGACTGTTTTGTTGCTAATAGATAATTTTTCCTTGTTAGCATGCATCCATACATCGAAGGACGTACCGAGATGAATTCCTCGCTGCTTACGTAATTATGAATTCCGCATACCGAGAATCCATGTACAATTACGTTTTGACGTATTAATGACAAAAATAATAAACCCAAAATCTCTCGTTTTCGCCTAAAATAAACGCAGTTCACCTTATTAGTACACACAATTAACCAGAGTTAGGAAATATCGCATAACAGACTTTCACAAGGGTGCGCAACATTTGTTTCAAATTGTTCAATTATTGCTCCGCCTTTCGGTGCTCTTGTTTATATATATGTTGTAATACTGACAGTACCTTGTCATATTTTCATATTGATATCGCGAAATTTATCGAATACATAAAAAAGTTAAAGTATTTAATCCGAACATCACTGAAAGGTGAAATTATATCAAATGTAACTGTTTAATTTTAAAACAAAACCGAATGTTAAACTAGTGTATTAAATGGGAACGAAATTCGTATGTATAAAGAGCTGACATTTTAGTCTTACAACGCTTACGCAAAAAACAAGAAACCGATGTCAGCACCCCGCTTATTATTATCATTCGGATAACGGCACTCATCTGAAATATCACACTTGATAATACCGACAGTATGAACGCACACATGGTAATTGTTATAATAGAATGTTTCAATTGCGATAAACGTATTGCCATAGAAACAATGTCCATTTATTGTAGTTAATGGAGAGGTTATTTTAGAGCAGGTACTGCTGAAGTGGAGCTTCGTCAAGGCTTGAAATGCAAACAAAGCAACAGCATACAAAGCAGAGATGTATGCTTTGTAGCTTGAAAATGTGTCAAGAAACAAAACCACTGGTCACTTTTCTGTCTGTGATTATTTTATTTTATGTTTTTGGTAAATTCAAAGTCCTATGAGCATTGCAACATATACCAAACTCTTAAAAGGCACAGGACAAAGGTATTCCACGTGCAAGCCAAGTGAAATGTAAGAACAAATTATTAATGATTCTAAAAAAGCATACCAGACAGTTACCGCCTTGGAACGGTCAGTCGGCATTATGAACCGACTGGGGTGCTTAAACCGGTTTTACAGGGCTCTAACCTCGCACATCCTGATGGGTTTCTCGAATGCAAGCAATGAAAAGAAAAAACGATCCATTTGAATAAATGTCCAAGCGCCGGCGTTTTGTTGGATAAGTTATGACGAAAGTAGTGTCGTCATTGGAAAGTAATGTCCACATAGTGTTTAGAAAGAGAGATAGGAATTATTTCGATTAAAAGAATTACAAAAAATCGTTTATAGTAAATGATTAACCTTTAATCAAGAAATAAATAACCAGAGAAGAGTAAATGGTTGTAGGATCCTGTACATGTGAAGATGGAATTAAGGAACAAAAGTCCATCTAACGAAATACATGTAACAACCCTTACAGGATGAATTAAATGACAACATAGATTACATGCACTGGGGAGATTTTTTACTAAGTGCAACTATATGCCGAACTAGGCGGCAGCTGTATACCAAAATAGGCTTCATCTAAACGGTACTACTAGGCTTCCACTGTATGCACTCATAGTCGAAAACCACATACCTAACTCAGTTTACGCCGTATGCTCCAAAAGTCGAAAACCAAACGCCTAGTTTGGCTTTACTGTATGCTCCATTAGTCGGAAACCGCAGACCTAACTCAGCTTACACCATATGCTCCAATTGTCAGGAACCGCACGCCCAACTAGGCTTCCAATGTATGCTCCAATAGTCGGAAACCAAATGCCAAGTTAGGCTTCCACTGTATGCTCCAATAGTCGGAAACCGCACGCCTAACTATGCTTCCACTGTATGCTCCAGTAGTCAGGAACCGCACGCCCAACTAGGCTTCCAATGTACATGTATGCTCTAATAGTCGGAAACCAAATGCCAAGTTAGGCTTCCACTGTATGCTCCAAAAGTCGAAAACCGCACGCCTAACTATGCTTCCACTGTATGCTCCAGTAGTCAGAAACCGCAGGCATAGCTCAGCTTACACCGAACGCTCCTATAGTCGCAAACCGCACACATAACTAGGCTTCCACTGTATTCTCATATAGTCGGAAACCAAACGCATAGTTAGGCTTCTACTGTATGCTCCAATAGTCGGAAACCGCACACACAACTAGGCTTCAAATGTATGATCCAATATTCGGCAACCGCACTCCTAGTTAGGCTTCCACTGTATGCTCCAGTAGTCAGAAACCAAACGCCTAGTTAGGCTTTCACTGTATTCTCCAAAAGTCAGAAACCGCACACCCAACTAGGCTTCCAATGTATGCTCCAGTAGTCGGAAAAACACGCCTAACTAGGCTTCCACTCTATTCTCTAATAGACGGAAACCGCAGGCCTTCTTATTTGTTCTCCAATAGTCGGAAACTACACACCTAACAAGGCTGCAGCTGTATGCTCCAATAGTCCGAAACCGCACGCCTTACTAGGCTTCCGTTGTATGCTCCCATAGTCAGAAACCGCACACTTGACTAGGCTTCCAGTGTATTCCCCAATAGTCGGTTACCGCACGCTTAACTAGGCTTCCATTTTATTCTCCAAAAGCCGGAAACCGCACACCCAACTAGGCTTCCACTGTATTCTTCAATAGCCGAAAACCGCATGCCCAACTAGGTTTCCAATGTATTCTGCAATAGTCAGAAACCGCACACCCAACTATGTTTCCACTGTATTTTCCAATAGTCGGAAACCGCATGCCTAACTAGGCTTCCACTGTTTTCTCCAATAGTCGGAAACCGCACGCCTAACTAAGCTTCTACTGTATCCTCCAATAGTCGGACACTGCACGCCCAACTAGGCTTCCACTGTATTCTCCAATTGCCGGAAACCGCACCCCTAACTAGATTTCCACTGTATTCTCCAAAAGTCAGAAACCGCACGCCCAACTAGGCTTCTACTGTATTCTTTATTATTCGGAAACCGCACACCCAACTATGCTTACACTTTGTCCGAAACTGCATGTCAAATTAGCAATAGCTTAAATTGAATACCCTAAAAGAGATACATCCAGTGGGAGATGCTATATATATAGTATTAACTGCGATAAAGTTGAATGGATTTTGATTCATACCCACTCCCACCAAGTGGGCCAAGATATATTTGCCCCAAAAGGCTGAAATTCATCCTGCCAGACATGTAAAATTGAGCAGACTTCACATTTGCAATATATTAATGCTAAATGACAATACCCATGGTTTATGTCCACTTTGCAAATACCGATATAGGAAATGCATTGTTAACTTAGTTATTAGCACAATTTATAAGAATTACCATTTTCTGTTTGGATTGCGCTGTCTGCTTAGCTGATCCTAGGAATCAGTGATCGTGCTGAGTTGCAAACATTGCTCTCTTGAATATCCGTTCAAAATATACTTACTTTATAAAAAATCGTCTTTTTGTATTGTGCTGTCTACGATCCGCTCAACATGTTATTCTATTTAGAAAGTTTAACCCGGAACCATATCAGTCCCTACTTCCATCTTGTCCCAGATTGTCCCGACAGAAACGTCACTGATCAAATGTTCTGAAACAACGTTTTGAAGACCAAATCAAAGCGGCCAAGCGCATTCTGTAATATGCAGCATAAGGGACATCTGAATTTATTGGAACGCCATTTGTAAAAGAAATACTGAAGCAAACCCAGCTTACGGGTGTGGCCGGTTGCTCTATAGCCTATATACAGCCGAGTCTCACTGTAGCAAGATAGCCAGAAACCACCAAAAATCCTCGCAATTATGTAGTCATTGGAGTTCGAACTATTTACAGAAAACCTTCCGACCGGATGAATTGCCTCTGTTTTCAATGAACGATGGACACAAAAAGGAAGTAGATGAGTATACATTAAGACTGCACATGTCAAACTGCTGTGACCCAGCAAAGGTGCACAACAATAGTTTGAACTTCAATTACGGCGGTTAGCTTTAGCACTAACCACTATTGTGTAGAAAGAAATGATTTGGCAATAATTTTTCAGCAAAAAGATAGTGCTGCATAGTAATGAATATGGCATACACTTCTTTGACGATATCTTCTATATCGGCAATTATAATCATTATATGTATGATAAATTTGAAATTTGAAAATAAATATTTCATATTTACACTGTCTTACATTTATATGGGTATAATATCAAGACTGAAGACAAGAAAAGGTGCAAGACAGGAAATCATTCAATACCACTGTCAAACATAGGTGTGCTATCATTTCATGTTTTCTGATCAACTAACTTCGTGATATTTTTTCAATTCATAATTTATTAGCAGAATGTCAGAGTGTTAGTCGATTAGTTGAAAGCACTTATGAACAGTTAAACTTTAAAATACCAAATTGGGTTAGGAGTTAAAAACTAATTGCAATACTTGGCAAAATAACATAACTAAGTGCAAATGCTCATGGAACTACTTTAAAGTTGATTTCTTCGGTGTTACATGACATCATTAGATAAAACTGAGCAAAGTCTTATTTTTGAGTCCTATCCAATCACATGAGGCTATATTAATGTCATTTTTAAGAGCATGCTATAATGCCACCTAAAACCCAGATTTAATGTCACAACCGTGGTTTTCGTGAAAACAAAAATGAGCATTGAATGAGATAAAAAAGCAATTAAATAAATTGCAACTTCTAGAAATAATGATGTATCTTTCGACCTAGATTTTGTTGCACGAAATTACTGCTTTCAGTTTTGTAATTTAAATTCAGTAGGAGATTCGGTATTAGCCTTTTGACAAGCCTTTTGACAAAACAGAAAGGTCATAATAGCGAGGTCATGTTTAAAGGTCCTGACTACCCGTTGGTTCATACAGCAAAAATAGCTTAAAGAAAGCCTTATTCCAGGGAAGTTGCTGAGCTAGGCTCATGACAAATTTATGCCAGATTCACTCTCTCAAGCCTCAAGAATTGGTCGTTTCTTACGATCACTGTTTTCTGTGTAAATAACGGAATAAAGTTTCAAGTTAAATTTGGTGGCAGTATTCTTTGAATCGCGGACTTCTGATAAGGACAATTTCAACGATCAAAATTTATTAACAACGAAGTATAAGCTGTTGTCTCATTAACTTGAGGCCACCCTCTTCGAACCCGGAATGCTGCTATTTTGTTGTCTTTTTAATTTTTAATAAGAATAATACTATTGTTTAAAATGATTTAATTTAATTTACATGTTTATATTATCTTGTAATACTGTGAAAATCGGGAAATGACGACATACTTAACCTAAAGAACCTTTAAAAATTATTGATATGTTTAATTAACTTTATTATATTATTTTTAATCTCTATTTTTCTGGTCTTAATACTGTCATGCTCTTCTAGCCATGGTTGTAATGATATCCGTAACTTATCCGATATAACAGATCGTAAATCTATAAAGCTGAATAAGCCTAAAGTTGAAGCTGGTCAAAACTATTATAATTGATAAAATTATAACAAAGTAACCACTGTTTTGCAGAATGTTCAACAGAATTGAGATGTTAGTACGTTGTGATTACAATACCATTACTGACTCAGTTTATACCTTTTGACCAAATATTGTCAGACATCAGCCATTTTTTAAACAAATCTGGTCAAGTATCGGAAATAACAAGTTACTAGTGGTTCGCTATGCATAGTTGTCTTAACCTATCACCAGAAACGAGGACTTAGTGTACTATCAACGTTGATGTCCATATTAATGGAAATTTAAAGTTTCCATTTTATTTAGCAGAATGTCAGTGTAGTTTCCCAAAGGGGGATATTTAACTTTTACAGGTAAACATTTCTGCTTAAAATATTCATCACAATTACCAATTAGATATATCTGCATGCATCTCGAACCAAACAGACAAATACAAGGTCATGTGTCGGGTTTTATCATAATTTGTGGCAGCCAGATTTAATGGCTTTAATTTTAATCAAAGGATGTATAAAGCCATTGGTGATGATGTTTCCTTGTTTGTTGATATTCTATTTAAAGTTTAGGAAAAATATTAATATGTAACAAATCGATTGCTTGTATCTTTAGTGAACTAATTTCATCGATAATGCATTACCTTGCTTTTTAAATTCTTCGATAGTGTAACATTATTCGTATATACTGTGGATTGTACCTGCAATATTTCTCGATATTTGTACAGTAAAACGTATTAACTTATTCTGGCGTTTTTAGGTTAAATAACAAAATCAAAATGAACGAGAGGATAATAATATGAAGAGCACATTTTTCACGTTGTTTCCTTCCTACGTTCACACTAAACTGTAAATTGAGTAGGGGTGCCCGCTACAGAGCATTAGAGTAGCCAACCTATATATAGTCACTGTGATGTACAAAGATGTGAAATTCCTTTTAGAAATAGGTTGCCAAGAAAAGTTGGAAATAATATAAGACTAATTTTGTCTGAGAAATAACTCAGTGTTGGACTAACTAAGACTTAACAATGTTATGTTCGAAGTTATATCACCCTACAAATATGAGATGAAATTGGAACCCTGTTATTTGTCACGTAATCTTTTTATTGTCAATATCGGTCTAAATTTACCACGGTCGTTCAGCCTTTAACCAAATTTAGGTTGGTTAAATTCCATTATGTTGATGTTCAATCTTGCCTTTCTGAAAGATATGATATTGAGTGGATTGTACTTAAATATCTCATTGTGTCCTCTTTTTGTTAATTATGTGTCTTCATGTTTCATCCTTTTGCATCAACTGAATACGAATAAAGTATGCCTCAAAACTTGCGGAAGGATTCTGTGGTATGCAATGATTTATAACTTTCATTGTGTTACATTTTGCACAAAACATGTAATTACTTTGGAAAGGATACCAATAATAACATAAGCGTTGCTCTAACTATCTAAGCAAATAACATTTTACATAACAACATGCCGATAATTTTTTTATTTAACGCAGCTGTCTTGCCTCACTTGACCAACTTAGAAATGCTGTTCGCAAGGTCAGCTCGGATATATGTGTCCCATTTACAACAGATGAAATCCGAAAGTTTGAATGCTTAAACTTGTTCATTTGTTGTCATTTTATCTAGGCGCTGTGAGTTTGGAAGGGAAAACTTGCAAAATCACATATAAAAAAATCACATGTGTACGTGTTTAAAACATACTTAACAGTCAGTTGAGCCATCAAAAGTCCATTTATTTCGATAGTAACATAAATAGTTTTAGATAATTGTTTTCAGGTACACCCCATAGTTCATCTTCTTCACTGGTTGCTTTATGAAACACATTTTTACAGTAATCTTCGTGGACTGTTTTTTTTTATAATACTGTGTATAAAAATTCGTAATGGTAAAAGTAGTAAATTCAATAACCAAATTTGTAAATTACTTTACAAATGATAAATTAAAAATTACTCTAGTTTCTATCGAAAACACACATAGTATAACAAAAACAAACCTATCATTTAGCTTTCTGGAAATATAGCTGTCTAAAGGAACATGCGATGTTGCTGTTTCTACTGGCCACGCATAACTTGTTCGTTACATGATACCATCGTGCAAGAAATTGAGACATTTCCATTTTCTCAAATGTCTCATCTAGTAGCTATCAACCATCGCGGTGTAGTGATAATACGTACTTCTGGCCATTCTTTTACCAATGGAGAACATTTCCATTAAGCTTCGTGTATTACAAAAACAACGAAATGAATAATGTAATAAAAAGAGCATAATCCCCGAGTAAATACGTCACTATGCTAAAAGCCTCTAAATGTTTGTAATTACAACATACTACTACAGTTTACAAACTGGATAAGTTCTATTGGCCTTTACTGTTATGTAAGAACTCTACATCATGACCTACTTTGTCGGTCCAGTTGTAGCAAACAATTTACATCTGTTATAGAGCATTATCACCTTGTTAAATGGAGTTTTTTTCAATATTATTCTGTGTGGTTTAACTTAAGATTCGATTATTAAACAATGGCATAGAGTTTCATAGTATAAAGCCGATTACTAATATTTCTAATATTTCGTTAGACCCTATATAATCTAATAATAATATTGTATGACCTAATATTAGGTCATACAATAATGCCATTTGGGTTACTATAGCATGTGATTACTATATGAAGTTTTGTCGTTTGAAATTGATTGTAGAAAAATCAATCGTTGTTGAACGGTTCTTTCTGATGCGTCAATGATATTCGAGACTAAATGTAATCAGACGACCTGCATGATACATGTGCATTGGATATTTCTGTAAAAGTATCGATTTACTATTAACACGTCATTTTAATACACGTTTCAGAATTATTTTTTATTCAAGCATACAACCTAACATTTTATACATTTTTTAATTTTGAAAAATATATCATATATTTTAAAATTTTATAAAGGAAAAGAGTACTCAAATGCTAGTCAAATGTTAAGGTCACAAAAACAATGACAAGAGATATTAGAAAAAAATAGAGCAACCCTAGTAGTATCCGCCTTGGTTGGCAAAAGGGCAGAATCATCGTCGGTACCCACGTTCACTCATACTTCATGGTGGCCGTGGGATATTAGGCTGGTAAAAGTTGGTTTCCATGACAAGCAACCAGTGATCCAATGAAAATGCGCGTTACAGTGATGCTTCTCTGCAATTATAGCCAAAATACATATAATGGGACAGAATGAGATGCTGAAACCGGTTTATAATGCTCTACACTTGCACTTCCTGGAGGTTGGGTCCTGGAGGTTGGGCGTGTCGAGGGTTCTCAAAACGAACGTTGAAAAGATTACAAATCAATTTGCAACAAAGCAGTATGAAACACAACATTTATGATTCCAGAAAACAACTTGTTTAACCTTACTAAAAGTGAACTGGAACATTACTTTATACCACTTATGTCGCCTTGTAGATTTATTGGAGAGCACGATGTCATGTTGAATTAACCATTACACAAATAATGTTGCATAATTTTAAATATGGAAAATTTCCTTGTATTACTTCAGGTATGGAATACTACACTGGGCGCCATAAATCACGCTGTTTATTTTCTGTTATTCTGCGGAAATAATCTTAATATCGCTCCCTTAAGCAAATACATTGATTTATAGACATAGTTTTAAGTTAAACATATTTTAATGTTTGTTTGTTTTGTTTAATTCCCTGTTTAATTACAACAAGCATATACAAACGGGTTTAGTAACAAGTTCTTCAACTTATATTTAACTCTCTCCGTGGGATTCAAATAAAAAAAGTTTACATGGCAGAATAGAATTACACAAATTAAAAAAAAAGCATTCACGTTTGTAAAAAATTCTTTCTTGTTTTTTATTTGAAGCAGTGATCAATAAATACTGTATGTTAAAAAAAGTAGATAGTTTGTCTATCGACATAGTTAAAAACGATATTTTGACTGTACTTAAAATATGTTGTTGAGTGGTTAAGATAAATGAAGAGGAGCGTGGAGGAAAAGCAGAGAGAATACATTTGTGGAGATGAAGAGAGAAGAAAATTGACGAAGATTCAACTGGATTATTTTAATGGTTGGTCATGAATTGTTTTAGGATTCTCCGAATCGTTTTGAAGTCTTAATAAATGTTTGCACAGCGTAAACAATTAAGTTGTTATCTGCGAGTGAGAGGAAACTATTGCCGTTAAGTAGTCAATTGCAGTTTAAAGGATGAAATCTGTGTGTGTCTCGGAATAATTAAATGCTCTGATCAGTTTAAAGTGTACAGGGAAAGAAGGCGTTCAGCGGTCTCCGGAATATGATTCGTGGTTCGTAAGTAAATCGTTCTTCGGGTCACTGCAGTTATTATGTAATCTGGTGTGCATCACTGAAGAAAATCTTGATCCTTTGTAAAAATGGGGAGATACTATGCTGGGTGTGAATCTTGTCAGAAAAAGTATACATTTAAATGCAGCAATTGGTTGAGTTTCTGTTATCGGCGGTGGTAATGAGTTCCAAATTCAAGAGTAGAAGAGACAAAGAAGCTTGAAAATAATAAGTTATGCCTGTTAATGTTAACAGAATCGGTATAGTATGTTGATTTTCTTTTAAAAATTAGAAGTTTACAAAAGTTGTTGGTATTCCTTTCGTTCGCTTAAGTTAACCCGCGTAATTCTTTGTATATTTTTGTAAATGACTGAACGTATTATGCCAATTACAATTCTGACAGCTTCAACTTGAATTTTTCTTAACTACCCTTTTTATAAAAAGTATAAGTGTCCCAAACTACGAAAGCATAAAAAGAAATGTAAAGTTGATTAAGTGTTTCCATGTTCACTTTAAATTTAAGTTTTCTAAAGATGCCTATAGTCATTCCCTATAGCAAAATATCGGTGGTAGGAAAGACATTTAAGGGAATTTAAACATGTTCATTCCTATGATATAAAACAAATAAGAAAATTTAAGAAAAGTTTGCTTAACAAATTAATTATCTGTCATAAATCATATAACATGCTTACTAGTCTAAGAAGAACTCTTAACAAAATGTTCTTCTGCCTGTATACATGATACACATTCTGAGTTCAAGTTATGCATTACTCCATCATGCGTAGATAACTTCTAAATGCATGATAGTACACAACAGTATACTTCCACCGATTTAACTAAAGGTTTAGCGTTAAAGTCTAATATAATAATGACAATCAAATGTAAAAAAAAACAACATACAATGGTTTTATTAGTATTATATTCACAATTATTCTTTAATTACCCGGTCGTATTCTATCATTTATCTGGATTTAACGTTGCGCCTTACTTTGTAATTCATATCTTTGTTGTAATTAAAAAACAAACATGTACGATCGTTTAAGGAACAAAACAAAATATTGAAAGTATTCAAATATCGATAACGAAAAGTTGTTGGAACACGTTTCTTAAATGAAACCGTCCCTAATGTTAAACGTTCGTTATTATGTGCCCTAGGTTTCGACATTTCTTGCTGCATAAAATGTTTTCGGTTACTTGTTGCATAAGTTAACAAATTCATCATCGCCTGTGGTTATTTTCTGTACCATTAACGGTGAGTTGTAAATTCAGTAGCGAACTGTATTCAAGGCCAGCGATATTCTGAACAAAACCACATTTTAAATAAACTGGTCCTGTAAGAA